>CM031087.1:10017807-10158863 GCA_018257905.1 Gillenia trifoliata
TGGACAACTACTATATTATTTCGGATTCCTTTTGGCACCTGTCGTTGGCCCCACGCTCTCACACAAACGCACACAACCGTCTTGCCTTTTGATTTATTGGCTAAGAGCATTTTCACCTGTTGGTGAAGGGCAATGGCAAGGGCAAGGGCAGTGATTGCCCTTCGTGAACAGTGTTTGTCTTTGAGTAACTCCACCCGTTCGTGGAGGGCAAGGGCAAGGGCAAGGGAAAGGCAAGGATTTTTTTTTTTTTTTTGTTGGCCTTAAATATCCCACTGACAATTTTCACCGACACACTCCACCGACAATTTCCAGTTCAAAATATATATATATTTTTTTGGTTGGCCTTAAATATCCCACCGACAATTTCCACTTAAAATTTTTTTTTTTTGGTTGGCCATAAATATCCCACCGACAATTATACTCTATCGACAATTTGCACCTCAAATTTCTCAATAAAAACCCTTCAAACCCCCCACAATTTCTCACACCAATCTGTTGGATACTCCCCACTCAGCTCAAATCATATTTCTTTCAAAAATGTCTAACTGGAGGAGGTTCGAAGACAGTGATGAAGAAGAACAGGAGCGAGAAGAACAAGAGCGAGAAGATGCAGAACGAAGAATGCAACAAGACCGCTTCCGAAGGCAGAGAAATCAATTAAACAGCAGCATGATTCAAGCGGTTGCAGCAATCGATGCAAGCAACCAACAAGCAAGTGGTTCACGACCCGGTCGTCGACCCAACATTAACCGAAAGAGGGGAGATCGAGGTGAGAATCTCTTAGAAGATTACTTTAGCCCCAATTCTTTATACCCAGAAGGTTATTTTCGAACAAGATTTAGAATGCGACCACTTTTGTTCAACAAAATCATGGTTGCTATTTGCAACCATGATAATTATTTTGTTCAAAAGAGGGACGCTGCCAATGTTATGGGTCTTCTTCCTGAGCAAAAAATTACGGCGGCCTTGCGGATGCTTGCTTATGGTGCATCCGTAGACTCAGTTGATGAGATATGTAGGATGGCAAAGTCCACTGTGTTTGAAGCCCTTGGTAGGTTCTGCTCAGCAATCGAGGAGCTATACACAGCGGAGTACCTTCGTCGACCCACCCCAGCTGACCTCCAAAGGCTTCTTCAGAAAGGTGAGAGACGAGGATTTCCTGGCATGATTGGAAGTATTGACTGTATGCATTGGCAGTGGAAAAATTGCCCAACTGCATAGCAAGGAGCTTACGGGAATCGAAAAGGTACGAAGAGTATCATTTTGGAGGCAGTTGCATCATTTGATACATGGATTTGGCATGCATTCTTTGGTGTACCGGGAGCTCAAAATGACCTTAACGCTCTTGGTCAATCCCCTGTTTTCGACGACTTGTTAAGAGGAGAGTCGCCACAAATCACCTATGAAATCAACAACAGAGTGTACTCGGGAGCGTATTATCTATCTGACGAAATTTATCCGAGGTGGAACACATTCGTCAAAACTGCTCCAAATCCACACGCAAAGAAGCAAAAATATTTTGCAGCGATGCAAGAAGGGTATAGGAAGGACTTGGAGAGGTGTTTTGGTATCCTCCAAGCTCGTTGGGGTATTATTAGAGGAGCTGCTCGCTTGTTTGATGATGGTGCGCTTCGAAGCATCATGATGACATGCATCATCTTACATAATATGATTGTGGAAGATGAGTATGATTATGACATGGAAAAAGCCTTGGACGAAGACCCAATCAACAATTCAAGAACTAGAATTTATACAGCCCATGAAAACACTGATGAACTTGCCAATCACAACCCATTAGAAAGGGATCCACGTTACCACGAGATGGTCATTCAACGTTACAATACAATTCATTCGTCTTTCCTTCACAAAGAGCGTCAGCGTGATTTGATGGAGCACATTTGGGCAAGGAAGGATGCTACTAATGAATGAAATTTATTTTTTATGTTTTCAAGTATGCTTTGTAAGTGTGGTTTTTTTTTTCATTTAATTGTTTTCGGTGTGTTTAAGTGTGCGTTTAATTAATTAATGTTGTAAGTGTGTTATGTGTAAGTTTGTTGAACTTTATTGAAAAATAAATTAAGTGTGGACTTGTTTAACTATTTGAACTTCAAATAATTTATTAAAAATAAACAAAGAAAACCATAATTATAAATAAATAAACAAAGAAAGCATTACAACATAATAATTAATTAAAAAAACAACAACAATTAGTTATTAAAAAAAACACATTATTCGTCATCCCTTGGAATCCAATTAGTGGTGCTAGGTCCGTCATCCCTTGGAATGTATGGGACTTCCTCGTCTTGCTCGGGAAAATGCCTTCTCATGATGGCATCCCGTTGTTTTGTCCAAAAACGCTTTGAATTAGGAGTCATTTGCTCGGGGCGCCGGGACATGATTTCCCAATCCAACTCCTCTTGTCTTTCTCGCCTTTTCAACTCCCTTTCTTGCCTGTTGAACTCCCTATCTCTTTCAAGTGCTTCATCTCTAGCCCTGTTTAACTCAATCACTTGCCGTTCGTGCTCCCGATTCAGTTCATGTTGCCGAGCAAATTCTTCAACTATTTTTGAATATTCATTAGTCGAAGAACTACCTTTTGCGGCTTTTTTCTTAGCAGCTTTCCTACCAATAGGCCTTTGGGTTGGTTCGGTCGGTGGTACCGGTTCATTTGGGGTCCCCGATGCTTCCTCCAACGGCGATTCTTGCGTACTTGATTCGTGTAAGGGAGTCTCATTTAAGACAACTTCTGGACCACCATGAACAATTTTGTATTTCGGAGTATGCTTGACAAGGTCCCGTAAGTTGTGCCTTGTGAATGATCTGTTGTTGTTAGCTTGATTGAACCACATTTGTGCTTGTAGTTCCTCAAAACATTGTACGTGAAAAGATATAATAAATTAAATATTCAAATGCTTATTTTTAATTAGCTTAAAGAATTGTTAAACAACATAATAAATTTTTTCCCTACCTCATTGGCTCGATTATCGCCACTTCGATATAGGGTTTCCGCTCTTGTGATGGCTTCTTTCCAAGATTTCAATTCTTTATGTAGATGTCGGTACCTACTGGACATTGATTGCTCAGTCCGGGGCGTGCCTTACATCTTCTCCACGAAAAATGCATGAATCTTCTTCCACATTTTGTCAACCCTCATCTCATTTTCGTTGATCGGGTCATGAGTCACAAGCACCCAAACCTTCAGTAATGCAACATCTTCGGCGATCGACCAATTTGCCTTCCCACTCATAACTTTTTTTTTTGGTAAAACATGGATTTGGAAGAGAGAAAGCAAAAATAATTGATGTAGGAAAAAAAATTGAGTTGTAGTGAGGAATGAAGAAGAGAATTGAGGGTATATATAAAAAAAAAAAATTAAATTTTTTTTTTGAACTCGGATTAATCCTGGCCGTACGTTAAAAATAAAATTTTGATCCAACGCACCCCGTTGTGCCACGTGGCCAACGGTCAGATTTTTTTTTTTTTACTGTTGGAAATCCAACGGTCCAGATTAAATAGCCGTTGGAGATCCAACGGCCAGAATCCCGCAACGTCATAGAGTCGTTGGCTCTGGCTGGCGTCAACGACTGCAGGTGGGGTCCATCGACTGTATTCTGTCGGCCACTCTCCCCCACGCGCGCGTGCCGTGCACGCGCCTGATAAAAAAAAAACAGCTTGCTGACTTTAGCATGACGTCAGCAAGCTGGAGGCGCCTGCTCGGGCGAAAATTGCTCGGGCTTGAGGTTGGGCATGGTTGGGCCCACCTCTTGCCCTTGCAATTGTGGCCCGCTGGACTTGGAATTTTTGCTTGGTAGGGCAATTGGCCCCAATTGCCCTTGCAATTTGGGCACCAGTGGAAATGCTCTAACCCTACACGCTCGACCACGTGACACCCGCACCGAAGACTTTCTCCTAGTAATATTACCAAGACTAGCTAGATCAAAGTTTCAGAGTAGGCTACGGTGCTCGCAAGCATTGAATGCTCACACCGATCTCACTGTTAAAAGGAGGGAGGAGGGAGGAGAGAGGGGGGGAAGGAGGGTGAGATCGGTGTGAGCATCCAATGCTTACGAGCACTGTAGCTAGTCCCCAAAGTTTCATGTATATTTCTATATCATAGATTCAGTTAAAATGCTTACACGAATTTAACAATTAATTGTTAAATTTTTTTAATTGTTAATAATTAAATTTTTGTAAGTATAAAATACTTATAAGTAAGTTTATAATTTGGTGAAGGTGAAAATCTTATGTATATGTGTGTCTATATATTAGTTTTCAGATGAGAAGATGACTCTCACTTAGGCATTGTCTGCAGCTCTCTCTCTCAGAATTTAGCCTTCAGCTAGAGTCATAGGATTACGTACAAACACATACATCGTAGCGAGCCAGCTGACTAAATATATAGTGCATATATATCATGGCTAACAACCAAACAAGTGGGCAAGATGATTCAAAGGAACAGCTAGAGAAGAAAATAAAGGAGAAAGAAACTGTAATTCGGGAACACGAGGTTCGTCTCAGTCATCTTCAATCAAGCGGCTTCCAACTTGGAAACTTCTATCTGGTCTTTCAGGGAGTTATTTTGGCGGCAGTTGCAAATAGTTCCAAAGTCTTCACATGCAATGACAGTTGGCTGCTCATCCCCCTTTCTGTATTAGCCGCCTGCCCTAATTTGGTTGCATTGTATTTGATTGGACAGGAATATATCAGAACAATCTCCCAGCGAGACGAGTGCGTGCTTCGTTGTGATATATTGAATGCGGAGTTATCCTCTCGCTGCAACGCGGGTTCAGCACAAAATCAACCTTCTTCTGCTGCTGGAACACCACCACCCGGGCAAACTCCTGCCGCTAGCGGAACACCACCACCAGGTTCTTCCGCTGGAACACCGCCACTCGTGCAAAATTCTCAACCACCAATACTACCAGTGCAAGCTCCCGCTAGAATTCGTGGTGATAATTTGAGAAAGCTTAAACATACATTCTTCTTGGTTGGTTGTATGGCTTTTTTTTTGGGCGTTTCCGCCATCATGGTTTTGGCTTGTAGGAAGATTCTTTGCAGGAGAGTGGCTGATTGTAAGCTCCCGTCCAATCTTAGTGATAAATGCGTCAGGCTTTGTGAGGGTTCCAAGTGTATAACCATCTGCAGAGAATACTAGGTAGCTAGGGTTACCATTTTTTCCTTCTTCTTTTATTTTTTCTGCATTTCTTGGCTTGTTTATGCTTTGTAATGAAGATCTTAATTTTTCTGTCTATCCATTTGTGAGATTAATTAGAAATTCCTAAGATGACTAAGTATGGATCTCATCATGTATGGAGATGGAGAGAGGCTTAGGCTTAATAAGTTAATAGACGTGATTGGAAGGAAAGGGCCAATAGGCGAGGGCAAAGTCTCCTTGATTGGTGGGCAATGGGGATGTCCATGGTGGGTCCAGACGAGGGCAAATATATCAACACCTCTCATTATGTAGTGAGCAAGTGTGGAGCCATCCACCCTTAGACTTGAGTGTAGGCAATTTGCACTCGCAAAAATTTTTGGTTGCTTGAATAATTCGTAATTCAAAATTTTTAATCTGTTTGATTTTTAATTTTTATATTTTATAACAAAATTTAACGGTTAAAATGTACAAGTGGAGCATTTAAATATTCCAAGTGCATGCAAGAAAGTTCCTTGCCCTTGCCCATTACTGTGGCTTAACTTGGCTCCTTAAGACTATGGAGAAAGCTCCTCCTCAAGATATTTAATGATCTGATTTACGCAAATTTCGCGCTTACATCAAAATAATTATATTATTAACTACTTTGTAAGATATGCAAAAATCAATAAAATATAAGATTTTTAGTGATCAAACTATATAAAATATATGGACCGATACCGTAAAAGAATTACGAACCGTCTATCTATTTGCTAATGTTGATTTACTAAACGATCTTATTTTTAATCGATTTTTTGCAGATGATCTTTACATAGTGATTTATACTATGAATGGTTCCAATTATAAACACTGAGTTCGTGAATTCATCACAAAGCATCTTGGAGGAGGAACTTCTCCTCAATCTTAAGGAGCCAAGCCTTTATCATTAGCAAATGTTTAGGGAAAATTAAGTATCTAGTGCTAATTGTTAGGAATTTAACCATATTTAGTAGAAATTAGCCCACTTCATCGCCGAAAAATTAGTCCTCCACATTAACAACTCCATAAATATAAAATAAAACAAAGTTTGTAGCCCCTATAAATTTTTTGAATCCACCAACGATAAAGCGTATCATACATTTATTTGTATGCCTCCGATTGTAAACAGGAAAACCCCTAATGAATTCAAGTTGGTTGCGATTGTTGGTGTTGGAAGATATTGTAGGGGTGAAAGAAAAAACTCTAGATATGATAAAGGACTATATATACTCTTGTATGGTCGACATTTTCGCGATAAATTGACCACTTAAGTAGAAAGATCATCATATTTCCATTCAATATTTCACCGTTATTGTCGATATCTCCTAAAACAACTACGATTGTATAGTGTTAAAATATTGTCAACTCAAAAATGATAATATCTTCGACATTCGTACCATGAAGATAATAAAAATTACCATGATATGTAATGCAGATATTGGTAAATTTAATTATTTAAATGCTTATATGGTTCAACTATACTTCTCGAAATTAAGAAGGTTTTGCACATTAGAGTTAAAAATTTATAGAACATATGTGTATCAATTTTATATCTCATAAATTTGCACATTAAGATGGTTTTGCACATTACAACTGATGATGAATTCTCAAACAAGTTTTTTACAAAGTTTCTGGCGATATCGATATATTTTCACTGATATTGTAATTACATGAGTGTCGATATAGTAGAATAACAAGAGTTTTCATCATTGACTGTTGCACATAATGGTTAACGACCAAGACTTTACATTGAATATTAAACACACAGAGATCCAACAAGAAATCACACAATATAAGGGCTGAAGTAGACGTTTGCAATTTCATAGATAAACCTCAAAACCCTCGACCAAAAAGAAAAGCCGGAGAAATATTTCACGCGGAAAGTTTGGAATTTCACACTGCAATGATTTTTTATTCTTCAATCCAACTTTTTAAATAAACAATTGACGCTCCATATGAAAGTTCGACGTTGCACCCAAAGGTTCATAATTTTATTCTGCTAGTGGTTGTGGCCGAACTTCGATGGAAATTAAGTTGATCCTCTGGCTCGCCAAATTGCCAAGAAAATAGAAGTTTGATAGAAATTTGATAGAATATAAGCCGAATAGCGATGTATATCGATTTTTAAGATGGAATTTTTGTTTTTTTCTCTCCATGCCATAGTCCCTCCTGACATGCGAATATTGAAATCGATTGAGTAGAGATGAAAGAGGACTTGGCAGTGCTTAGGCTTCCCCTCTTTGCTATTTGCAGGGCAGGTTCCAATCTTTTGAATGGAGAATATTTACAAGGACTAAGATGTCACGCGGAGCAAGGACATGTCCGTGTAAGTCCTCGTTTAAAATGACTAACCTGAAATTGATTTTCTCATGTTATCCATCTTTGAACTCTTTCCTTTTGGCACGGACCTTAGATTTCTCTCTGACCAATCAATTCTAGCCTTTCACAACATACTGTGCGGGAATAAATTAAATTCTATTTTTTATTTTAAAATTTTTCAGACCATTTTGCACGGACCCAATTTTACTTTTGGTTCTTAGCGTCTTCTCCCATGATCTACACCACAATGGGAAATGCCATATATATGCATTTCCTGTATTTGGTTAGGCATGTCTTGGGGCTCGTTTCAATTAGTACAAAAGGTACTTGGGCGACAAAAAATCGTCGCCCAAAGTCATATTTCGTCGCTTGTTTTGGGCGACCAATAATTTGTCGCCCAAAATTCGTCGCCGTAAGTTCGTCGACTCAAGAATTTGGCGACTTGGCGCTACATTTGTCGCCCAATGGAACCTTTAGGCGACTTTAAATATTTTGTCGCCCTCAAGTTTGGTTACACTTAAAGCGACGAAAATATATCGTCGCCCAAAATATTTTATTTTTTTATTTTTATTTTACTTTTTATTAATTAATATAATGAATTAATTGGTATTTAAAAGACAATAAAATATAATAAACAATGTAGAAAATAAATTATATTATATAAAGAAATGTTTATAAAAATATTCACTGAAAATAAATTATAATCCTAAAATGAAATGACTATTGATATGCCGAAGGAAAATATGGGGAGGGAGGGACGGGAACCGCGAGCTTGTAAGATATGGCTCATCCGGCTGCCCCGAACCGCAAGCTACCTCTCGTGTGCCCGTACTCCTACTCCAACGGTTGACTCGTTGCAAATCACGCGAGTCCCGCCTTCCCCATCTTCCTCGGCAAACCCTGGTATATGATGAAGGCCAACATACTCGTTGAGTCACCTCCTCGATACTCTGGCCCTGGAGGAAGTCATATAAATGCAACAAATTTGTTATAATCAATTCTAAGAAAGAAGAGCTTACATGAATTGAGCATAAGTTGAATAAGCATCAATAATAATAATATGAGACTCAAATTAAAGCAATGTGACAACCAAGGAATAGCCAACTATTAAACATAAGGAAAAGCATCACAACACATAAGGCTAGAAAGATTTGACTGATATAACCTATGAAAGAACAATACAACCTCACTGATATAACATGATGCTCTGCAATGCTTATAAAGTATTACAACACATAAGGCTAGAAAGATTTGATCGAGACTTTCTTTAGATTTTACGTAAAAATCTTTAACCTCCCTAAAAGTCTAACTTCCATAACTCCTCGCAAACAATACAACACATCCACATCCACACAATATTTGCAACAAATTTGATAATCGTATCTACCAGCTGCAACATGCAATCAATTAATTTTAAGTAACAAATTCGTCAAAACTGCCTCGTGCAGATCAGCTGACTTTGGAAGCAAGTTGCGAACAGCTCAGAATGAATTTGAATGATCTTTATATGTTTGGAAAGCTACAAATGTCTATTTTGAAACATTCTCATGATTGTTAATATTAGCTTAGAAGAAGTTATAGCTGCTTTAACACTGAAAGGTTCAGAAGAGACTGAGCAGTTTGTAACTGCAATGAAAGCAATAAGAACCATGACCTATTTCTTCCTTTATTGAAGGACACTGAACTGATTACATAGTTTGCCTATTGTTATAACTCATAGCCTCAACTGAAATATAATAGATATTAAAGAACAAATGATATTCTTATGTTATCTACTATATTTGTTTTCCTGTTGGTTCTAGTGTTATCACGATACCTAGAGAGAATTGGTACACGAGGCTATAAAACCCTGTGAAGTCGGTCTTCCAAAACACTTAAAGAAATGTACATTAGAATCAGTGTGCTGACATTACCCAATTCTCGAATCCCAAATTGAGATGGGCTTCACCTCTGATATCAAGAGAATTAGCAGAACTACCGCCTGAAAAAGGAAAAGATCACACGGTTACAAACAATCCATCAACAAGAAAAACCTTCGGAAAAAATAAAATAATGACACATAGTATGTGGATAAAAAAATAGTCATGCTATTACAGAATAGAGATTAGTTATTACAAGAAGGTAACAGAACCTGAAGGGAATTATTAAATGCTAACCAATCAAAAGAATGAATATACATTAAATTGGAATTTCCCTCTACCATCGAAGTCTAAGTTCACCATGAAATTCTTCTGAAATTTCACTTAGCAGAAAATTTCCTCTTACTCATTACTCAAAACGCAATAAAGCATTGTATCTATACGTAAATTAAAGTACTGACTTAAGACGGTTTCTCACTAAAGAGAAAAAAACTACACTGCGAAACAATAATAAACTTACAACCTAGTGTGCAAAATGTATTTTGGATTCTCATAAAATTTAACAAGCACATACCTTCTAATATCGAATATATATCCTGAGGCAGTTTGTTCGGCGAATCTTTCTGTGTCAAACACGAAAGCTCAAAACAAAATATCAACCAAAACTACATTACTTAAATTCTACTGCATCCACTCTAATTGAACAGTAAGAAAACAAAGGGAAAGTAATCTAATTATTCTTTGAAAAACACTAGACAAAGAAAGGATAACCCTTATCCAACTGAACCCAATTAACAAAACCATTTAACTTCCCTACCCATAAACCAAACCAACAAACACAAAAGACCCAGAATTCCATTTTCCATTTCTTCACTCTTTTTTCCCACACTTTCTTAACCAACCAAACAAAGAGTTAATGCTGAGACCGATCAAAGCCGTAACGAAAGATTACAACTTCAAAGGATCAAAGCCATTACCTGATCAAAGAGGACTCTATAAGCATTAAGATCATGGTACAATGCTTGCCCTTTACTGCTGCAGTACTCTAAAGCTTTGGTGCAAGATACAAAGCCACTCGCAACCATCGCTCATTTCATCGGCTGAGCCTCCCTACAACAAATTTAATTTAACCAATCTAATCAATTTCTAAACTTTTCTTTATTCAAGCTCAAGTAAGCCACATTGGAATCTTATTACTTCAACAAATGCACTAAAATTAACAAAATCTCGAAAAAACAAGCCAAACTTAGCAACGCAAGATCAGACTAAAACCGAAAAGGGATTTAAATCAGAGGCCAATTTACAATGAAAGAGATGCTTAGAGAGAGTCTCATTAGGCATGAACTCAGCCAATGCTAATCTCACAACAACACCCGATCAAATTCGCCAACCGCTCGTTCTCAGTTGCCCCACAGCTCTGGCTTCCTCCTGCAACCAAACCCACCACATATTTTCTCACACACATAATCCCAAAATAGAAACCAAAAGAAAATGCAAAATTTAGTCAACTTCCAAAATTACAAGAAATTATGCGGAATCAGGCCAAGCTGATCGGTTGAAGGCTTGACGGCGATCCAACGGCCATCGTCGAGCTTCCCTTTGTAGACCACATTCGAGCTTTCTCTCCGTGCTCGGAGACGACGTTCTCTGACGAGAATCCCGACGTGGCAGCTTTCAGTTGGTCCAGGCTGAACTCGGCTGAACCCAGGCAGCGTGTCCTTCATCATTGTTCCCACTCTCTCTCTCCTCGCTGCCTTTTGGGTAAACTTCACATTGGCTGTCAAGCAGGAAACTAAACTCTAATCCCAAATTGAAATACCCAAACTTAACCTTAATCTCAAACTGAAATACCCACCTCGACTCAACCCCAAATTGAAATGCCCAATCGCAACCCTAACACCAAATTGAAATAACGGGTGGTGAAGAAGGAGATAGACAGGTGCTTCTTGGTGATTCAATTTATGAAACCCACCGAGAGAGGGTAGCTGCGAGATTGCCCGAGGCTCAGAGATTCAGAGTGAGAGTGAGAGAGAAGCTGGTTGGTTCGTGACTGGTCTGAGGTTCGAGAGAAGTGTGCAGAAGGAGGGAAGGGATTTGGATCTGCAGATGGAGAACAAGGAAGAAGAAAGAAAAAGGCAAGGCACGAGGTGAATTTAACCCAGAGGCCTTTGGGCGATCAGAACCTGTTTCAATGCTCAAAACGTTCATTAAATTTTTTGAAAAGAAGCCCAAAATTTTGCGGCTGGGCAAATTTGAAGGTTTAGGCGACGACAATAATTCATCGCCAGTCTTTTTAGGTTTCGGCGACGCACACCGTCGCTCTGTAACAACTTGAGGCGACGAACTACTCCGTTAGTCGCCTAAAGCCAACAAATTTATAACCGTTATTATTCCCCGATCTTCCTATATAATGACTTATTCATTCGTATTGAAATCATTTTTGTATAGAATGATCTTAAACAAAGGTCTACATATTCAATCTGCCGTATTTAAATAAATAAGTATGTATGTGTTTATAAATTAAACGCTGCATGAAAAATACTATCGAAAAATTATAATAAATAATCTTCGAGAAGGGGAAAATCTGCAAAATACATAAACGCCGTAATCTAAAGGTGTAACTGCGAAGGTGTCATCTCCAAAAAGATAAGAAACCATGAAGTTGTTAAGTAATCAAGCGACCAACGCTTACGTTATTAGCCTATGTTATTATAGACTTAGTTTTTTTTTTCATCTCGAGCCTTTTTGAAAACATGATCTTTATCGAATGCAATAAAATAAACGGTTTCGATCATCATAAATGTTCATTCACAAATTTATTAAAAAGTGTGATGATGTTATGTTTCCATAAACTTTATAATGTCCTACACAAATTTACCTAAACTCGTAAAGATTGAGACATAATATAAACGATCTAAACCGTTCATCTTATTGAATTTAGTAAAGATCACGTTTTCAAAAAGAACCGGCATGAAAAAAAAACAAATTAACATATAATAACCGAGGGTAAACGAAACGTGTTAATCGACTGCTAAAAATATTATAGGCTTCATGGTTTCTAGTGTTCGATTTTGGAGATGACCCCTAAACAAAAGTTGTAGGCCTTCTCTCAAGCTACTTGAGCGTTTGTATATTTTACAAGCTCTTCTCAATTACTTATTATGAATTTTTCACTATAAGTTAATTTTTTGTACAACTCTTAATTTGTAAACACACATAGATACATATTTCTTTTTAAATCCGAACCGTTGAATATGTAGACCTCTTCTTCAAGATCATTTTGTACAAAAATTACTTCATTCGTACATGAATAAGTCATTCTTTAAAGCGTATAAAAAAGAACGGTGTAGAGTAAATTTCTTATATTTAGGGCGAGATTTAACAAATTATTCGTTGCCTAAAGTCTTTTGGGCGACGACAGCAATTTCGTCGCCCAAAACCTGGTTTAGGCGACGAACATTATTCGGGCCGCCTAAAGTATCTTTGGCGACGAAAGAAAATTCATCGCCCAAAACCTAAAAAGGTTTAGGCGACTCTAATTTTTTATTCATGCAAAGTTTGGCGCCACATTTCTCTATTAGCCGCCACTTTTTCCATTTTTTTGGGCGACGACAAATTTATTCTGGTCGCCCATTGAAATTATGTTTACGAATTATTTGGTCGCTTAAAGTTTCGCGCCAAAGTTTTCTTTAGGCGACGAAGTAGGTGTCGCCTGTTTCGCCGCCTAAACACAACTATAGGCGACGAAAGATGGATTTCGTCGTCAAAGTGATTTTTTGGGCGACGTCGCCTGCCGTTTTCTACTTCGTTGTTTGATGTCTAGGGATTGGCTTGACTTGGACAATCCACTAGATTCAATGATTAAATAGAAATATCGGTGTCAAGTTGCACATTTTGCTTCAATTGAGGTAAAAGATGGAGAAGTCATGAAAAAAATTTGTCCCTCTCAATTTTATCATTTTTGTGGGGATTAAAGGAATAAGTTTCTTTATAATTTCTCCATCTTTTATCTTCACTTAAACAAATATATGCAAGTTGTCATCCATATTTTCATTCAACATATTGATTAAATTTAGGGAGCTTTTAGTTTAAATACTAAATTCAAAATAACTTTAAGTTAAACTACCATATTTTTAGTTTAGGTATTAGTTGAAAAGTCAAACTAATTTGCTAGTTAAAATGACAATAATGTCCAACCCTACCATCACAAAGTTACCTTCCCAATGAATTGTAACTACCAAGCATGAGTACAAATTTTTTAGAAGAAATTCTTTATTATGCCACGCTTAGGGCGTAGGGAGTTAGTTCTCTGATTTGGGCTTCGCCCAAAACCCGAGACCTACACCCTAAGCCCTAAGCTCCTCCTGCGATTCTAAAACCCTAAACCCAAATGATCAACCCCAAACCTTGATCGACCTTTTAAAACTCTAAACCCTCAAAGTTAAATCTCCCGAGCTCTAAAGACCTTATAAAAAAATAAAAGAAATAAACTTGAGGACAATATGGTAATCTCTCATTTTTTATTTAGTCATAGGATCACTTGCAATAAAGTTTGTGGTTTATCATAAAACATTTAATTAGACTTGGTATTTTTCCTTAAATATAATATTGTTTCTTAAAACCTCATACCCAACTTGATATCTAATATGAATTTACCTTTAAATTTAATGAGTTGTCTAAGTCAAACCGGATACATCAAATGAGGCTTTGATTATTTGAATTACAAGTAATGGCATGCTGCATGCGTCTAATTTATCATTTATATATTGTTGTATTTTATACAAGAGAAGGTCAAAAGTGAAATATAAAAGAACTGGCAGTGGTAAAGTCTTCGTATACCAACTTTTTCGATAATTAATCTATGCTTTTAACATTTGATGAGTGACTTTTCGAGCTTAGTAAGAGCAATTCCACCCATAGCCCAATTGCAAGAGCAATGGGGCCAATTGCCCTACCAAGCTCAAATCAATCCTCCAGCCGCCCAAATTTAAGGGTAAGAGGTGGGCCCAACTAAGCTCCTACCTCAAGCCCGAGCGACGCCCGAGCAGTTTACCCACGTGCGCCGACGCGCCGTGATGTCGCCGGCCTTTTTTTTTTTTTTTTTATATAAATTTTTTTATAAATACCCCCAATCATCTTCTTCATTCCTCAATATTTTTTATACCCCAATCACATTACAACTCAATATTTTTGCTTCTATATCAACTATATATTTGTTTTTCACCTTCTAAATCCTTATTTTACAAAAAATAAAATTTATTTTTAAAAGATACAATAAATTTGTTGGTGGTGGAGTGTGCTCTGGTGGGATAGTTAAGGCCGCGATAAATTTTTTTTTTTTTTCGAGGTGGAAATTGTCGATGGGATATTTAAGGCCAACCAAACCAAAAAAAAAAAAAAAAAAATCCTTACCTCTGCCCTTGCCCTCCACGAACGGGATGGAGCACAAAGGCAAGACCGCTCACGGAGGGCAATCACGCCTTTCCTTTGCCCTTGCCTCTGCCCTCCACCAACGGGTGGAATTGCTCTAAAGGTGGTGCAGGATTTCCACATTACGCATGCGATTGTGGGTATGCATGTAATTTACAATGCCTGGCAAGTCCTTTTTTTCTTTTTCTTTTTTTTTCCAAAGTCAAGTCCTTAATAATACAAAATATACTAAAGTAAAATATTTCAATTCAAAAGTGTAGAGGTGAAGAGAAAATATGTTACTCACATTTGAATCTAAGTGAAATTAATAAAAATAAGTCATAGTTTTTATATTATTATTTTCTTATCATACCTATCTATTCATGGTTAGGTTACTTGATGCACTTAATCGATCATTTCTATATATATTATTAATTTCTGAACTTCTCTTGCTAGATTCATTCGCAGTTAATAGAGATGTATTAACTTTTGACATAACTAGAGACTTTTTTTGGACAAACAATGTGAGATATTTGAGGAAACTAAAAACTCCCAGTTATAAAATCATCTCCAAATTTTACAAGAGTACAAAGTTTACTGCCGTGGAAACGTCAAATGGTGATACTTACTAATCACATATGGACATGTAAAGGAGTGAGATTTGAATTAAAATAGGTTATTAATATTTTATTAAATTGTTATTAACTTTTTAACTTCTTTCTCACCTCCATCAACCAAGCGTCCACCGGTGAGTGAACCCTTGACTGAAAATTTTTGTACCTAAAAAAAAACCTATGGTGGCCTAAGAGCCTTTTAATTCAATTTCAAAATTCACAAGAACATAAGGTTGCGCTATTTGATTAATCCCGAAAGTAGCAAAAGTTAAACAAAGAAGGAAACCGATTAGCGCTCTTCATATGAATCTCATTCTCACATTTGTCCATTTTCTTTTTACCCAAATAAATTATTAATTGTATTGAGGGATGAACCGATGAAGGCCAATGTGTTTAAAATGAATGAATAACATGAGATTGATTTAATTTCGATTAGTAACTCTAGGAGCGTCGCGATCGGGAGATGAGACATAATGAAGGCAATAGGGAGAGGGAGGGGAGAAGGAAGAAGGAAGGGACGAAGTGATTTTTTCCTATGGACTGAGAGCAGAGAGAGGAGGTCTCTATAGCTGCTATTATTTATTTAGGGACAAGCTAGAAATTTTAATAAAATATTAATTACCCATTGTAGTTCACATTTCATTGCTCCACATGTCCGTATTTGATTAGTAAGCACCACCAATTGGCATTGCCACATGGTAGTACTCTGTACGACCGTATAATTTCTTTTGTTTGCCATCTTCCTATTTAACCTAATAGAATAGGGTCAAACGTTTAATGCATGGTACGTACCTACGGATACGTACTGTTGAATGGTTTAAGATTTATTTGGAGCCCACTGCAAATTAATTGACCATCTCAAAGCAATGTACTCATTGGAATGGTACGTACCACTAAAGATTTTTCCTAATAGAATACAAAAGTTAGAAGACTCGGGGTTTGCTAATACCATTGGCCTATTTGTATTTACCAAGTATATCATCAATTGCATATTTCATCGATGCCATTTTTTCTCTTAACGGCCTCTCGCTCTTTTCTCGTATTTATCTTTGGATGCCATTTGCAATGTCACGATGAAAGGAGTGGAAGATGTGCATTAGCATGTAGCCCTAATTTAAGTGGGAGTCACAAATTTATACTATTATTGGCGTGTTTACTAATCAAGAATTAATAAGTGAATCTAGGTAAGCAGAATCGAATCAGCATTCCCATTGAGTCAAGTTTACTCAACAAATAGAATCGGAATGAAAATAAAGCTCATTTCCATTGCATATGTTTACCGTTGTTCGTAATCGGAATCAAAACCAGCTTGATTACCAAAATGCCCTTGTGAATAATTGTATAAACTTCTCATATTTATCAATAAATTCTAATTATTGTGTTCAACTTTTTTATCTAATGAAGTTGAGAATCCTAAATGTAACCAAAATTTCTTCTTATTAAAACATGAGATGAACCTAAAAATTAGACAATAGAAGAAGATTTCTAGGTAGAAGCTAATGGGGGAATCGTATTTCTACCATAAGAAAGTCTCTATTGACTAGTGATATGATCCAAATTGTAACTTGCAAATTTGTTTTATAATAAATTGTACTTCAAACTTTAGTATTTTTTGTTTTTCAAATCTTTGTTTTTTGTTTGTCTTCCTCTTTCATGTTTTCTAAGCATCCATTGACACATTAGAATTCAACCAAAGCTTGTTAAAAGAAAAAAGAAGAAGAAGAAGAACTATAATTCAAGAGCACAAGTCATAATCTCCTTAATAACATATTACAACAAAAGTATATGTCAAGCATGTATGGTCAACAACTTTTTAATAAGATACTACATCAACGCTCCTTAATAACATACGACAACTAAGGAGACTTAAATGTGTCATTGTGGAGTTCGTCTCCTTAATAACATATTAAACATAAGACACAATTAGCAAGTCAATCCCATAATCATTTTAGCAAAGTCTTAGTCCCACAAAAGAGTCATAATTAATTTCACTCTTCATCAACCTTCCAAACTATACCGAGCAGCATTAGTAATGTAGCGCTACTTTTCTTTCATCGTGCATGGTAAAAAAACCTCAACAAACATCATGGCGTTAGGCTAGAATGTTTGTGATTTGAAATGTTTGCCGTGGAGAGAGGAATTCCATTTTATTGGCGGCTATCTCCAATCAGAGGGCGGTAAATCCCAAATTTTGGGTCCAAATCTTCTCCCGATGGAAGTATTTTGGGGGTGGGAAAAAAGAATTTGGGTTTGAGGGTGGGAATTTGGGATTGAAATCTGAATTGAGAGAGAAGTTTGGGAGGGGAAACATGCGGGCCCCGTGCTAGTAGAAAAGACAGATGATAAGAAAAAGGCATGGCAGGGATCCAAGGCGTGTGTCCACGGTAAGCCTATTCAACGGCAGATGAGTTGTCCGCTGAGATACACCACCACGTCATGCGTTATAATCCAATCAAAATATTCAACAATTTTTCGGATTTTGAATTTTTTTTTTATATCGAAACGTTTGTAAAAATAAAACAACATAGATTATACAAAAATTAATTCCAAAATTGTTTCCAAAATAATTATCAAAGAAATAGAAAAGTTTAACAAATTGTAAAGTTGGGGGTGGGAATTATAGGTCCCTTTGGGTTGGAGGAAAAACTAACAAACCTCATACGTATAGATGAATAGTTCAAAATACTGGCTAAATTTTAGGATTTGGAACTTTGGGTTGGAGGATAGCCTAAGCTCACCATCAAGCCTATCTTGCAAGTTAGTTAAATCTCTTTGGTTGAAAGGCAATTGATCAATCCATCGCTTAGGATTCAATCGAGCCACAACTCCACCTATAATACCAAAGTTTTTACTCATTTCATCAATTGCCTTACCTTTCTTACGACCATTACTTGATTGAATCCTTAGTTGGGACGTTGGTTGTGTGAATGACACATCAAAATCATCTTGCTCTTCATCACCATAATCATCATCCATACCTAAATTAGTTATGGAAACTTGCATCCTCTCGTCTAATTTCCTCTTCATCATCATCGCATTGCCAACATTTCCACCAACAACTCTATCTTTTCCATATATCTTTGCTAGTATGTTGTAATGGAAATGGTTTGCCATAGAGCCCACTTGCATCCTTTCTGTCTACAATGGTAAAATAGAACATATAATTAAGTTAAACAAAGAGGAAAACAATAAAAGTCCCTAAAACAAAAAAATCTAAAAATAACTTTTAATAAAACATAAGAAACTAGTAAGGGTATTACCGTAAAAATTATAAAACATCAACTAACAAAAATCTAAAAGAATGGTGAAGACGAGGCATGTTCATGCATGAGTGTTCATTCACCATTTTCAGGTATATTACTCTCTCTCTTTATTTTTTTTAATATTCATTTCTTTCTATCTCAAGCTTTTTTTTAGTAGAAATTAATTTATAAAATAAGTAATGACTCGGACAATGGACATAGAACATGTTGTGGCCGATCGCATTTGAAAGGACCTTTGAAGATAATTTGGGTACCAAGCGATAACACTCGACTATTAAAATTTCTCGTCATAGCTTCTTGTTCCATTTAATTGTGGATTAAGCATTCTTCTTAAATAAGTATACTTTTCACAAATAGTAATTCAATAAGCAAGAATATATATGAGGATAGGCTTATTACTTTTTACCTTTACATAGTCATCATACGCACTTTTTTCACAAACCAACATCATCTTCTTCATCCCAACTAAATTCACTTTGCTTCAAAGATCTCGTACAAGGCACATATTTCACCTTCAAAGTTTTCGTGACATGATTCAATGTGAGGAGATGCATGTATTCCACAACATGGACGTTTGGCTTCCATCATAACTTCCAATTGGACTACGTAGCCATTTTTGAATCCATTGTCAGCTCTCCACTTGGTCTTATGGAACAATTCAAGCAAACACCCAACCAATGCTTCATCTTCATCAAATGTCCAATAATGCTTGTTAGCCCCCCTTCCACATCTAGAAGTTGAACTGGATGCCATCCTACATATGACACAACAAGTCTAATTCCAGTTTAAATAAATAAAACTACACAACAAGTCTAATTAGAATGAAAACTAGTTATTCATTCATATAATACACGATGCCATATAATGGTGTCCTATTTCGAAGAAATTATACAATACTCAAATATAAAACAAAGTAAGCCAACAATGTCTTCATCTTATTAAATAAAAATTAGATAATTCAACTACAAACCAACGTTCTTGGAAATCGGTGACACATTACAACATACTAAGTTTTTATGACATTACACAAGCATGATAAAAAAGACACATGTCTTCACCCCTAATAAGAACACTTGCTCCGTTAGACTTTATCCAGCATGCCTACTTGCTTGCCATGTAGTCCACATTTCCATTGCCTTGTTTTGCCTCCACGTAGTCCACTCCTCTGATGACTCAACAATATTAATGTAGTCATCCTTGTCGTTCTTATCTAGCGGTTGATTATTCAACTCATGTTCCATAGGAATTACATACATTTCTCTTCTTATAAAATTATGAAGCATACAACACACTGAAATTATACGACGTTGTGTTGTAATGTCATAAAAGGATGGACTCCTAAGAATTCCCCAACGCATTTTCAATAGACCAAAACATCACTCAATGACATTTCTAGCACTTGAGTGTTTCATATTGAAAAACTCCTCAGGTGTTGTGAGCTGGTATCCGTCTCTCCAATCATTGAGATGATAACGTTGTCCTCTATAAGGAGCAAGAAAACCTTTTCCATTAGTATAGCCCGCATCCACTAAGTAATATTGGCCCAATGATGACACCAGAGCATAAAATGTTATTCTAATTAAAAATATTTTTAAGGGAAACTAATAAATGGGTTTAGGGTGTTACCGTTAGGGACTCTCAATCCATTTCTCCTACTCACAACATCCCTAAGTACTCGTCCGTCATGTGCAGACCCTTCCCATCCTGGAAATACATATATAAATTGCATGTCTGGAGAGCAAACTCCGAGAACATTTGTGGCTATTTCATTTTTTTTGGTTCTGTACTTTGGTTTCTCTGACTCGGGTACTCGCACCTTAATGGGGGGTTCAATCTAATGCACCTAAGCAATTCTACATTATAATGAATAACAAAATTAATAATGTTTGTTGAAATAAGAAGGTAGTTGACACACCCCACCCTTGATACCCACGTGGATACCAAGTTCGGGCGTGCTGGCCGACACTAGAAAGTGACGAAGCCATTAAATGCATGACAACACTTAGTTTAAGAAAATTTAACTGTCATAAAATTTGCGAAAATTAATGCCAATATGCACAAGGTTCAGAGCGTAACAAAATAATGAATCTAGTTCCTAGAATTTCTATCCATAACATGGATGGATATTATTAAAGAAACTGAATAAGAAATAGTAAATCCCTACATGGTCGGGAAATAGAATCAGAGCTGCCACTCGGATGCCTCGACTTCACCAGATGCTCTATCACTAGGTCCTGAAGAGGGAGCAAAAACAAAAGGTGTGAGTGGACGAAAATAAAAGTTTTTGAAATACCTTTCTCTTTTCAACATAGTAACCCCCTATTTGAAATCCAGTATATTTGTAAAAATCATACTATCGTAGTATAAATCAAAATGTACTTTAGGTATAACTGGAAACATATATCAATATAAAATCCGTAGATAACAAATCATATTTTCATAACTCGTTTCGCCATATATTTCGATAATATGACAATAGGAAAACCAACATAGGGTATATGAGCAATCACCCATGTACGTGTTGAGGAACAGCCTCTCAATCCCTGTACAAGCACTTTACGTTATCAATTAATTTGTACTCCTAGTACCACACACATGTAAGCACTTGCGCATTAGCGCGTCACACCCGAGTCCTTACGTAATGGGGCCTTTTCCCCAAAAATAAACATAAACGTAAGACAAGCTTGCACTAAGGTATTTACCGGACAATACCCCTGAAGTACAGTGCGTGTGACCCAAACATGTGAGACTTGTCCTACGGCCGTGAGACAGTACTACAACGTAGTGAAAGCATACCAAGTGTGTTTGAAATCATACATATATACATTATGTGTAGAAGTGAAGAATATCATATACTTCATAATTTCCCAAATATTTAAACGTTGCATAAATAACATTCTCATCGGAGTCATATAATAAAACCCAACATATATTTATGCATAAGCAAAATCTTAGTATAAATCATTTCATAGTATATATCCAAACTTTTGTGCATAACCGAAATCACACTTTAAAACCATTTCATAAAACACACACACACACACATATATATATATAGAAATATATATATATATATATATTCATGTCACAAAGTCATTGGAAATCATAAATATATCAAACCATAATTAATTCAAAGCATATAATTCATTTGTTAAAACAAAAGTCCACTCACAGGTGATCGGGAGTGAAATCCCCCTCGGCGTTGCCCTTCTCAAAGTGTTGGGTCGAAGGATTACTTATTTATTATTAGGGGAAAAATATTAAAGCCTCCCTAATAAAAAAATTAATATAGCCCTTATAGAAAAATAACCCAAAAATAATACTATTTTAGCGAAAACGGGCTCGAAAAACGATTTCTGGGGCCCGAAAACCTTGCCGCCGCCGTCCACCGCTGTCGGTGCCGCCGTGCGCCGCCGCACGCGTCGGAAAACGGCCGGACGCGCCGGCACAAGCAAGGAGGAGCCGCCACGCGCTGGCATGCGCCTGCACGCGCTAGCACGTGTCGCCACGCACTGGCATGTGTCGCCATGCGCTGGCACGCGCTGGCATGTGTCGCCATGCGCTGGCACGCGCTGGCATGTGTCGCCATGCGCTGGCACGCGCTTGGTGACGTCACCCCCACGCGCACGCGCTAACGGAATATACCTTTTCTGACGGAATATTCTGACGCAGTCAGGAATATTCCGTTACCGTTGACTGAATATTCCTTCTTCTTCTTCCTCTCGCCGGTCGCCGGAGCTGGCGCCGGCGCCGCTGGTTCGCCGGAATTTCTGGAAAATTTTCCGAAAAATGTCCAAAACTTCAAAAGTTCATAACTTCTTCATTCCTTGGCCAAATTCAACGTGCCATATATCAAATTGAAGGTATTAGGTATTGAAGAGTAGAATATTTTCATACCAATTTGGGGCTGGAAAAATGGCCGGAGATGGCCTGAAATTGGCCGGAAATCTTCGGAAAACCCTAATTCTGTTCTCCTTCAAAACTGCACCAAATTCCACGTTCTTTATGTCGATTTGAACCTACTCAACATAATAAAACCAATGGTAAGGGTTTCGAGGCTTACCTAAGTCGGGACTGTACATAAACTGGAATTGCAGTTTGACGATATCGTTCCGGCGTCGGTTTGGCCAATTGGGCTCGAGTTTGGGGATTCAGAAATCACATTCTCATCAAGAATGACGAGATGATCGTAATGGTAATGATCTTGAGCGACGGTTCGACGGTTTTGTGATTCGTCCAAAAGTTAGGGTTTTGGTGGTTTTGAGTGGTTTTGGCCGAGAAAGAGAGAGAGAGATCGTGGATTTGAGAGTGAGGGAATTGTGTTGCTGCACAGCAGCCAACCCACAACCCAAAAACCCTAATTTCAACTTAAGGTGTGGAAATTACTAAAATGCCCCTACACTTTAACGTTTCGTAAAATGTTCGTTTTAACTCCGAATTGAGTTCCGCTTGCTTCCACGCGTTCGTATCAACGAGTACTATTTGAATATGTTAAGAAATAAATTTTCACATGTCGTCTCAAAAAGTCAACAAAAGTCAATATTGGTCACTAGGGGTATTTTGGTAACTTCACATACAAATTTGGGACGGGTTGTAACACTAGTAATTTTTACTTTTCAAATTTTTTTAAATATTTCATACCTTAAACCACCTCCACTTTCCATCTTGTGTGTTTTTAGATATTGGCTCCGGTTTTTTCCAAAAGTCCTTTTGGCATCGGATCATTGCTTTCATACACTCATGAAAGTATTTGCTAATAGTCCTACCGGACCTAATAAAGTTGAATTTTATGACACGATTCTTAACATGGTGTGCAAGAATGTGCAAAAACATTGCGACCATCTCCTCTATAGACACATTTCGGGTTCCTCGTAATTGTCCTTTTGTGTGAAGAACTTCACACAATTTATAAAATGAATGCCTATCCATCCTTAGTTGCTCAACACATATAACATCACTCTCATACAGTAGTCCATATAAATGGCTTAATAGTCTGTAAATCCTATTGACAGATCGGGTATTTGTGAGGCGTCTTTGGTAACGTAAGCATGAGTAACTAGCACAACCAGCAACACATGCAACAAATAGAGCTCGAAGATAGACAATTAATGCATTTATCATAACACATATCTTCTTTGTTCATGAAGAAACTAGGCGATCCATGTGTCTACATGAAATAAAATAAAATAAACTGATATCAACAACAACATCTAACTATCTTTACTCTTGGAAAAGTAAAAGAAGAAGATTGAAAAATAATGTCATAAAAAAACAAAATTATACAAAAGAGGAGCAAACAGATAATTATGCACAAGAAGAGCAAATAAACCCAAAAAAATGAAGAAAACAAATGAAAATTAAAACCTATAAATTGCAGACAACGAACAAAGAGATGAATGAGGAGAAAACAAAATGAAATTTGTAGAGATCTATCTATTGACCTAGCTTGGTGAGACAGATCTGAAGTAAAGAGGTAGGAAGCAATTTACCAAACCAACGCACCTTTAGCAGCTAGGAAGCTTGCAGGAGGAAGGATGCCTGCAAGAGGAAGGAAGCTGCACCTTTACTATTTTCAAGCAGCGCCTGGAGTTGCTGCCTTTGTTTTTTCACCAAAGCAATGCTCCCTATAATGAATGAGACTAGGGTTTAAGGAGGGTGTAGTCAAATTAGGATTTTAAGAGATTTTAAGAGATTTGTTTAAGTGATATATTTTATAGGATTTGTAGAATCGTCAAGATTTGTAAGGATTTTTATATGGATTTGTACAGACTTTTTTTTTATCATTTATTTAGATAAATTTCTTTTTGAAATAATAACACAAGAAAGAAAAAATTTTCTCTTCCCCTCCCTCCTATGATGTTCGTACCCCAAAACATGATTCCACAAACCTCAGGAGAAATTTCAACATATAAAATGTTGTTGCCGGGATTTAATTCCCCAAACAAAATTTTCAATTTTGATTACTCAGTAACGATCACAACACAATGTAACCCAGATAGCAAAATACAACCCAGAACTCAGAATCACTTCACTATGAAAAATCCAGATAGCAAAATACAACCCAGAACTCAGAATCACTTCACTATGAAAAATCCAGATGAAGAAATCGCAGAAAATGCAACCCAAAATTCAGAATCACTTCATAGAGAAAAACCCAGATAAAGAAAAGCGCATAAAAATTCCAAATTGCATAGATTAACAATCTACAATATTAGATCTAGACGAAACAAATGGTAATCGACCTTAATTCGTCAAGAACTCATATGTAATGGCATCGGCCTTCAACGCAATACAAATCGCAATTGTAATTCCAGTAGCAGAAGAAACACAATTGAAAAACATGAAGAAAATAGATTGCAAGAGGAAGGAAGCTTGGTGAGACAGATCTGCAGTAAAGGGGTAGGAAGCAATTTACCAAACCAACACACCTAGGTCAAGAACTCAGATGTAATGGCATCGGCCTTCAACGCAATACAAATCGCAATTGTAATTCTAGTAGCAGAAGAAGCAAAATCGAAAAACATGAAGACAATAGATTGCAGGAGGAAGGAAGCTTGGTGAGACAGATATGAAGTAAAGAGGTAGGAAGCAGCTAGGAAGCTTGCAGGAGGAAGGAAGCTTGCAGGAGGAAGAAAGCCTGCAGGAGGAAGGAAGCTGCACCTTTACTATTTTCAAGCAGCGGCTGTAACTGTTGCCTTTGTTTTTTCACCAAAGCAATGGTCCCTGTAACGAGTGAGACTAGGGTTTAAGTTGTATAAATTAAAAAGGGGTATTTTGGGTAGAAAATATCTCTTTCCGTTTCCCTTAGGCCCAATCCGACCTCCCCCCTTGGGATTTCTATTCCGTGAAAAAACATAATCATACTCCTGATTTCAGGTGGGACCCGTATGATTTTTCATTTCGATTTGTTAGGTCAACGCAGGGTTAGACCGGAATTGGAATGACTCCCATTCTCCCAATTCCCATTCACCCTATGTAAACACACCCTATATTGATTATTGAGAAATTAGCACATATGCCACCTGAACTTTTCAACATGTGCACAAATATAACTAAAAATTTTTACAAAGCCACCCAAACTTTGATCTTTGTAGCAACTTCCCATCTGCTGTTAAAAATTATGTTAATTGTTTGATGTGTGTAATGTGGACCTCACATATTATGTTGACATGGTAGCCACCTATTCACCCACACGGCAAAACACAACAAAAAATTTAAAAAAAAATTACCAAGCATCTGTTTCCTCTCCCCTAATGCAGAGCTGGAAATTTTGTACCGAAATACTGAAACCATACCAAAAAAATCTGAACAAAATACAGAAAACTCTGATATCGAAACCCCCCAAATGGTTCAGTTACTGATACCGATAAAATATCGAAATTTCGGTACGGGAATCGGGACGGTATTACCATATATTTGGTAATACCGAACCGAAATATATATATATAAATCCTATTAATTACTTCGTCCGGAGGATTGGTTCAATTGGGTTTTGTTACAAAGCCCCTAGCCAAATGATTTCATTCACCTTTCTTCTTCACCATTTCCAGCCACCCTTCTTCTTCATCATTTTTAGCCTACTCCATCGCCTCCCATCTTAATATTCAAACCTTTCTTTGTGATTCTCATCAAACAACCCATTTACAGATCTACGTTATTCTTTGAGTCTCTCTTCGACCAAGCCACCACCATGGCCCCACGACCTCCGTCTCTGCCCTCCACCTCCATCTCTGCCATTCATCCCTATCGCTTTCTCAGCACCATAAGTCCAAGCCACCGCAGCACCACAATCTGGTCATCGACATTAGAGTCATAGACGACACCATCGGTTCTATTGCCACCGATCGAACCGAACCGATGAAATTGGTTTTTCGAAAATCGGTAACTGACTTTGTCAGTATCGATTTTGAAAATAGCCATTTCCAAAACGTCGGTTCGGTAGTCGATTCATGTGTTTCGATTCGGTTATTCCTAAATGGTGTTTTGCCCCCACGCTCTCACACAAACACACACAACACTCTTGTGTTTCGATTTATGGGCTAACCCTAAACGCTCGACCACGTGACGCCATCACCGAAGACTTTCTCTTAAGAGCAGTTCCAGCACAAGGGATTGTTTGGGGGACAGTTGCCCAAGTTGCCAGAGGGACAAAGGTGGATGGGGTAGAGTGTTAGGCTGCTTGGGGGAAGGGGAGAGCCCGAGCTCCATGCCCGTGAATATTTGACAGCTCGAGCCACCGAGAAGGCTGACGTCAGGCTGGCGTTAAGCTGGCGTCAGCCAAGCATTTTATTTTTTTTTCCGTCAGGCGCGTGGATGACACTCGCGCGTGAGGCGCGTCCCGACAAGGTCGGCAGGGGGTGGGGCTCGCCTGTCGGCCACTTCAATTGTTACCGTTGGGGAAGCCACGTGGTTTCCCTTGGACCGTGCGATCTCAACGGTTCTTTAATTTGAGCCGTTGGATTTGAAACGGTAATAAAAAAAAAGGATTTAATCTCAACTGTTGGATCTGAAATCAACGGTTGAAATTAAATCCTTTTTAAATTAAAAAAAATGTTTTAAAATTCTGAAAAGTTACCGTTGTGACACGTGGCACAATCTGGAGCGCTGAAATTCAAATTTTTTAAAATCCAAAGGCAGAGATTAATTAGGTGAATAAAAAATAAAAAAAATTGTAAAAAATCTATAAAAATCCGGAATTTTTTTTTTTTTCCTTTTCTATAAATACCTTGGCAATATCATCTACCTTACACCACAATTCCATATTTTCTCAACATCTTTCAAGCTTTCTTCTATCTTTCTCTCAAAGTTTCAATCCATTTTTTTTCAAACAAAATGACAACTGGTGCAGATACGAATTGGACGCTCCTTGAAGATGTTGCGTTGTGTACTAGCTGGGTTCAAATAACTCATGATTTGATTTCGGGTAATGAGATGCAGTTGCGAGAAATGTGGAATCTTATTCATGCCGCATATCTTGAGAAAATGGGCGGGCAAAGAACCAAAGATTCATTATCCAGTCGTTGGAAATTACTTAGCCAATCGTTTAGTACGTGGAGAGACGCTTTGACACAAGCTAGTGCTAATCTTCGAAGTGGAGAAAATTTAGCTGATCAGGTAATACTATATTTATTTCTTTCTTTGTATTATTTAATTGTTACCTATTTTCATTATAATTATTTGTTTGTATTATTTATTTGTTACATACTTTCAATATATTTATTTATTCTCCCACATTGTATAGGAACTTCAAGCACAAGCTTGGTATGGTGCTCAAACCAAAAGCAAAAATAAAATGTTCACCCGACATGAATGTTGGAATATTGTCAAAGATTGTCCAAAATTCAGAGTTGTGCCTGTCGGCCCAGAAGTTTTCATGAACAGCACCCCTCTACACTCTACACCCAATGAAGATGAAGATGATGTTGAAGACGTGTCAGAAACGCCCCCCGTTGAACAAGCTTCGGGGTCGACCCGTTTTCCAATTAGGCCTCAAGGTAAGAAAGCTTCAAAGAAAAAAGGTAATGCTTCCAAGAGTGATTATGCAAAGTATATGGAAGACATTGCCCGTCAAGGCGAATTGTCTTTGGCCCGGGAATTGGATAAATTTGAGGCTGATAAGACTAGAGAGGATGCAAGGTCTGCAATGATTATGCAAAAATTTGAAGTTGATCAGAGAGAAAGAGAACTACTTCAGCAAGAAAGAGAACATAGCAGACAAGAAAGAATGGCTCAACGGGATCGTGAGATTATGAAGGAGCCTTTAGAAGGGAAGTCTCTAAACTCTAAATATTTTTGACAATCAGAGAAAGCCGATGTGGTGCGAAGGAGACGTGAAAGAGAAGCGAGAGCAAGAGGAGATGGTCCTAGCACCACAACACAGGATCATCCTAGCAACACAGATTGGTTAGGTAGAGAGTAGCCAATCACTTTGTTGTAACCGGAGCCCATAATTTTCCAATCAATTTGGGTTGTAATTTCTTATTCATTTAATAGAGTGTTGTATGTTGTTTCCAATTTATTGATTGTAGCCCATAATTTAAAGTAAGAATATATTTATTTAAAGGTGGAGAATTGTTATTCAAAACACCAAATAAAAATTACATCAACACACCAAACACACCAAATAAAAATTACATCAACACACCAAACAAAAATACTTCAACACACCAAATAAAAAAAAAAGTAATGAACTTAAGCGTCTTTAACACCCCTTTGCGCCCACTGGTGCTTTATCAAGTCAATTTGGATGGCATTGTGCATATATGGTCGTTGAAGTGCAGTATATCGTTGAATGATCGTGTCATTGTAACGTCTATCCCTTTCTAATGGGTCGTGTCGCACAGGTTCTTCGGTAGCGTCATGAGCACAATATATTTGTGTTCTGGAATTGTTCATCGGGCCTGGCTCATATTCATCAACGGCATCATAATCGTACTCATTTTCCACAATCATGTTGTGAAGAATGATGCACGTCATCACGATGGATCGAAGCGACTCTACATGAAACATTCTTGCAGCACCCCTAACAATAGCCCAACGAGCTTGGAGTATACCAAAACAACGCTCCACATCCTTCCTACATCCTTCTTCACATTTTGCAAAGTATTTTTCCTTTGCAGATCGTGGACGTGACACTGTTTTGACAAACGATCCCCACCTTGGGTAAATGCCTTCTGCTAGATAGTATGACCCGTCGTACTGACGTCCGTTGACCCAGTATGTGACTTTCGGTGCCTTTCCTTGCAGGACGTCTTTGAACACTTGGGATTGGGTAAGGACATTGAGATCATTTTGAGCACCAGGAACTCCAAAAAATGCGTGCCAGATCCATGTATCAAAAGATGCCACTGCCTCCAAAATGATACTTTTTGATCCTTTTCTGTCCCCATAAGCGCCTTGCCATGCACTTGGACAGTTTTTCCAAGTCCAATGCATACAATTAATGCTTCCAGTCATCCCTGGAAAACCTCGCATCTCACCGTTCTTCAAAAGCCTTTGCAAGTCATCAGGAGTAGGCCTTCGGAGGTACTCTGCAGTGTAAATAGATTCGATTGCCGAGCAAAATCTCATCAGGGACTCAAGAATGGTTGATTTTCCCATCCTCGTTATCTCGTCCACTTGGTCTGCAGCTGCTCCATATGCAAGCATCCGCAAGGCAGCAATAATTTTTTGCTCAGGCAGGAGACCCATAACACTAAAAGCATCTGCCTTTTGCACAAAGTAAGAATCATGGTTGCAAACAGGGCCCATGATTTTTTTGAACAAATGTCGTTCCATTCTAAAACGATGTCGGAAGTACAAATAAGGGAATGCACTGTTACAGACAAAATAATCATTCAACAGATCCTGACCTCGTCGTTGTCTGTTTCTATCAATGTTGCCAGCAGGGTTGGGCATGGAGGTGTGAGCCAGACCTCCGATGACTCGACGGGAATGTGAGGCTCTTGCCATTCTTGATTCGTCATATTTCCGTCTACGCTCGTCATCCTCTTCTATCTGATTTTCGGCCCAATCCCAGCCAATGAACGTTGCTTTTGATTGGCTAAACAATTGTTCCTCTTCTTGATCGATTTCCCACATCATCTTTGAAGAAGAAGAAAAAGACATTGTAAAATAAGGAAGCAGAAACTATGAATAATGATAAGGATTTTGGTGAAGAAGGAAGCAGAAAGTATGAATGGTGGTGTGAGATTTCTGAGGAAGGATGGTGCATTATATGGAGGGTTCAGAAAGGATTAGGTTGTTGATAATGCCACGTGGCATGCCGTCATTTGTTAAAAATCTGGTGAAAATCTTTACTCGAAATGTGTAATCGGGTTGTGACACGTGGCACATTGAGAACGATTAAAAATTTTATCCGATATAACAAATAAAATTATTTTGAATTATTTTATAACTAAATAAAAAATACATATATTTTATTGTTATTGATTTTTCGGATAATGACACGTGGCGCAACGAGAACGATTAAAATTTGTATCCGAAATTACAAAAAAAATTATTATGTATTATTTTATGAGTATAAATAATACTAATATTTAATTGTCAATTGCCAGGGTAATTTAATTATAGGGGTGAAGATGTAAAAAGCAATTGCCAAGGAAATACATTGTTCATTAGGGCAATTACTGTTCATTGGGGTGTATTAAATAGTGATTGCCTGAGGGAAGGTGGGCAACGCTGGAATTGCTCTAATAAGTTAATAGCCATTGACACAAAGAAAATGTGGGAGAGGAAAGTGGACGTGATTGGAAGGAAAGGAGGGCAAAGTCTCCTTGATTGGTGGGCGATGGGGATGTCCATGGTGGGTCCAGATGAGGGCGAATATATCAACACCTCTCATTACGTAGTGAGCAAGTGTGAAGCTACTCACCCCTTAGACTTGAGACTTTTTTAAGTGTTTCGGAGTATCTGGTATTCTGAATATTTTAACCGTTAAATTTTTATTTAAAAATATATAATCTAAATCTAACGATTAAAATATCCAAAAAATTGTGTACTCTAGAGCACTCAAGAATTTTTGCTTAGACTTTGCATAGGCACTTGCCCTTGCTCATTACAAAAAAAAAAAAAAAAAAAAAACTTGGCTCCTTAAGATTAATGAGAGGAGTTCCTACTTAAGATATTTAATGATTGATTTACGAAATTTCGTACTTATGATCGAATCATTCATATTATTAACTACTTTGTAAAGATATGCAATAAATTAATAAAATATAAGATTTTTTAGTGATCAAACTATATAAAAACATATGGACGGATGTAGTAAAAGAATTACAAACCGTCTATCTATTTACTTTTGTTGATTGACTAAACGATCTTATTTTTAATTGATTTTTTATTGCAAAGATGATATTTACAGATTGATTTATAATATGAACAGTTCCGATTATAAACACGAAGTCCATGAATCTATCACAAAGCATCTTGAGGAGGAACTCCTCCTCAATCTTAAGGAGCCAAGCCCTTCTCATTACAAAATGTTTAGAAAATTAAGTATTTAGTGCTAATTGTCAGGAATTTAACCGTATTTAATTAGTAGAAATTAGCCCACTTCATCAACGAAAAATTAGTCCTCCACATTAACAACTCCATAAATATAAATTAAAACAAAGTTTGTAGCCCCCTATAAAAATTTTCTGAATCCACCCTCGATCGATAGCAGAACATACACTTATTTGTATGCCTCCGATTGTAAACAGGAAAAACCCCTAATGAATTCAAGTTTTGTTGCGATTGTTGGTGTTGGAAGATATTGTAGGGATGAAAGAAAAAACTCTAGACATGACAGTGATTATACTCTTAAGGTATGGTCGACATTTTTGCGATAAATTGACCACTTAAGGAGAAAAATGATCATCATATTTCTATTCAATATTTCACTGTTATTGTCGAAATCTCTAAACAACTACGATAGTATAATGCCAAAATATTCACAACTCAAAAAACGATAATATCTTCGACATTCAGACCATGAAGATAATAAAAATTACCACGATATGTAATGCAGATATTGATAAATTTAATTATTAAAATGCTTGTGGTTCAACTATACTTCTCGAAATAAAAAATTACCATGATATCTCCAAATCAGTTTACATATTTCGACCTCTTTGTGTAATCTACCTTTGAAGCTCATTGGGTTTTCCATTCTTGGTTATGTTCTATTGTAGTTGTGGTTGCGGATTCCATTGGTCAAGTCAGACAGTGAAACCATGGATGTGAACACTGATACCTCGGTGGTGATATCCCTTCTGATTAAGTTTTCAAAATAGGTTTATCATTTTGATGATTATTTATTTCCTGCTTTAGGTGGAACCTCGTAGTTTCCAGCGACTGGTTTTCAACTTATATCATGACTCTTGGCCAATATATATTGCACTATACATAGATTTTCAACACTCTGTTGCATGGCTCTTGTTGACCCTCAAAATGACAACTCTTGTGCTGAATCTGCTAAAGCATGGCGAGTTGGGATGTATAGTACTGGGTCTTCTTTTTGTAGTCTGTGTAAAGGCTTTGTTGTTAGATGTCTTATACCAAGAGGAGGTCAAGTGTGAAGAGTTGCCTCTTTTTGTGTGCATTAATTAGGGTAGTCAAACTTATATGGGCTTAAACCTTCTGCATGAACCTGGCCTTCTTTATGTGTGAAATAATGGCATGATGATTGACAATTTGACAAACCAGATGATAAAACTCATTTTCTTAACTTTTTTTGCCTTGCAGGATGATTCTTGGGAGATTTGGAATTCATTTCGTCTGCTATGTGAACATCACAGTCAGTTATCAGTTGCTCTTGATGTTTGTAGAATTGTAACAATGACCATTCTCTTATAACTTGGGTAATTTGTGTTTATTCGTTTTCATTGTGCCTGAAGTAGCTTTCATTTTATTTTTAATCTGTGAACAACTTTCTTTGTTCCTCAGGAGTTCACTACCTTCTGTAAACTCTCTTGGAGCTGGTTTGGGGAATCTGTTAGAGCAGCCATATTCAGTACTGATGTAATTATGCTAATTGGTGTATTAGTGAAACCTTAAGTTGATTACTTGTTGGTTCAATTGTTGCATAATTTTCTAATAGTGGTCTTGTTCGCTGCCAGTGCTTTCTAACAAATGCCCGAGGCTATCCATGTCTGTCAAAGCGCCAATGGAGCAGTCATGTCGTGGGTATGTACTTGTCTAGACTTTTCTTGTGTTACATTGCCTTCTCTAAGATCTTGGCTGGATAATAATGAATTTGATGGGATAAGCTTATGTTCTATTTACTTTTCAACCACATATTTCCTTGTATCCTATGACTTGCTCATAATGGTTTTTGTATTTAATCAGGAAAAGTTAGCTCATGGATTGACTTAGATTCAGAAGATGAGATTCTCGGTGCGATTCAGAAACTACTTTGAAGCAGAAATGTATGGGCTTCTCATTTGTCCACCACAGGTTGATTTCATTGAAATTTGTTTATTTATTTTATTGGAACTGCCGGCCACATGTGAGAAGCTGAATATTTTCTGTGTGCTTTGCTAATAATTGATTCTGGAAATTGGTTATTGAGTTTTAATTTCTTGCTGGCTTTTAATTGTCATCTATTGCTTGGTGCAGGCATGCCTTCTTCCAGCTCCAAAAGGGGAAATCTTGTGCTAATTATGCAGATGTGTAAATCAGCTTTTACAGGGCCTAAGCAGTATGCAGGTATATTGTTAATCCAAATCAGTTTACATATTTCCAGCGACTGGTTTTTCAACATATCATGACTCTTGGCCAATATATATTGCTATACATAGATTTTCAACCTCTGTTGCATATGGCTCTTGTTGACCCTCCAAAATGACAACTCTTGTGCTGAATCTACTAAAGCATGGCGAGTTGGGATGTATAGTACTTGGTCTTCTTTTGTAGTCTGTGTAAGGTTTTTGTTCATTACATGCTGGTAGCTGATATTGTTCCGTACGTAATACGACTTCGATGGTTGCTCCGCCCTGCAACAACTTTCGACATCTATAGCGTTGAAATTCATCTGGTTTTGAATTGCCCCCGCAGATGGGGCAAGAATTTCACCTCAGTTCCTTTGTATGATGAAATATATATAAGCTAATAGCAATGTATACCGTGTTTGTTTTCTGAAAATAGCACCTGACATGATACTGAAATCACTTGATTAGGAAGGATATAAGAAAGAAACAGGATCCAGCAGTGTTTATAGTTTATTCGAAATGATTAAAAATTGTCCTAAGGGATGAGTCAAAGGGTTTCAACCCAATTTTTTTATTTATCTACTTTTATTATTTTTAATAACAATAATAATATTAAGTAAAGTCAGTAGAGTATACCTTTTTAATAAGGCAAGATAAGATAGTCTTGACCTAATTAAAGGTCTAAAAGACTTTTTTCCTTGTTGATTGCCTCACCCTTCGGTAAAGCGTTTATTGATCAAGTGCACTTTTGTAGAGATTTTTCTATGTACTCGGACTATGAATCGTCGGAATATGAATCGCGGAATATATTTTCGTTATCTCTTTACTTTTGTATAACACGTCGTGTTTGAGCCTGTGAAAAATCTCTCTTTTATTATAACTGCGTTGTGTTTTGAGCACAACGAAAAAAAATCTCTCAACTCCTTGATCGGATCTAGCTGGGATCTCCGGAAAAATCGGTTTAAGTCCCGAAAATACTGTTGATACCTCTCCACAAAAGCTTTAGAAAATGGGAGTAGACTACGGTGCTCGCAAGCATTGAATGCTCACACCGATCACCATTAAAAAGGAAGTAGGAGGGAGGAGGGAGGAAGGAGAGGGTGAGATCGGTGTGAGCATTCGTCTTTGCATGTTTATGTCCAGATCCCCAAGAAAATGATACACACAAGATTTAAAGTCAAATACTGACTGGATAAACAGTGACAGTCATGCTGTGATCAGGCCGGTGACAGTCCTGAAAAATCAGTAACTAGACGTTTGAGTCAAGCACCCAAATGAATCGAGAATCAAAACTGGCCTCTGTGACCGGCATAGAGGGGCCAGACATGGCCCTTTTATAAAGCTTTGAAATATTGCAAACAAGAGCTAAGACCCTTTTATAAATGCACATTATCAAAACACTGAATTTTGCAAGATGACACTGTTTTCACCATGCAATTGAATGCTAGAATACAGATTCTTTCAAACAATACAGGTTTCTTTCAAACAATACAGGTTTCTTTACAACTCAGATTAAGATGGTATTGCGAGTTCTGATGCCGGCCTGGTTCAGAACCGTCGTTTCATTAGAAACTATCACTATACCGGAAAACAGCACAACGAATTTAACCACCTGCAATCCAAACTAGAAAAGAAACCACGTAAGAAAATCATCAACACACAAATCCTGCCAAAACTGAAAGGAGAAGACCCAACCCCATCACAACTCACACCAAGTTAAAATCAACCAAAAAAAAAAACCACGAGGGAAACTCAGTACAAGGAAAATTATAAAGTGGTCAGGAAAACCCCCATCAACAAGCGTACTACAAAATACCCTAAATTCGTATGTGGTTAAGAGAGATCGTGCTTGTGACATTTAGAAGGCCATGAGTGGTGGCTACTTTGGAGTGTGGCTGAACTGTGCTAGCAAAATTTACCAGGACAAACTTAGGGTGGGTTAAAACTAATTGTGTTTGGATAGAGGAACTTCAAAAGTATCAAGGGATTGCAAAGTGATAATTATTTTAAAGTAATAGGTATTATACTGCTCTTTGTTTGGGCAACCTGCTCCACTAAGTGCAACTAAATCATGGATTTGCAAGTTTCATTTCAAAGTTCATCAAACCCTAACTGGCATAAAAAAAATATATAACAATCCAAATCAATGAATATTAAACACATACCAGAAAACAACAAAATCCAAAACTGGCATAAAAATATATAACAATCCAAATCACCAGAAAACAACAAAATCCAAATATGCAAATACGTTTCCAGTTCCACTCGAGCATATCTGGCTTTGCCGTGGCAAGCAAATAAGCCACCTTCTTAGAATACATTAGAATACAAATTACCGCTTTCAAATACACAAGTTTCAATACAACTCAAAATATCAAAGCAGAAGATGTTAATTCGAAAAGAAGAGCTTTCCCTAAGTGCTATACCTCAAAAAATGACAGCTAATGTCTAGACTCCTGCAATCAAACCGGGTCAGAAGCCATCAAACACACAAATCACCAAGATTGAAAAAGAAAATCTTTCCCAACACAAATCACCAAGTTGAATGAATAAAAAACAGTTTCCAACGAAAACCATTTCCTCAAAACTTAGTTCTGAGAACTATAAAAGAGATCAGGGACAAGCGAGTCAACAAGAGCAATGCACAACTCATGATCAACCCAACACAAAAAAAAAAAAACCATAAATTTGCAAAGCACACAAGACCATGCAAAGACAAAATCAAAGAACATATCTGAAAACAACAAGAATCCTATACATTTTCAGTTCCTCAATCTTATATTCCTCCAACTTTAAAATAGATATCTCAGCAACCAAAAAAATCGTCCGCTCTTACAGATGAGACAAAAACTTCGAGAGATGGCAACAGATAGAAGATCCAGAATTGTGAAAGGGAAGCAGAACATAGGTTGAGAAACAAATTGTGCTTAGGAGTGAAAGGTTGGAGACATCCATTGAAGAACCAGAGAGTGAAGAGGCAGTGCCATTCAACGAAGAACTAGAGAGAAGAAACAACAACGAAGGAAGATGGGAATAGGGGATCTGCTTCAATGGAGAAACAAAGATTACATTGCAAATAAAGCTTTGAAATATTGCAAAGATAAGAAAAATCATATTAGCAATGTACAAAAATCAAGACATATACAGAACTATATGCAATATTTGGGGAAAATATATTATCTTCGAATGCAAATTGCGACTTTCAAATAATACAGGTTTCAATACAACTCGAGATATCAAAGCAGAAGCTATTCATCGAAAAGAAGTTTCAATACAACTCCTGCAATCCAAACCAGAACCACGACGAAACCAATGGTACAGTACCAAGATTGAAAAAAGAAACAAATCACAAACAACACACACACCAGAAAGAGACAAGATCAAATCAAAGACAAAACAGAAAACCTGTAAAAACTTGCTATGGCGCACAGACCAGAAAAAAAGACAATCAAAGAACAAAACGAAAACAACAACAAAACCAAAGTGCAAAATCGAAACACGAAATCAGTAGAAAATCAAAACACAGAATCAAAGTACAAAGTCTAAACACAGAATCAAAACACAAAATCGAACACAGAATCAAAAAATCAAAACTTGTTAAGCACAGATTATTAGAAGACGAAAGAGAGATGTACCGATACACAAATGTTGCTCAATTTCTCCAACGCAGGCGAAGAACCTAACAAGCGAAACACATACAATCTAGAGTCATGAATCGATACGATATCATCGCGAATATAGTTTAGTGAAGCTCTCACAAAAGTTTAATTAATTTTCACCTCAAGCGGCGGAGATCGGGGATAACTACTGGGTCGTCCTCAGTTCCTCGCCCACTAGCCGGAATGTGACCTTCCCGTTCTCAGCAAAATAGTTTACGGAAAGATCCTTCTCACTGTTTCACCATAAAAGCAAGCACGGCGGTGACATGAATGCTCCGGTGAATACGAGAACTTAAAGCTTCAGTTTATGAACTTGCTGCTTGCCGAATCTCTGTCACCCCAGGTCGAGCCTAGCAATCAATCTGCCCCGCCTTTCATCGCCCTCCACCTCCCGTTATGTCAAGATCCACCACCGGATTCGTCGCGTTCTGGCACCACCGTTCGACAGAGGACGCCACCCATTAAAAAGTCGATTTCCCCACCCCGACCCACCGGCAACCGCCCCGAAAAGATCTCCATGCGTGTGCGTGCACTGCTTTATAGGGTTTTGCGAAGAAGGGAAGCCAAAGCCCTCACCCACGCGCTACTGCTTCTTTTGTTTTTATTTTTTTGGCCCTTTTTTTTTCGCTTTTCGGATGTTGCCTGTGAGCTTCCTAGTTCAATTAAGAAGCTACCAGAAGAACAAAGATATTCCCTCCCCCGCCAGAGGATCTGGCGTCATTTCCACAATTCTTTCTTAGCCGTCGGATCGTTCGATCTCAACGGCTGGTTTTTTGGAGAAATTGGCTCACTCACGTACCAACTAAAAATAGCCTTGGTTGCATTCATTTGGTTCCCACCCGGTGGACTTGTGAACACAAAGACACTAGGCTACAGAGAGATCAGCCGTATTCATTTGTTTTATTTTTACGAACGTTTTGATGTAAACAAATTCAAAATCTGAAGAAAAAAAAATTGTTGAGATATTTTTTACTTCGATATCATTGGATTCCATATCACAATTATTTCTAACATACTGAGAACTACATCTTTGGATGTCCTACATACTGAAAATCTAATCTTTGAGTATTTTTTCTCTTACTTTTTCAGATTTCCTATATGCCCTTATCTTATCTTCATTGATTTCCTACACAGTTGTTATCTTCAATTCCTTTTTATAAGCAGAACGAGTTCCAGGCAAACACACACCTCATTCTTAAATCTGATACTTTTGCAAAAACACTTTCATTTTTTCAATGGATTCAAGTTGTGACAACCGAATTTAGATGCTAGAAACATTTGATGAGGCCGAAGACAACCATCAACACATCGTCATTGTTGCTGCTGCACGTCACCAGGCATTGTTGGAGGCTCGTGGTAGGCGTCCGAAACATGGAGGTTCGGTTGTTGGTCATGAAGTTATTAATCGTAGAAGAGAAAAATGGCATGAAAACCTCATGAAGGACTACTTCATCCCTCGTCCTACTTTTGGAGATTCTAAATTCCGTAGGTGGTTCCGAATGAAGCGAGAACTCTTCGGCACCATCATGCAAGCTATTGTTGCACACGACCGATACTTTGTCCAAAAATGAGATGATGTAGGCCATCTTGGTCTATCACCGGATCATAAGCTTACAAGAATCGTATAGGAAAGACGTGGAGAGAGCCTTCGGGATACTACAAGCTCGATGGGCAATTGTTAGAGGGTCTTGCCGCATGTGGGCACCGATTGACCTACAATCAATCATGATGACGTGCATAATATTGCACAATATGATTGTTGAGAATGAGTATGAGGAAGCAGAAGATGAGCGTGAGTATGTGTATGATCAGGAGCCTGAAGTGGAGTACGATTATGGACATGATAGGCATACATTGGCGGATTATATGAATCGGCATAATAGGATTCGAAACGCAGATGCTCACCACACTCTTCAGAATGATTTGATTAAAAACCTTTGGAATCATAGAAGAGATGTTGAATCGAATGGTGAAGCGGATGATAATGAGTAAAACTAAGTGCTTTTATTAATGTAAAGTGTGCTTTTGTTTACTTGTTTGTTTGTTTGTTTTTTAAATAATGTAAGGTGTGCTTTTATTTACTTGGTTTTTTTATTAATGTAATGGTGTGCTTTTATTAATGTAAGGTGTGCTTCAAAAATAATGTGATGGTGAACACAAATAAAATTGACATTACATAAAATTACTAATGTTACATGAATAACAAAAGGATTACACAAAAATACTAAAACCACATGAGTAAAATAAAGCATTACAAGCTAGACATAATATTGACGTTACATGAATACAATTACTAAAAACGACAATCAAAGAATTGCATTAGAAGCTAGGATGATAGGATTCGGTGTCCGAATCCGGGTCCGGATTTCGTGCAAGAATTGCATCTTGTTTAGCTTGCCAATACCTTCTCTTTCTTGGAGTATAGTCTTGTGGATTCTTCTCCATAATTTTCTCCTTTTTTTCTTTTTTAAGCAATTGCATCTTTGCTCTCCTATCCTCCTTCATTTCTTCTCCTTGTTGAAGTAATTGACGTAAATATTCACTAGATTGTTCAATAGAAGAAGACTCATCAATTTTACCTTTCCTCTTTGCTTGCTTCTGTTTATCGCGTCCATCTAGACATGAGAGTGGCGTTACAAGTATTTCGCCGTCTTCCCCCAAATCCTAAAACCTCTTCAAAACCACACCCACCCTTTTGGACCAGCCCCTCAAGCCTTGAGCCTAATCGGGAGGCCATGCAAATCTGACCCGAAGCCCAAATCGATCTCGCTGACATCAGCCACGGGGTCCCTTTTTTTGCCTCAAGCGAGTGAGCCACAATTGCCCAGAGGGCGAGTGGATTTATGTGCGTTAGGCATGGGGCCCGCCACATCTATTTCCAATGGTTTGAATCCAACTGCGGGAATTCACGTGGCACACTCCTGATCGTCCGATTATAAACAGTAAAAAAATCCAACGGCTTGAAGAATTTATGAAAAATAAATATTAAAAAATAATAATAAATTAGTAAAAATTGTAAAATATTCAAACAAAATTTAAAAAAAAATCCAAAAAGAAAAAGAATCAAATATTTCCAACGGCTATTTGTTTGCTTGCTTATAAATATTTCTCTTGCCCAGTTTGTTCATCCTCACACCACAATTACATACAAGCTTTCCCTATTCTATTTTTTTTTTCGACACTCCTCACATCTATTCTAATTTCGTTTGTGGTTACAAAAATGGCATCTACCTTCAAGGGAGGAGTCGAAGCCGGGACCGCGTGGTCGACTGTTGAAGATATGCTATTGTGTGAGTGTTGGAAGGCCGTTTCGCATTGTGCCGACAATGAGATGAGGCTAGCGAATATGTAGAGAAAGATTCATGAAGATTATACCGCTCGGTTTGGGGTGAGTCATATGGAAGGCTATCTTTCTAGTAGGTGGAAACATTTGAACTGTATGTTTGGCAAATAGAGAGACGCCAAGACGAAAGCTTTGGAAAACATTCGAAGCGGCACCAATCGAGGGGCCGAGGTAAACAATTTTGTAATTTGGCATTGTTAGTAATTCTATTTTTTTTTTAAACAAGTGAACAATACTTTGTTTCCCACTTTGTTTTAGATGATGCAAACACAAAATTAGTACCAAATTTTGGTGAAATCCAAAGAGTCATTCACCTATTTTGAATGTTGAAGTTGTTATGAACGTGACAATGCTCCATCATGGGTAGATTCCGTCTGCAAGGTAGTAACCACCTGAGTACATGCAAGAGTTGATCTCATATGTGAATTGAGGAGATAGCCCTTTTAAGACTTGGTCGAACACCGGGGATTGACCGGGGACATTGAGGTCATTGTTAGACCCCACAACACCGTAGAAGACATGCCAAATCCTTGTATTGAATGACACAACAGCCTCTATTCCCATAGTCTCCTTGCCAGGAACTTGGGCAATTCTTCCACTACCCATGCATACAGTCAATGCTTCCAATCATACCTGGAAAACCCTGATCATCAGCTTTCTGTAGAAGCTTGTGCAGATTTGCCCTTGTTGGACTGCTAAGACACTCTTCAGTGTATAGAGCTTCGATTGCATGGTAGAGGTTAGTCAAGCACTCCAAAATTATTGATTTGCCCATTCTTGCAATCTCATCCATCGATTCAGCAGATGCGCCATATGTAAGCATTCTGAAGGCGGCTGTAAGTTTTTGCTTAGGAAGTAGACCCAATTGATTTGCACCATTAGGTTTCTGCACAAAGTATGAGGCGTAGTTACAAACATCATGCATGATTTTGTTAAACAAATGGGATTGACCGAGGACATTGAGGTCATTGTTAGACCCCGTAACACCGAAGAAGGCATACCAAATCCTTGTATCGAATGAAGCAACATCCTCTAGAATGATGCTTTTGTGCTATTTCCTATTCCCATAGTCTCTTTCGTAATTATCCTTTAGAATGATGCTTTTGTGCCATTTCTGTAGATGCTTGTACAGATTTGCCCTTGTTGGACTGCGAATGCACTTTTCAGTGTATAGAGCTTCGATTGCATGACAAAAGTTAATCAAGCACTCCAAAATTGTTGATTTGCCCATCCTACCAATCTCATCCACCGAGTTAGCAGATGCGCCATATGCAAGCATTCTGAAGGTGGCTGTAAGCTTTTGCACCGGAAGTAGACCCAATTGATTTGCATCATCGAGTTTCTGCACAAAGTATGAGTCGTAGTTACAAACACCATGCATGATTTTATTAAACAAATGCAATCTTTATCTTTGTCTGAAGATAGTAGCATCGTACATAGCACCAGGGATAAAGTAATCTTGCAAGAGATCTTGCCATCGGCTGTGCCTGAATCTTTCTCGATTTAGCTTACGACCGGGTCATGAACCGTCGTGTTGTGGTTGACCTTCTTCTTTGAGCATACCCACTGCTAGTGCAACTTGGTTCTTCTGTTCTTCGCTCTCAATTTCATCTGCATTACGCCTTCGTCTTCGTTCTTCATTTTCGCCCCCGGCTCTCTGCAATATCTTCATTAACAAAGACATTGACTATAACACTAAGTTTTAGAATTCTGAGAGTTAAGGGAGAAAGAGAGGATAAAGATGCTTGATGTGAGGATATGAAGTAAGTATCCACATACTTATGGACAACTCAAAGATAAGGCTTAGGATACGGTAAGGCCACATGTCAATATCACACCAATCGGAAATCTTATCAAAAATCTCAACAAGATTTCTGATAGACATGGCGCAATCATAGCCACTAGAAATCTTATCAAATAAATTAATACTATTCCCTAAAAATAATATATGGACACATGAAACAATCATATATACCCATACTAAATTAATCTCATCCATTGACTAATTATTAAATAATTGAATTATACATAACAAATAAAATAATCGTTGTGAATAGTAACTACCATGTCTGTTACTATTCATAATGGGTGGAGGTAGGATTAATCTTTGTTAAGGCAGTTCACTGTTTAAGTGAATAGTAACTACTCCAAAACCCTATAGGGGCCAAATCTACTAAAATGGGTGGAAATGCTCTTAGGCTATGTTTGGTATGCATAAAATGAGGCTTTGGTAAATTTGGCTCGGAATGAAAATGTATAATGTTGTTGAGAAACTAGATGGGAAAACTAAACCCACGAGAGATTGAGCATTTGTCTCTCCTCCTCTTTTCTATCATTTATTGCATACGTTTAAAATTAATTATAATTTTTAGGACAATATTATCCTTATTAAATATTGAATAACTAATTATGCTCATGGTAATAAAAATACAATTTTGTATTTTCTCATCATAAAAATATAATGTAACATTCCGTAAAAAGTTTGTTATAAAATAATTCCCCAGAGGATATTTTGAACACATACGTGTTATTTTGTACACGGAATCGTGTAATTTAACTGTTTTTGGTGGGAGCACAATACCCCCAAAAATCAAAATATCTCTCACTTCCTCCCTCTCCCCGTCACTTTTTCTATTTTTTTTTCACTCTCTCTCTCTCTCTCTCTCTCTCTCTCCGTATGTGCATAGTGCATGTCGTCAAAAACCCGTCGAACTGAGGCGATCTAAAGTCACCACCCTCTTTGTCTCGACGCCCTGTACTCATTAGTGCTAACCGTTTGTCTAAACTCCCAACTGTTTGATGGAAAAAACACACGGAAGAACCGAACCTTCCCAGCGATTTTCTCACCATTCCAAACCAATGTGAGGTTTCTAACTACTACCATTGGATTCCTCTCGTTGAGTAGATGAATTTTCATATGTCATTTGCTTGATTTGGTTTAGTTTTGACGTAGATCGACGAGCTACAATAGCCGCAGTCTTTTGAGGGAAATACATACCATTTCTCGAGCTTTTTCACCCAAACCAAAGGTATACCGTCATTCTACTCATCTCTAGCTTCATTTTGACATAAAGAATGTGAAATTTGGCCAAGAAATGAAGAAGTTATAAACGTTTGAAAATTTTCCTAAAATCGGCCAGTTTTTGGGCGGCAACGACCGGTTCAGACTGGCCTGAACCCTGTCCAAACCGGCCTGTGTTGTCAATAACCGGATTAAACCTGGTCCAAACTAGGAATATTCTCAAGTATATTCTTTTAACGCCGTTAGGAATATTTTGTTAGATTTAACGGAGATACCGGAATCTTCCGTTAAATCTAACAGCGTCAATTGACGCCGTTAGTTGACTGTTAGTTTGACCTTGAGCGTGAGCTGCGAGTGGGCCACACGTAAGGGCACGTGGGGCATTATTTTCAACTTCCGTCAATGCGAGGCGACTCGTGACAACGCATACTACCTAGGGGCAGTACATATGGTATTTTTCGGAGTGTTTCGGACCTCTGTGTTGAGCAAACAAGGGATAAGTATTGTTAATTAATTTAATTAATAACCTTTATGAGTTTAATCATTATTGTAATGATATCGCATATAGGTGAGACTTATCCAGATGACTACTGGAGCTACCAGGATAGAGGGGCTACGACCTTAATACTTACAGGTGAGTGAGTGGGTCTTTGTTTTGATAAATATATTATTATGTATGGTTTTTCACTGCTCTCTTTAAATTATTAGCATGATTCATATAATATATGATTATTGGAGGTAGAACATCCGTATTATATTTGCCATACATTTTTCTATATTGTTGCTCATTAGTAGATGTAGAACACCCAGGTATCAGTACTCAGTCCTATGGCCAGGACTAGCCTTGACGTTTGGAGGTATCACACCCAGTACCGTTACGTAACTTTGGATCCATTGTAGGTACTAGTCTGTTCTAGGTTGCATTAGGCAACTCAAAATTGTGTGTGACGCGCTTTGCGCAGAACGTTTAGCTTTAGACTAGCGTCATTGTAGTACTCAGAGTATTTCTTATATACCTAGCATGTCCTCGTAGTTTAACTACTTGGGCTTGTGTGTTTACATATGGGTAAGCATTCAGTTTTGTTTTCGAGTAGTCCATTATGGTTTTACCATTGGTTTTCGGGGAGTACCCGTATTACTATTATAGTATTTTGAGGATCATACTGGGGAGTATGACGTATTTTTCAAAACCCATACCTGTTTTCCAGCGAGGGGATAGTATGCTCTTGAAAACAAAGGTTTTATCAAACTTTACTTTTTGACCCACTCACCTTTTTTATGTTTTGCGCCCCTCTAAGAACTAGTGGCGGATTTGATTATCAGTGAGACGAGGGCTTACTTCGATTGTGGTTGGTGGTTCTGACAGTTTCTCCAGACTGTATGATTTGTTCCTACTTTTAGTTAATTTTTACTTATCCATCCTCACGAGGATGTGAATGTTTATATTCTCTGCACTATTTACTATGCTCTGATGGTTATGCACCTGTAATATTGGGTTTTACCCATCACTGCACTTTTACTTCCGCGTCCAACTCTAAATCTATTCACTTTTCTCTTACACATGCATAATTGGATGTCGTCACTTAACACGTGTCGGCCAGCACTTCCCGACACTTGGTGTCTTATGATCGAGATGTGTCTGATTGGTATCAGAGCATAAGTTTTAGGCAGTCATGCATTTGTCACTCTGTGATATTTGCATTAATACTTTCTTAAGGGAAATGTTACCCTAGTTTAGAAAGGGTGCCTGTAAGAAGCTTCATACTGCAACATCCTCATATCCATGCACTACTTACCAGAAGTTCTACGAGGCTTTACTCTGTGTTGAGGATTTAGAGAATGCTTCCAACAGTGGTAGTGATGATGACGAGGGAAATGGTAGTTAGCGGAAGAACAACAACATGGGACATAATCAGTCATTTAAGAAAAGTGGTTACAACTCTGGCAGATCATCCAGTGGAGGCTCTAACCCCAGCACACCTCGAGGAGGTAAATCCACTGTTGGTTTTCGTTTCTAGACTCAGAGCACTTCAGGCGGCTCTAACTCTTCTCTTTGTAGTAAATGTAATAACTATCATTTTGGAGAGTGTAAGCAGACGAACCTAGGATTTTTTTACTTGTGGTCAGATGGGCCACAGATCCAGTAATTGTCCTCAGAGGCAGCAGAATCAGCAGGCAAGTATGGTTCCCCAATAGCAGATGCCACCATTCGGATCAGGCCAGTTTCAGCAGCCATCGTCTAGCGGCGCTGTTGATTATCAGGGTGATGTGTCTCATTACTTTGGAGACGTTTACCAGTTCTCTATGGGCGTTCCTCAGTTCACGCCGAACATTCCTCAATTCTATGGAGGTTATACTCAGTTTCCACAGAGCTTTTTGCAATTTCAAGGAGGTTACCCTCCGTATCAGCAGGGCGATTCGCACTGGTATAGAGGCGGTCAATATTGGACTAATGAAGCACAGTCTAGCGGCGGTGGACAGAGCAGACAAGCTGTCAGTATCACTGCCCAGGATGCTCAGACTAATCCTGATCTTATCATGGGTACGTTGAACATTCTTGGTCACTTTGCTAGAGTTCTAATTGATCCAGGAGCTTCTCATTCAGTCATATCCCTTCAGTTTGCTCAAACCACTCAACCATACTCTACTCCTCTCGAGTATGATTTGGGTATCGCTATGCCTAGAGGCGAAGTCTGTTATGTCCTGTCCTTGTTAACGGAGAGGATATGCAAGCTAATCTAATTCCTTTGGACATCAAAGACGTTGATGTTATCTTAGGGATGGATTGGTTACATCAGAATCATGCCATGGTGGATTGTCGTCGTAGAGTTGTCATTTTCCAGAGATCTGGCAAGCCTGTTGTGACTTTCACCGGCAAACGCAGCGGTCTAAGACACGGACTCATCTTCGCCATGAGAGCGAAACGAATGTTGTCAGGGTTACATTGCTCATGTCGTGGTGAACAACGAGAATCCGACACGAGTCGAGGATATGCATGTCGTTAACCAGTTTCCTAATTATCTACTTGGAGTACCTCCAAATTGTGAAGTGGAGTTCATCATCGATCTTCTTCCAGGTATCAATCCTATTTATCTTACACCTTACTGCATGGCTCCTGCGAAGTTAAGAGAATTAAAGATGCAATTACAAGAGTTAGTGGACAAAGGTTTTATCCAACCCATGCCAGCATCTCTCATTGGGGAGCTCCGGTCTTATTTGTGAAAAAGAATGATGGAAGTTTGAAACTTTACATCAACTACAGGCAGCTCAGTCGGGTGACGATTAAAAATCGTTATCATCTGCCTAATATCGATGACTTATTTGACCAGCTCTGTGGTGCTCGAGTTTTCTCAAAAATTGATCTGAGGTCAGGTTACTATCAACTGAAGATCAGACGAGATGATGTTCCCAAGATAGCGTTTCAGACTCAGTATGGTCATTATGAGTTTCTTGTGATGTCATTCGGGTTAACGAATGTTTCTGCATCATTCATGGACTTAATGAACCAGGTATTCCGCCCCTACTTGGACAAGTTCAGGATTGTCTTCATTGATGATATCTTAGTGTTCTCTAAGAGTGAGATTGAGCACGCTAAACATCTTCGTCTAGTTGTGAAGAAATTGCGGAAGAATCAGTTGTATGCAAAGTTTAGTAAGTGTCAATTCTGGCTGACTGAGGTATCTTTCTTGTGACAGGTCATATCCTCATAATGAGTTCTTGTTGAACCACAGAAAGTAGTGGCAGTGGAGAATTGGGAGCGACCGCAGACTGTCACTAAGATCCAAAGTTTTCTTGGTATTGCCGGCTACTATCGGTGCTTTGTGAAGGATTTCTCGACTATAGCCCTTCCTCTCACGAAGTTGACCAAGAAAGAAGTCGAGTTCGAGTGGGATGATGATTGAGAACGAAGTTTTTGGAAGTTGAAACATTGTCTCACTCATGCACCTGTCTTGGCACTTCCCGATGATAGTGGGAATTTCGAGGTCTACAATGATGCTTCTTTGAATGGTCTAAGCTGTGTTTTGATGCAACATGGTAGGGTTATCGTCTATGCATCCCGTCAACTGAAGCCACATGAGATGAACTACCCTACACATGATTTGGAGTTAGCATCCATCGTCTTTGCATTGAAAATCTGGCAACATTATCTCTACAAAGAAACGTGCAAAATCTTCACTGATCACAATAGTCTGAATTACTTGCCTACACAAAGGGATCTGAACCTAAGACAACGAAGGTGGATTGAGGTGATTAGTGATTATGATTGTTCTATTGAGTACAATCCTGGAAGATCTAACGTCGTCGCGGATGCACTCAGTAGGAAATCATCTCATAGTCGACTCAATGCACTATACGCCTGTCATGTTCCTCTTTTAACTGAGCTCAAGAGTACTGGTGTAATATTAGGTTATGATCATACTAGAGCTTTGTTGGCTAACTTCTCTGCTAGATGTATTCTATTGGATCGTATTCGTGAGGCTCAGGCGAGCGATCCTACTTCTCAGAAATTGATTCAAGCAGTTCTTGATTTTACCAGAGATGACTTCAGAGTTCGACGTTCAGACGGATTACTTCTGATGAATGACCGGATGTATGTGCCTAACGATGCGGACTTGAAAAGGGCAATCTTGGATGAGGTGCATGATTCCACCTATGCCATGCATCCAGGTAGTACTAAAATGTACTATATTATCCGACCTTTCTACTACTAGCGTAGAATGAAAAAGGAAATTGCATACTACATGAGTCGTTGAATAATTTGCGAGCAAGTCAAGGCTGAAAGGAAGAAACCGTTTGGATTACTGCAGTCACTTCCCATTCTTGGTGGAAGTGGGAGAATATCACCATGGACTTTGTGTACAAGCTACCCATAGTGTGTGGAGGCTATGATAGTATTTGGGTGATTGTTGATCGACTTACCAAGTCAACTCACTTCCTGCCAGTCTGTGAGAATTATCCTCTTGATCATTTGGCTAAGCTTTTCATTGACGGAGTTGTCAAATACCACGGTGTTCCTGTCAGTATTATCTCCGACCATGACTTTAGATTCACTTCGAAGTTTTGGAAAGCTTTTCAAATAGCTTTAGGTTTGTGACTACTGTTTAGCACTGCTTATCATCCTCAGGCAGACGGACAATTGGAGAGAACTATCCAGACCCTTAAGGACATGATGAGGTCTTCAGTGCTACAGTTCGTAGATAAGTGGCATGATAATCTTTCTTTGGTAGAGTTTGCTTACAATAACAGTTTTCATTCGAGTATCGGCATGTATGGTAAGCCTTGCCAAACCCCCTTATGTTGGTCTGAAGTTGGTGAGCGAGTTCTTGTTGGTCTTGAGATCATAGAAGAGACGACTTAGAATATTTAGGTGATCAAGGGAAACCTGAAAGCTGCCCAGGATCGACAAAGGAGTATTGACAACCGTCACTTGACCAACCGAGTCTATTCAGCTGGTGACGTGGTGTTCTTGAAGCTATTGCCATAGAGAGGCGTTGTGCGATTCGAGAAACAGGGAAAGGTGAGTCCTCGTTACATCGGTCCGTATGTAATCACTTAACGGATTGGTAAGGTTGCTTATTAACTTGAGTTACCTCCCCTGTATCCATACTCCAACATTATGTCTCTGACCCATCTCATGTCATTCATCCTCAGCCGTTGGAGATCAACCAAGACCTAACTTATGACGAGCTACCAGTGGCCATCCTAGATTGGAAAGACAAAATTCTACGGAACAAGTCAATCTGTTTAGTGAAGGTTCAGTGGAAGAGGCGACCTAGGAGACGAAAGAACACATGAGAGCTAGCTACCCTTACTTGTTTTTCGCTTCTACTTAATTGTAATTTAAATTTCGAGGACGAAATTTTCTTAAGGGAGTAGATTGTAACATCTCGTAAAACGTTTGTTATAAAATAATTCCCGAGGGGATATTTTGAACACGTGCGTGTTATTTTGTACACGGGACCGTGTAATTTTACTGTTTTTGGTAGAAGCACAATACCCCCAAAAACCAAAATATCTCTCACTTCCTCCCTCTCCCCGTCACTTTTTCTATTTCTCTCTCTCTCTCTCTCTCTCTCTCTCTCTCTCTCACCTTATGTGCACAGTGCACATCGTCAAACTGAGGCAATCTAAAGTCACCACCCTCTTCGTCTTGACGCCCTGGACTCAATGGTGCTAACTGTTTGTCTAAACTCCCAACCGTTTGACAAAAAAAGCACACGGAAGAACCGAACCATCCCGACAATTTTCTCGCCATTCCAGACCAAGGTGAGGTTTCTAACTACTATCATTGGATTCCTCTCGTTGAGTAGATGAATTTTCATGTCATTTGCTTGATTTGGTCGAGTTTTGACGTAGATCGATGAGCTACAATAGCCGCGGTCTTTCGAGGGAAATACAAGCCCTTTCCTGAGCTTTTTCGACCAAACCAAAGGTATACCGTCATTCTACCCATCTCTAGCTTCATTTTGACATAAAGAATGTGAATTTGGCCAAGAAATGAAGAAGTTATAAACGTTTGAAAAACCGTGAGGGCGTGGCCCAAAGCGGACAATATCATGCTACGGCAAAGTCAGTCCAGGTTGGGACAAAATGGTATAAGAGTCACTCTGCCGTTCGGTACGGATGTGCCAACGAGGACACTGGGTTCCCCTTAAGTGAGGTGGATTGTGAAATCCCACATCGACCAACGGAGAGAGGGTGCTGCTCCTTATTTGTACATACCCACCTCCATTTAGCACGAGGTATTTTGGGAGCTCATTGGCTTCGGATTCCATCGGAACTCCAAAATTAAGCGAGTTTGGGCTAGAGCAATCTCAGGATGGGTGACCCACTGGGAAGTTGATAGTGAGTTCCTAGAAACAAAACTGTGAGGACGTGGCCCAAAGTGGAAAATATAATGCTACGGCGGAGTCGGTCTGGGATGTGACATATAAATTTGTCCAATGATTTCACTTTCTCATCTTTACCAAACATGGTAATAGAAAAGTGTATTTCTCTTCCCTTAGGAAAAAGCACGAGAAATTATTTTCCATGAATTTCTTTCTGCATAAATATATCGTTGAATCGAAAAAGATAAGAACCTCGGGTCATTTTCCCCTAAAGTACCCCTAATTTTATTGATAATTTGATACAATAGTAACTACATATTGCTATGTAGCAAGTTTTACTTTTTGTTGTCACACAAGGCCATCGCCCAGCCAGCCCTCCTCATCCATATCTCCCTCTTTTCAGTTTTTCAAATTTGTCTATCTTCCTTTTCGTTTTTCTCAACATATACAAAATCAATGAATTTTCTCTAGTGCACATTTAGGTTACATATTTGAATAAAGTCGTTAGATCCCGTTAAAGTTAAATGATCTAACGATTATTATTGAGATATGTATAAATGTGCACTTTTGATATGCACTAGAAAAAACCTCACAAAATCAACACCTAGTTAGCCCAGAAAAGTAAACCTTACCGTGAGTGAACTGTACCCGAACGACCATGTGGGTGGGTAAAGTTTTATTTGGGCTTTACATTATCTCACATTAGGCTTTTTAAATGGGCTTTGTAAGCTATCTTGTACTTCTTCAAAGTTCGGACTTCAAAATCCTTCGGCTTATTCAGCTGGCCTTCAAATTGGACCTCAAAAGGGGCCAATACAATATTTGGGAGCAGAATTCAAAAACCCAAAACTCCAAAAATGCGGTCAACTGTAATGGATTTCATTACTTTCGTGACTGATTATTAAATGTAATAGGTATTAACTCGTTGTCATTAAGTATTGCGGTCTAATAAATAACGAGTTTAATACTAATTTATTATTCACCTCTTAGTTAAATGTATTGTTGTATCAAAGAAAAAAAACATAATTGGTGCGTTGTTTGTTGTGAGTCTCACAACAATTAGGTTCGTCTATTATATTAAGCGACTGTTAAGCTACAAGCTCACATCTATTTTATAGAGTTTTGTTATTTTGGCCATCTAATGACTAAAGATTCATGGTCACACAAACATGACAAGCACATTCATTTATTTTCCATCCTTAATATTAAATATTAAGGTGTGTGATCCTAAATCCTTTGTCACTAAATGATCAAGAAAACATTTCAGTTGCTTTATAACATTAGAAAACCGTTCCATTTGAACAAAATTACTTTTGTAAAACCATAAAGTTTTTCATGATGAGTAACAATTGGATCTCAAAAATAGTGATAGGGATTGGGTGGTTGAGATACTGGCATAGTAGTATCTCTATTGCATTAAAGTTTTTCTCCATTGGATAGGTCCACATGAGATGGGGGGTGTTGGGTATCTTAATTTTGGTTCCTTTTTTTCGTTCAAATGATAAGTTGTTCTATTTTTCGCTCACAAACAAAGTGTAAATCATGGTTGTAAGGAATTTGTAGCATAAGTGGTTTAAAGTGTTTACCTTTGCACTCACGCGAAGTCTTTTGTTTAAAAGAGACAAGCATCATGGTCAATTGCTGGGATATTTATTGTTATTGTTTAAGGAAATTGGCTGATTTGATCCGTTTTTTATATGTGGTCGATGAAATGATGAGTAATGATCACCTGGTACTATAGTATGTTGGTACTCATCTTTAATTGTAAATAAAAAAATTTAAATTCGAATATCTTGAATTATGAGTTTAATACCAATTTATTTGCTCTTTAATGTAAATATAACGTTGTATCAAAAATGTAAATAAATAAATAAAATCCCCGCGGGGTGGTGGGGAGGAGGAGGGGGAAGGGGGGTGTCACGCCCCAGACCCGGGGTCGGCGGAAAAACTAATAAATATAACCCCGCGCTCGGCGCGCGAGCTAAAAAGAAATAAATAAATAAAGAGAAACCGAAATGGGACGGAAAATAAATTCCTCTTATATACATAACCAAGAATTCTTTACAAGGCTAAAGTAAAGAAATAACAACTTCTAGCCTCACATTTAATCCAATCTCATCCCACCTACCCTCTTGATTGTTTAATTCATAAACCTGCATAAAACAATATAGGGATGAGCTTTACAGCTCAGTAGGGACATAACCTTACAACAGCGAATTGATCAAATTAAATTAAGTGTCATGGCATCATACAACAAGTATCAAATCATTATCGATAACAATGCAGAGTGCCATGCAGATTCTTCGTCTATACCCGTTAATCCGTATAACTAAACACCCAGACCTCGTACGTCCCATTCCGTACTTATACCACTTGGTCCCGAGCACTTAATTATACGAACTAACCCCCGTAAATCAATCATCCCAATTTCCCCTTTTGTTAGTCATCTTGCCAAAACTCTTCGTCGCCAATCCCGAATTACCCTAAAAGAAACTTTGCACTGCGGGCTCACCTGAGACTTGGTACCTACTAAGAATTTGGCTCAACTACACAAAAGATCCTTTCCAACTACCCTCATTTCCAATTCTTTCTCAACACTGAAGTTCCAACCACTTCTCATATATGAGTGATGCACAAATAATTTCATTTCATCATTCACATGTACCACAAATATTCTCAACAAATAACATTCCAAACGGTAACACAATAAGCAATAACAAATAAACATCCAAATAATCCAATGATGTACACATATCCAAGTAACACTCAACAAGATTATAATCAACCAATGAGATCAAATAATAGAGCACTTCACGAAATTTAATAAAACCAATCTCCGTAAAGGTCTGCCATATTTCCCCTACCTAGATTTCAAAGCATTGCTCCGACTCTCTATTACAAGAGTCCACCATCACGATCAATTCCTATTCCACAAGCATAAGCAAGTCACTAAATTGCACAACTACAACTGTAATCCTACTTAACTAATTACTTGTGACTACTAATTCAATACAAATAGATTCAAAATATATATAAATACATTAACATACTTTAGCCAAGCCATATATAATAGATAAAAGCACTAATCCGATTGGCATATCTAATAATATGAATGATATATAAAATTACGTATATTAAACTCTTTGTATATATGTATATAATAATTTGGAAAACAACTTCCTCACTGAAGTGAACTCATCAAAATATTTTGCAAAGAATAGTATTACAACAATATAGCTTTTTGCACAAAGGCTTTCAGTAACTAATTGATACCAATAAAACATCCGTTTCAGATTTTATACCAAATGGCAATTGTATAAATACTTATATTATTAAACACTGATTCAATAGTATGAACTGATGGACAAACATAAGGATTCCATCTTTTTATACGAAATTAGGGCTTAGGTATTGCATATAAAACTAGCTTCTGTATCATATAAGCATATGCATATAAACACTTGCATATACAACATCTGCATATAAGTCTAATTAACCATGAAAGGAATAAAGAAGATCAGAGAGTAGTTACCAAAGAATTGCATAAAGAAGATCAGAGAGTAATTACCAAAGCTTTGCACGCATAAGATAACAAAATACGAATCATGTTATTTTCATGATTCAAACCTACAAGTTCTTCGTTGACCTTTCTTCATCCTCCCTCTCTTTGATCGATCTCTCTCTCGCCCTCTCTTTCTCTCTCGCTCTCTCTCTCTCGCGGTTTTATAAGAATAAGAAGGGCGGTTCCTTCTTACCCGCATGATAGAGAGCAGCAAGAAATCATTCCTTTCTTATTCTTCCTTCCTGCTCCCTCTTCTCTGTTTTCGTTTCTGACTTTGGTATGCAAACCGCATCACCACGGCCCTTGATCTCTATTTATAATAGGTGAATGTCGGCAAATATCTGAAGAGGCAAAGTCCTTCCATCTTATCTAATAATGGAACATATTTTAAGCCACGTGTTGTGTGTAAAAAGCCAAAGGGCTTTGGCATTGGGTCTAAAGTAGTGTTGCACCTATTGACTAATTCAAAAGTCCAACTCCAATAAAAAAAATTAATTTCAGAAATATATATAAATAATTGAAATAAATAAATATATATATATAGTTGTTATATAAATGTTATATAAATATTTGAACACATAATTGTTATATAAAAATATTTTTAAAAATATAGGTCTTCACAATCCATCCTCCTTAAAAGAAATTTCGTTCTAGAAATTTGTAAGACCTTACTCAACATATAATAGTAGTTGAAGAAAACTAAGAGAATATCAAACTAGAGTGGTTGCGTAGAGATTACCATTCCAATTCAACTGGATTGCAACTCTCTATGTATGGCCATCCGACTCTAGCATTTCTTCTCTTTATATATAGCATAACATTGTAAAACCCACTAAATAACAAAACGGATGTATACCAAAACATATATTTTATTTTCAAGCAACGACAAAATTGAACATGAGTAGCCTGCATGCCTGTGGGTTTGGGATTAAGAGTTGGTCATGTTTTTGCTCCAAAATGGACAAAAAGGTAGTTTGGCGGATTCAAACACATGCCGCTGAGGAATCTGACGTTCATGCAGGCTTCTAGAGTTAGACGTTTGATAACACAATGTTTATACATTTATATTGCCCATATTTCCTAAGTTTTATGCTATGTTTTCTTGTGAAATTGGTTGTTTGATGTGTTTAGTGCATGTTTTGTAGATAATGGACCGTGGAGAAGACTTTGGAGTCTTTTGATGAATTGAAGACTAAAAAGGATCAAAACTGAGAAGAATTGAAGTCAAGAAGTATTCCAATGATCATCAAATGATAAAGTGTTCAATCCACAATTTAATGGCTGCTGTTTGGAAGTTATGACTGGAGCTGGAAGGTGCTGTACAGAGCTGTCATTTTTGTTGGGATGTAAAAAACTTATCAGGACGAACTGGGTGTCGTGCAACATATGTATGGAATGCTCTGGATGTCTAGTTTCGATAGAATTTTACAGATCATGATTCAGACGCTTCTAGAAGAAGTTATACCTGTTTTAGTGCGGGAAGGTCAGTTCAGGAATTCTACGCGGAAGTGGAGTCGAGTTTGAATCAGGAAACCGAAGTCTGATAATGTTGGGATTCCTGTTTGGGCTGGGATTCGATAATTGCGGAAAAGAAAAGCCTAACCTAAACCTAACTATATATTCCTAGGAGGAACGTGAAAACGGGGAGAGAAACGTAGAGAGAGACGCACTTCACCATATTGTTGGACGACTGACAAAAGAGGAAGATGCCAATGCCAAGGGGTTCTCCATTGTTTTCTTTTACATCTTTTCAGACTTGGTGATCATGATTGTGATAATTATGTCTTATTATAATTTGATGGTCGTGATGAACTAATCCTTTATTAGGGATCCGATGTAGCCTTCATGATAATTCTATGTCTTAGTTAACTTCATTCTTTTATCAATTCAAAGGTTTCTTGACACACCCCACCCTCGATACCCACGTGGATACCGAATGCGGGCGTGCTGGCCGACACTCGTAAGTGACGAAGCCATTAAATGCATGACAACACTTAGTGTAACCAAAAGTAAATTGTATTAAAGTTGCAAAAATCCAATGTCAATATGCATGTGGTTCAGAGCGTATTAATGATGAAACAGCGGAAAACAATAATGAAAAGAGTTCCTAGAATCTCTATCCATAACAGGGATGGATAGTATTATAGAAACTGAAAGAAAAGGGTAGATCCCTACATGGTCGGGATCGATGTTCAGAGCTGCCACGTAATATCCTCGACTGCGCCGGATACAATATCACTATGTCCTGAAGGGGGCGCAAAAACAAAAGTGTGAGTGGACAAAAATAAAAGTTTTAGCAAACCTTTCTCTTTTCAACATACTAACCCCCTGTTTGAAAACCAGTATAGCTGTAGAAATATACTATCGTAGTATAGTTCAAAAGATATTATAATAGTATACTGAAATATATCAAGGTATAATACTCGTAAAACACAGTTCATAATTCCAATAATATAGCAAGGGAAAACCAACACAGGGTATATGCGCGATCACCCATGTACGGGTTGAGGAACAGCCTCTCAATCACCGTACAAGCACTTTACGTTATCCATTAATTTGTACTCCTAGTACCACACACATGTAAGCACTTGCGCCGCAGCGCGTCACACCGAGAGTCCTTACGTAGTGGGGCCTTTTCCCCATAAACAACAATAAAAACGTAAGACAAGTTTACACTAAGGTATTCTTAGGACAATACCACGAAGATGCACGGTGCGTGTATTACGACATGTGAGACTTGTCATATGGCCATGAACGGTACTACAACGTAGTGGAAAGCATACCAAGTGTGTTTGAAAACATACATACATACTCATGTATAGATATAGGAGCCAAATCCCATTCATAATTCCCAAATATCAAGTATTGCATAAATAAATATTTCCCTCAAAACCATATAATAAAATATCATTTAATATTTATGCAAAAGCAATATCAAAGTATAACCCATTTCACAACATATTATCATACTTGATAAATAATCCCAAATCACCAAATCAATCCATTTCCAATATATATACCATAAATTAAACAATTATGGTTGCACAAATAATAATCAATAAGTATATATATTTATAGATAAATATATATATATAAGTAGACATGCTTTAAAAGCCATTTTAAAACCATAAATAATCATAAACATAATCATTCATAATCATAGAAACCATTTTATAAAGTAAATGTCTACTCATAGGTGATGGGGAGTGAAATGCTCACTCGGTGTTGCTTGCCTCCGCCGGTGTGCGGAGTCGAAGAATTCTTATATTTTAATATTAGGGAACAAATTAGACCTTCCTAAAATAAATTAAAAATAGGCCCAATAGAAAAATACCCCAAAAAATAATACTATTTTAAGCGAAACGACGGGCTCGAAAAGCGATTTCCGAGCACAAAACCCTACGGCGCCGTCCCATAGCCGGCGGCGTCGTGCGGCCAGCCAGCCTGTAGCCGGGAAAGCAGTCGGACGCGCCGCCACCTTGGCCGGGAAGTGGCTCACGCGCCGGAGAGTGGCTTCACGCACGGCACATGTCGCCCACCTTGGCCTTTTGACCTGTATTGCGCGTGTCGCCACCTTGGCCCGGCACGTGTCAGCCTGTGGCCAGCGTCATGTGCAGCCTTGGCCTGTGACTTGTCGCGGTAAAGTTAACGGAATATACCTTTGCAGACGAAATATTGAGCACGGGTTAGGAATATTCCGTTGCGGATTAGATATTCCCTGTCTTCTTCCTTGCGCCGGTCGCGGAGCAGCCGCCCGGCGCCGCCCGTCATGCTCCCTGGTTCCTTGGGAATCGGAAAATAATGCCGATTATGTCCCCAGCTTCAAAAATTCATATCTTCGTTCTTTGGCCAAAATCAACGTGCCATATATCAAAATGAAGGTATTGAGGAGTAGAATATTTTTATACCTATTTGAGGCTGGAAGAGTGGCCGGAGATGGCCTGAAATTGGCCGTAAAGCTTCAGGAAACCCTAATTAGTTCTCCTTAAATCTTGCACCAAATTGGGCCCGTTAACATATGCGAGTGAACTAACGTCCCGATAAAAATACGTGGTAATGGTCTCGAGGCTTACAGTGCGGTTTACGCAGAAAATGGACGGACGGTTTGCTGGTCGTTCAGGCCGTCGGTTTTGAGCCGATCGGGTTCGAGTTTGAAGAATGCGAGAATCACGGCCTTCGTCCCAGAATAACGAGACGATCGTGATGGTATGGATTTTGGGCGACGGTTTTGGTGGTTTTGTGATTCAGCAAGATTAGGGTTTAGGTGAAGTTTTTTTGGTTTAGAGAAAATGGGAGAGAAAGAGTGAGACGTGCAGAATGATGGGGTGGGTTGGCTGCGTGCGGCCGGCAAACCTGAGTTCCCACACACGGAGTGGAAAATTACCAAAATGCCCATACCACTTTAAAGCTTCGTAAACGTTCGTTTTAACTCCGGGTGAGTTCCGCTTCGTCCACGCGTTAAATGTCAGCAGTACATCAAGAATATGCAAGAAATAATAATTTTTCACAAGTCGTCACGAAAAGTCAACAAAAGTCAACATTGACCTACAAGGTATTTTGGTCATTTCACATAAATTTTGGAATGGTTGTAACATTTCTAGTTTCATTCATTGTGCTTAAATCATTCTTTATGTTCATGTTATTGATTAGCTACCTTTAATATGAATTTTAGATGTATGAGACAAGGTTATAGTAGGCGCGCAGTAATGCTTGAGATAGCTCTCTTGGATGAATGAATTGTTGTTGATGCGACGCCATGCTAAGACACTTTTTGGTTTTCTTTGTTCTTCTTGCACTTATTTTATTATTGACTTAGACTAACGCCATGGTTAAGTTGATGATTAAGAATACTTGGTTACACCCGGACACCTAACGGATAATCATAATAAAGAGAGAATGAACCCTAGAACCTGAATTGAATTGTTCTTACTAAGTTATCTAATGGCATAGAATTGGATTGATATGGTGAACTCGGATACCTAGTGTTTAAACCGTTGTTTTTAGAAATAATTTCCATAAATTCTCTTTAATTTGTTGCACTTAAGATTACTTGATCAACTTCTCTTTGGTTAATTATTTGAATTTCGTAGTTTAGTTGTTTTCGTTATTTTTATTCTAGTGGGAACTACAAAATTGGATTTAGTTAGGTGACTTTACAAATCCCTGTGGGTACGACACTCGTATTTGCTTGCTATACTATCATATCGATTCGTGCACTTGCGAGAAATATAATTTGTTCATCAACGTTGCTACCACGATCATTCACATGAGCAAGTGATACGTTTGACTGGTCAATTATTCGACCAAAAAAGGAAAAAAGGTTTGTGATTTTCACATTCTTTTTGACCTACAAAAATAAAAAGGAAACCGCTCATTATATTTGGATAATGAATAATACTTGTGTCTCTCAAGGAGACTTACTTGTCCCTTATTTACGATTAACGAACATTTATCGTCCGAAAATAATAATCGGAACCGTTCATTCTCTTTATATCATATAATCATCTAAATATCATATATGCAAAAAATCATTCAATTTGAAAATTGCTTAGTCATCCATACGTGTCAAACCAATCAACGATTTTGATTACAAGTAGTATCCTCACAATGAATCGTCCATTTTGTTTTATGCATATGAATGACTAAAAGATTTCCAAATTAAATAATTTTTTACATATATGATATTTAGATGAAGATAAAGAGAATGAACGGTTCCGATTATAATATTTGGACGGAAAAAATTCGTAAATCATAGGTCGGGGATAAGTAAATCCCTCATGAGGGGACACAAACGTTATCCATTATCAAATCATTTAGTCATTTTTCTTTAACCGTCTCTCCTTTGTTGTACCTAAAAAAATATGTTGTTGCTTTATGTGTGAACCTAAGGTTTACAGATAGGAGAATTAGTCTACCGACAATGAAATACTTTTTATATTGAAAAAAATCATTTAACCATTCATATCAGAATAAATGAACAAAACATTATATAGTTATTCATACGCTAAATGAACGTTTTCAACCATGATTTTTATACAGTAAAAAAAAGGTCAACATGTAGGTGTAGCTGGACGACCCATGTTAAAGAAGAAGAAAATTCTTCAGCCAAGTTGAAACTAACAATATATATTATATCATACATATTGATGTATTTCGGAATATTTTTTGACGAGTGTTCTTAAAATTTTTCTCACGTTGTTTTGTAACGATTGGTCTATGTCGGTGCTGTTTACATTTACTTGTCGTCCATTTATCGTATATTTAAGGCATTCTATCTAATCATCTAACAACTTCATATTTTCTCACTATGAATTCTAACAACGAATATATAAGCAATGCTTTGTGTGACGGAGATTGAGGTAGGTCACTCTAGGGCTCACTTGCAGGGGGTTATAGGGATCACTCTATAGCTCTAGCGAGAACATTGGAGCGGCTAAAACTGTAAGGTCATCTCCAGTCATGAGGGCTACATTTTAGTCGTGAGGGGTAAATGTAGTCCAGGGTTATATTTTACATGGATTACATTTTGCCCTTTATGGCTGGAGATGACCTTAGCCCTGGGTTACCGGATTGCTATGTTTGGCAAGCCTGATGGCCCAGTGACAAGGATTTAGCTCGATCCTGACTAGGATTTAGCCCGCTTGTTGGAGACGAGTTTTGAGCGTTTTCGAGCAAAATGAGGCCTTTTGGCCAGTGGCTGGAGATGGCCTAATGCACCACGGCTATAGAGTGACTGAAACCCTACTCTCAACTGCACTATTAAAGTTGCAGAGATAGTATCGGTTAAAGGATAACTTTGAACAATGTAGCTGTTTGGTGGACGCCGAACGGTGTGCTCAAAGAGTAGGGTTTTGTACCGTTTTGTTGTTGTTTAGTTTAGTTGATGCCTATGAGAAATTTTTTCAAGTGCTCGGTATTTAAGCGGATAGTTCAAGTGTCATAGAATAAGTAGAGGGACAGGGTTATTTCCTCCACTTGTATTATTATTATGACATGTGGAGTACCGCTTGAACACCCGGTACTTGAAAAAATCTCTCAATGAGTAATTCTTCTATGAACTAGTGTTTATTATGAATCATGTTTCCGTGAATATGATTATATGATACTTTGTTTATTTATTTATTTTTCATCACGTTTCTGATGCTCCGATTAGCATGCCGATTCTGGTCAAACATCGGGATCATCATGTGACATTAACAATATAGACTATGCTATGGTAGGTTTGGTGGAAGATGAATGACCTTATTCGAACGTGAACCGAAACTTCTTGAGGGAGGAGGAGACAGAAAAAAAGAGTGCAGTGGGATGGTAGTCGACGACAACATCACGTGAAAGTGGCTCCTCCGTTTAGTTGGTTTACCGGAAAAAATGGTGTGGGTGTAGTATAAAAAAGCGTTTTTGCTGTTTGAGTAGGTTAGGGTTCTAATTTTCCTTCTTTGAGAGCGCCTGACGCCGACGGGCTTGGGGGGTTGACGGTGAGGAAGGTGGTGGAGGTTTTAAGTCCAGACGGTAGTGGCTCAGTTTCGATTGAAGATTAATTAGAATGTGGGTTGGGCCGGTAATGTTTTGCAAAACGATTTTTGAAGATTTGTTTTGTAAAACGAAAACGACAAAAAGGATTTTGCATTTTTATGATTTGAGAATGCGTATGGTAGTTTAATTCGAGAATGATTTTGGGAATGAAAATCTTGAAAACGTGTCTAGTACCTATATCTTAAATGTTAGACTGTATATAAATTTGCGTTTGGTAGTAACGGTGGCGGTGGTGGTAGAGATGTTGGTTGAGACGAGAGTAGTGTTGGTAGTTATGGTGGTTGGAAACTTATGGCGGCGGTAGTAGTGAGGGTAATGGGGTGGGGATGGTGGACGCATAGCCTCTGTGACTGGCATAGACGGCCAGGCATGGGCATACTGCACATAAAGCTTTGAAGTAAATATTGCTAACAAGAATTTTGCAATTACTGAAACACTGAATTTTGCAATTATTGAAACACTGAATTTTGCAAGACGACACTGTTTTCAGCATGCAGTTAAATATTAGAATACAGATTCTTTCAAACAATCCAGGTTTCTTCAAATCTTAAGCAAGTTCTAATACTGGCTTGATTCAATATCCAGAAAACAGCACAACGAATTTTACGACTCCTGCAATCCAAACCAGAAAAGAAACCGTGTAAGAAAATCATCCAACACACACATCGCAAAAACAGAAAAAAGAAAAACTAACCCAACACAACTCGCCAAGTTAAATGAACAAAAAACCACTTTGCAACGAAAACCATTTCCACAAAACTCAGTACACAGGAAATTATAAAGTGGTCAGGGAAGACCGGATCAACAAAGCGATAAAACTCATGATCACTACCAAAAAAATAAACGCTAAATTTATTACAGTTAACTTGCATGTCCTGTTTTAAATTAGCAATATTCACATTAGACCAATGTAAAGGGCGAGTCAAAAACTAACCGTGTTTGGTTGAGGGGATTCAGAGTATGAAGGGATTGCGAAGTGATGGGATTCTAAACTAATACAACTATTTATTGTACAGCTATTTGTTTGGGTAACCTGCCCACTAAATTACATCTAAATCATGGATTTGCAAGTTTAATTTCAAAGTTCGCATAAAATCCAAACTGGCATAAAAAAATATGTCACAATCCAAACCCGCCATTGTTAAAAACATAGCAGAAAACATCAAAATCCAAATAAACAGATGTGCAAGTACAATTTCCAGTTCTAATCAAGCTTATATTTATCTAACTTTTTCAGCAACAAAACAATCGATCACCATTAAAGAGGAAACAATATTCGTTATTAAAGAACAAAGCTAGTAGAAGCACTATAATTGGGCAAAAGAAACACAATGTAGGTTGCGAAATGAAGTGATGCTGAGAAACCGAAAGGTTGGCCACATCCACTGAAAAACCAGAGAGCAAAGAGGCCATGCCATTGAATGAAGAACAAGAGAGAGAAGAGGCAAGAAAGAAAGGAAGATAGAATAGGGGATTTTCTTCCATGGAGGAAACAAGATTACATTACAAATATGAGCGAAAATCCTTTTATCAATGCACACAATCAAGACAGATACCAAATTATACAAATATTACGGAATTGTTCTCACCAGAAAATCAATATTATATTATACAAATTACCGCTTCCAAATAATACAGGTTTCAATACAACTCGAAATATCAAAGCAAGAGATGTTAATTTGAAAAGAAGAGCTTTCCCAAATCACTATACCCCAAAAAAGAACAAACAATGTCATGACTACTGAAAACCAAACCAGAACTAGAACAGAAACCATCAAACACACAAATCACAAAGATTGAAAAAAGAAAATCTCCCCCAGCACAAATCACTAAGTTTAATGAACAAAAATAGTTTCCAAAAAAAGAACACAAAAACAGATATCAGGGACAAGCGAGGCAACAAAGTGATCCAACTCATGATCACAACACAAAAAAAGAACCCTAAATTTGCAAAGCACAACACCTACAAAGACAAAATCAAAGAACATATCTAGAAAACAACAAAATCAAATCTCTGTTTACATACTGAATTATGCAAATATTTTGGGTTTGAAGGAACTTTCAAATAGTACGGGTTTCCAATACAATTCGAAATATCAAAGCAGAAGCTGTTAATTCGAAAAGAAGAGCTTTTCCCTAGTTGCTACCTCAAAAAGGCACAAATAATGTCCTACCCCACTGCAATCCAAACCAGAACCAACCAGGACAGAAACCATCGAACATACAAATCACCCAAGATTGAAAAAAGAAACAAATCACCCAAGTTGAATGAACATAGACACTTTCCAACGAACCCATTTCCGCAAAACTCGGTTCTCAGCAAACTATAAATTGATCAGGTTTAAAACAAATTCTTAATGCGATGAAACTCATGATCACCAACGAAAAAAACCTTAAATTTGCTAAGCACAAGACCAGAAAAAGCCAAAATCAAAGAACAAACCCAGAAAACTTTATATTTGCTACAAGCACCAGACCAGAAGAAAAAGACAAAATCAAAGAACAAAACCAAACAAGTTTCAAAGCACCAAACCAGAAAAATACAAAAATCAAAAGAACAAACCCAGAAACCTTAAATTTACTTCAAGCACCAGACCAGAAAAGACAAAATCAAGAACAAACCCAAGAAAACCTTAAATTTGCTAAGCACCGGACCAGAAAAAGACAAATCAAGAGAAACAAACCCAGAAAACCTTAAATTTGCTAAGCACAAGACGAAAAAAAGGTAAAATCAAAGAACAAAACCAGAAAACAAAATCAAAATAGATATCTCAGTTCCACTCGTCACTTATATCTCAACTTTGAAATAGATATCTCAGCAAACAAAAACACAAAATCACAAAAACGCTTTTACGGTGCGATAAAACTATAAACTGATCAGGTAAATTCATGATCACTACACAAAAAACCCTAAATTTTCTAAGCACAGATTAGAAAATAAGAAAATAAGTACAAAGTTAAAACACAGAATCAAAGTACACAATTAAAACACAGAATCAAAGTACAAAATCAAAACACAGAATCAAAGTACAAAATCAAAACTTGCTAAGCACAGATTAGAATCTGATAGAGAATAGAGATGTACCAGTTGATGAATGTTGCTTAATTTCCACTCCAACACAGGCGGCGAACCCTAACAAGCAAGGCACATACAATTCGGGACTTCGGGTCATGGATCGATATTGCAAACATAGTTGAAGCTCAGAGATGTTTGATTTACCTTATGCGGCGGAGATCAGGGATCACTACTAGGTCGCCCCTCAGTTCCTCGCCCACTAGCCGGAATGTGACCTTCCGTTCTCAGCAAAATAATTTGCTCGAAAGATAGATCTCTCACTGTTCCACCGCCGGCAGTACGGCAGTGACATGAATGCTCCGGTGAATACGAGGGCTTAAGCTTCGGTTAATGAACTTGCTGCCGCTGATCTCTCTGCTCTCCCCAGGTCCGAGCCTAACAATCGGTCTGCCCTGCCCATTTCATCGCCCTCCACCTCCGTTATGTCAGATCCACCCCCGGATTTGTGCTACAACCTCCACCGTTCGACAGAGGACGCCACCCATTAAAGTCGATTTTCCCCACCCGACCCACCGGCAGCCGCCGTCCCGAAAAGATCTCCATGTGTGTGCGTGCACTGCTTTATAGAGGTTTCCTCCCACGCTTCGTTTTTTTTTTTTTTTGGCGGGGGGACGTTGGGGTCCGACTTTGTTCCGCTTTTAGATAGGATGCTGGCTGTGAGATTCGTGGATTCCAAAGTCTAACTAAAAGTCGCAGATCCCACGAAGAACAAACATATTCCCTTCCCAGAATCTGAAACTGGCGTTGTTGTTTCCGCGCTATTTTCTCTATGAGCCGTTGGATCAAAATCTCAACAGCCAGTATTACAATTTGATCTTATTTTTGGAAACGCTAGTTTGTACCCTTTGTACGAGCCCACCTACCAACCAAAAATAGCTTTGGTCACTGATACTAACCTGCACCTTTTGTCCGAAATACCCTAACTTTGTTGATAAGTATAAATAGGTAAACACACACCATTTCTCTTCTTAGCATATAAATATTTAATCTAGTAGTTATTTCTGTTTAATTTTTTCAATTCAAACACTAAAATTAAAAAGAAGAGTGCAAAAGGGTGTGTGAAATTAACTTCTTTTAATATAATAATAATAATATATTGATGCAACACCACACCAATATAGTAGCCAAAGCTTATAGCAAAATAATGTTATTAACGAGTATATTATAATTCAAGATACTAAAACAATAGATATGATTAAACAAATGTGTGTAAGATAAGAAAAAGCTTATTAATTGATTTGTCCCTTAAGATCTTATTTAGTCTCATTTTATGAAACTTGTTTTCATTCACTTTGCCCCTTGAAAATTGCTATTTTAGTCTCATTTTAGTTTCAATTCACTCCCTTTTCGTCTATTTCGTTAAATAACGTTAAATTAAAGAGTAGTATAGACATTTTATTTTTTACGCATGCGAGAGATAAGCCCCATGTTTGGCGACGTGGCACTTATGTGGGAATTTTGGTTGATCATCACTATGTTTACCAAGCCGCATGTGATTGAAGAAAAGTTGAAGAAACAAATTAAGGTTCATCAAAAAAGGAGAAATTTATTTAGGCTTTGCCGAATCCATTTCTTGAGTTCAGTCAACAACTAATGTGCATATTACCATTTAATTTAAAGCTTATAAGAAAAAGAGTGTTTTTCATTTTCAATTGATAATGTAGAGTGTCGGTAGGTTATGGGGCACTTTCGTCAAATTATTTAGGAACAGATACTACCGATTTTTGTTTTTTATTTGTTTTTTAGGAGAAAGATTCCAACCACTCCCCTCCCTGGCCACCCACCTGCATCTCTTTTCTCTCATCCGTCGGAAACCAAGCCACCACCCCGCATCGGCGCCGGCGTCAGGCTCTTCTCTCCTCCTCAAAAAACCCAGCCAGTAGCCACCGCCACTTTATCTCACTTTCCTCCTCTCTGCCTCTCTTTCTCTCTCGTCGTGCCGGAAACAGTAGACGCCGGCAAGGTTTACCCAAGAACGGCGGGGATGGTGACGGAGACAAATTACCGATCTCCCGTATTCCTTTGAATTTCTTGTTCCCTGTTCAATCAGAGGAACCAAAACTTGATCAATCTTTTCGGCTGAGTTATTTAGTAATTTATATTCATTATTTTTCTTATTTTCTTCCGTAATTTTAATTTTTATGCAATTGGGTTCTTTGTTTGAGTGCTGATTTTCTTTATATTAGACAGACAGACAGAGCAAAAGCCAAAAACTTTGAACAGGAATTTTTGTATTAATTAGTAACCGACATTTAGTGCTTCCATGGAGTTCATAAATGTTATAATCATTTTGGAAATTCTCCCCCATGTTGCGAGTGGTTTGAGATTTAACTAAATGAGAGCAAAGCTCGTAATCCTTGAGGTTGTTTCATAATATTTAGGTCCTCATTTTCTTATAGATTGCCATTTACTTACTTGAGGGGTGTAATGTACTCATGTTTAGCAGTTGAAGTTACTTTATGGGATAATGTTGCTCATGTTCTACACCCCCAGCCCATGTTTTGGTGCTTTCGGTCGATTTCACTGCGCGAGGTTTCACATCTAATTGTTGTTGCTCGGAATTCCTTTTATGAGCGTGTGTTCTTTCGTTACCGGTTGCTGTCCATGTGCTACTTATAGAAAACATTTGGGAAGGGTTCTGGGCCAGAAAAATGATTTACCACCAAATTGTGTTGCTTCTCCATACGCTGAGTTTGGTTTTTCATATTCCTTTCTCAGAAGGTTGCTTTTGGTTGACAATTGTTTGTGTGTTAGGATGAAAGACTCGCGGTGGAATTAGGTCATACATAATGATCCCATAGATATATATCGTATAAATTGCTTAATTCGGTTGCAATACATGTTAAGGAACATTAGGTAGGACTGAGAGATTTACTCACTATCTCAAAGTTACATCTCCAATGTTCCATTTGTTTTAGTACAGGCCCGACAGGGTAAGCCTGTTCTTACAAGTGTTTTGTGATTGCAGTACCTACTGTTGAGGCTTTTATATGATGTAAGATGAACCTATTTCTGCGGATAGTATTATAAATATTGTCGAAAGTTGTTTCTTTTGTTTGTTTTAGAGCATGTATAATTTACGTTTTGGATGCTTTAATTATCCAGAATAGTATATAATTTTCAAAAGACTTGCATCTCCCTTCCCATTTGCCAGTGATATCTCAAATGTCGGATTTGTAACATCATGCTTGTTTCATTCTTGAGCAGGTGCAGTGGTTTGTACAAGGGTGAGGTTAGCAGAGGCAGTGCTGATCTGAAATTTGGCTCATGGCAGCAAGGAAAGAATTTTAAAAAGAGAGATGGGGGGAGGGGAGAGTGAATGAGTGTGAAAAATGAAGATTAGGTGATTGGGGAGGGGGTGGTAGGTGTGGTGATTTGAGTGATTTAGGTGATTAAGTCTTGATTTTGACTTGAAGTTTGCTTACTTTTTGGTACAATATTGATCTGGATCCTTACAGCCTTGTTCATCTTTAGAAAAATAACCTCTTTTAGCACTGAGCGGTTTACTCACATTGCCCCGCCTTTAGTTTGTGCTAAAGTGCCAAGTTATAATTTTATCGATCATATTTGTATAAATTTATGCTTAGTGTGGCCTTAGCTTATGATTTAAACCGGGATGTGTTTCCTTGAGATGATATTTGACTAATTTACTAGTTTCTTATTTTGACAGCTTCTTTCTTTCAATTACTTTCTGGTGTGTCAGTTTTGATTAGTGGTGGATGAAGTTTGAGCTTGAAATTGTTTTCTGTTTTACTGCAGGTAGGATTTTACTGTCGAATACTCGAATTGTTTGGGTTGGATCACTTCTGCTTCAGTTTGGATTCAAGGTTTGGTTTGGGTAATCTAGCTATACAGGTTAGGGGATTTTGCTCGGTCGCCCAGCTCGCACACCATGCAGTCTGGGTCATCATCTTCATCTAACATGCCTTTAGGATGGATGGGAGGACAATTTTGGAGTGACAGGGTCAGTACAAAAACTGCTGCTACATGGATGCCTTCAAGTCCAAGTTACATAAAGATTGTGCGGAGTTGTGAGGGTCCGACCCTTAGAGGACACATGTCCGTCATCTCTCGCGTTCCCACGCCCTTGTTTTTCGAAATTTGTCTGATCTTTTCGTTTTTCTCTACATATCTACAATCAGCACCCTCTTGAGAGTACAATTAGTTTCCCTACTATATCTCGGTTTAATTTTCGCTTTATATCCCCTTCCCCCTTCTTGTGTGCAACACGGCCGACTCACTAGGCCTTCAAAGTTTGGGCTTTTATTTTTCTCTTCGGCTCTTTCCTCTTAAAAGGTCTGTGGGCTTATTCAGTGAGCCTTCAAATTGGACCTCAATAGGGCCGATACATAATGCATGGATTACACTTGCGACAGGTTATAAAACTTTATTGCTATGTTGTTTGTTGTGAGACCGCACCAATTAAATACGTCTATTATGTTAAGCAACAAGCTTGCATTTTGTTTTATTGAGTCTTGTTCTTTGGTATATTGGTGATCGAATTCATAGTCACATATTTTTGGATTTGATATTGTGCTTTATAGGCCCGTCATGGTTCGTCACCCAGCGTCGTGATATTGTCCTAACAATCACTTACTATTACTAAGTGGAGTTTATCATAAAGGCTTAGGTGATATTAGAGGTGGAAACTCCTATATTTTAATTGTATATTATTTTGTCATATAACCGATATATAGAATTCTATTCTCCGGCGAGATATTAGGAGTTGAGATTAAACCCTCAAAGTACATTTAATTTATTCTCTACCATTTATATTTAATTTAACGTTTATGTTCTTACATAACTTTAGAAAATCATTCGATAAAACAGAAACTTTTGAAAAACCGTAAAGTTTTCATGATGGGTAACAATTGAAAAAGCAGAGTCTTCATATAAAAGCAAGTTGGTTTATAATTAGATACCGCAACTTTTATCTTGAAATTGAGGAAGTAGTTAAAAAAAAAACTTTTCAAGGTCTTTTGTCTCATTAAACTAGTTTTATTCAAATTCTTGACTTAATCGTAAATTGTTTTAATGGGATGATCTTTATTTACATTTCAATTACTGATAGTTAGATGGAGATCATCTTTATTTTCATTCCAATTATTGATAGTTAGTAAATAATTTAATGAATGCACTGACTCAGTTGTGGGATACTAGTTCTTAAACATGTCCAAAGCGAAAGCAAACGAGTGACAATGAAATGAAATGTTGCTTCATAAGTTAAATTTCGTTATGGGTAGCTAGTGTTATTCTACACCCCTTTTTAACTTCCACGCAGTATATTTAATTTTTATCATTTGATCATTTTCAATTCATTTGATCAGAACGGACCGGAAAATTGAAAGGACATTTGATCATTACAATATAGACTATGCTATGGTATGGTAGGTTTGGTGGAAGATGAAATGACCTTATTTGAACGTGAGCCGAAACTTCTTCCCGAGGGAGGAGGAGACAGAAAAAGAGTGTAGGGAGATGGTAGTCGACGACAACATCACGAGAAAGTGGCTCCTGCGTTTGAGTTGGTTTACTGGAAAAAATGGTGTGGGTGTAGTATATAAAGCGTTTTTGCTGTTTGAGTACGTTAGGGTTCTAATTTTCCTTCTTTGAAAGCTCCCGACGCCACAAGTGGCCTTGGGGGGTTGACGGTGAGGAAGGTGGTGGAGGTTTAAGTCCAGACGATAGTGGCTCAGTTTCAGTGAGGATTAATTAGAATGTGGGTTGCGTACGCATATGTATATGTATCTCTGTGTGTTTACAGTTTATGAAAAGTAATGGCCCGTCCGACAACGTTTTTGCATTTGAAGAATTGTTTTGTAAAACGAAAACAACTAATAGGATTTGTATTTTTATGCTTTGAAAATGTGTCTAGTAGTTTAATTCGAGAATAATTTTTAGAATAAAAACTTTGAAAACAACGTTTGGTACTTATATCTAAAGTGTCCAAAATAAAATTTAAAAAAAAAAAAAAATATATATATATAGGGAATGAAAACCCTTGACAACCCGGGTCTAGTACCTATATATTAAATGTCAGAATATATATATATATATATGTAAAAATTTGTGTTTGGTAGTAACGGTGGCGGTGGTGGTAGAGATGTTGGTTGAGGCGAGAGTAGTGTTGCTTACGTGGTGTCTGGTGGTTTTGAGACTTATGGTGGTGGTAGTAGTGAGGGTGTGGGACAGGGATCTTTGGAGGTGGTGGTGGCTGTGGCGAGGGTAATGGGGGTGGAGAATGTGGTGGTGGTGATGGTGACAGTGGTCGTGGTTGCTTGCGGTGAGAAGATGGAGGTGGTGATGGTCATGGTGGTGGGGGTGATGGCGATTGGATAATATGGTAGTGGTGGTGAAAATTTGGCCATAACCTTAAATACTTTGATAGCTTGGTGTGACACAAAAGTGTTCTTAATATTAGCATGTGCCATGTTTCGATATTTCGACATCGACCAAAATCCCTTCCAGTAGGCGAGTTTTGATGGAATCCCTTGGGATGGAACCGCCACTTGAGTTAGCGGAAAGTGACCCATCTCAGACAAGAGGCTATGACTACGAGAGCTCTGAATCAAGCCATCGGTTTGGGGGGTGAAAATACACTCACAGCTTGAAGAAAATGATAGAGATTCAGGTCAAATACCGACTAGAAAGTCGGTGCCAGTCATCGTCTGTGATCAGAACTGGTAGACTGACTGTCCTGAAAAATGAAAAATCAGTAACTAGACGTCTCAGGTCGACGCGACTCTGACTGGCATTGACGGCCAGGCATGGAGCATGCACATAAAGCTTTGAAATAAATATTTAACAAGGGCTTTAATTATTGAAACAATAATTTGCAAGACGACGCTGTTTTCAGCATGCAGTTAAATGTTAGAATACGAATTCTTTCAAACAATACAGGAACAGGTTTCTTCAAATCTTAAGCAAGTTCTAATACTGGCTTGATTCAAGCACATCTTTTCATTCCGAGATCTTTCCAATATCAATATACCCCGGAGGGGAAACAATTACAACGAGTTTAACGACTCCTGCAATCCAAACCAGAAAGAAACCATATAAGAAAATCATCCAACACAAATCGCCAAAACTGAAAGAAGATCTTACCCATCACAACTCACCAAGTTAAATGAACCAAACTAACCACTTTGCAACGAAACCCATTTCAGCGAAACTCAGTACACAGGAAATCATAAAGTGGTCAGGAAAGCCCAGTCAACAAAAACGATAAAACTCATGATCGCTACCAAAATAACGCTAAATTTATTACAGTTAACACACATGTCTGTGCAATATTCACATCAGACCAATGTAAAGGGCGAGTCAAAAACTGCCCGTGTTTGGTTGAGGGCTTCAGAGTGAAGAGATTGTGAAGTGATGGGATTCTAAACTAATACGAGCTATTTATTGTACAGCTATTTGTTTGGGTAACCTGCTCACTAAATTACAACTAAATCATGGATTTGCAAGTTTAATTTCAAAGTTCGCATAAAATCCAAACTGGCATAAAAATATATCTAATCCAAACCAGCCATTGTTAAAAACATAGCAGAAAACAACAAAATCCAAATAAACAGATACAGAAATGCGATTTCCCAGTTCTAATCAAGCTTATGTTTATCTAACTTTCTCAGCAGCAAAACAATTGATCACTATTAAAGAGGAAACAATATTCGTTATTACAGAACAAAACTAGTAGATTACCCAGAGATAAGCACTATAATTGGGCAAAAGAAACACAATGTAGGTTACGAAATGAAGTGATACATTTTCAGTTCTAGAAAACAACAAAAGAAATCAATCTCGTACGCCATTTTCAATTCCATACATTGCCTCATTCACCAACTTTAAAAAGATATCTCAGCAACCGAAAAAATCAACTGCGCTCTTACAGATGAGACAAGAAACTTTGGAGATGGCAAGAGATAAGAAGAGCCAGAATTGTGAACGGTGATGCTGGGAAATTGAAAGATTAGGAAACATCCACTGAAGAACCAGAGGAAATGAAGAAGCAGTGCCATGCAAGCGAGAGAACTAGAGAGAGAGAGAGAGAGAACAACAACGAAAGGAAGATAGAATAGGAATCTGCTTCAATGGAAGAAACAAGATTATATTGCAAATAAAGCTTTGAAATATAAAGATGCAAAAAATATCATTTTATCAATATAAATAATCCTGAATATATACCGAATTATGTCTAAATATTTGGGTTTGAGACTGTTCTCACCAGAAAATCATATTATCTTGAGATGCAAATTACGACTTTCCAAATAATACGAGGTTTTTCGATACAACTTCGAAATATCAAAGCAGAAGCTGTTAATTCGAAAGAAGAGCTTTTCGTTGCTATACTAAAAGGCACAAATATGTCACTACCCACCTAATCCAAACCAGAACCAACCAGACAGAAGCCATCAAACACAAATCACCAAGATTGAAAAAAACAAATCACCAAGTTGAATGAACATGAACACTTTCCAACGAACCCCATTTCCGCAAAACTCGGTTCTCAGCAAACCTCAGTGATCAGGTTTAAAACAAGTCAGCAATGCGATAAAACTCATGATCACTAACAAAAAAAACCTTAAATTTGCTAAGCACAAGACCAGAAAAAGCCAAAATCAAAGAACAAACCCAGAAAACCTTATATTTGCTAAGCACCAGACCAGAAAAGACAAAATCCAAAGAACATAACCAGAAAACCTTAAAGTTTCTAAGCACAAGACCAGAAAAAGCCAAATTCAAGGAGCAAACCCTGAAACCTTAATTTATAGCACCGGACTAAGAAGAAAGACAAAATCAAAGAACAAACCCAGAAAACTAGCAAATTTTACTAAGCACAAGACGAAAAAAGAGGCAAAATCAAAAGACAGCAGAAAACTAAAATCAAAATATGCTCTATTTATACAATTTTCAGTTCCACTCAATCTTATATCTCAACTTTAGAAATAGATATCTCAGCAAACAAAACATCGTCCGCTCTTAAAAGATGGAAACAAAAACTTAAAAAAGAGTTCACAAGAGATAGAAGCACTAGAAATCGGGCAAAAGAGCTAATCACATAAATTGAATGAACAAAAACGCTTTGCAGTGCAGTAAAACTATAAACTGATCGGGTAAAATTCATGATCACTACACAAAAAAAAAACCCTAAATTTTCTAAGCACAGATTAGAAAATAACAAAATCAAGTACAAAGTTAAAACACGAGAATCAAAGTACACAATCAAAACACAGAATCAAAACATAAATCAAAACACAGAATCAAAACACAGAATCAAACACAAATGGCTACAGAATGTGACACGTCAAAACACAAAATCCGGCCACAAAATCAAAAACACAGAATCAAACACAAAAATAAAAAACTTGTTAAGCACAGGAGGGAGGAGAGAATAGAATCAGAGAGAAGAAAGATGTTGTACCAGTAGAATGAATGTTGCTCAATTTCCTCCAACACAGGCGGCGAACCTAACAACCGGCTTACATACAATTCAGACTATGGATCGATATTCAAACATTGTTGAAACTCAGAGATGTTTAATTTACCTTATGCGGCGGATATCGAGGATCACTACTAGATTCGTCCCTCAGTTCCTCGCCCACTAGCCGGAATGTGACCTTCCCGTTCTCAGCAAAATGGTTGCAGATCCACTTCTCACTGTTTCGCCGCTTTGCTTAGTTTTTGGCGGTGACAGATCTCCAGTGAATACGAGAACTTAAGCTTCGGTTTATGAACTTGCTGCCCTTTATCTTTCTGCTCTCCCGGGTCAGGCCTAACAATCGGTCTGCCCTGCCTTTCATCGCCCACCACACCTCCCGTTATGTCAAGATCGACCCCCGGATTTGTCGCGTTCACAACCTCCACCGTTCGACAGAGGACGCCACCCATTAAAAGTCGATTTTCCCTACCCGATCCACCGGCAGCAATATAGAAAGATCTCCATGTGTGTGCGTGCACTGCTTTATAGGGTTTCCTCCCCGCGCTTCGGTTTTTTTTTTTTTTTGGCCGGGGGCGTTGGTGAGTTTCGTGGATTCAAGAATCTAACTAAAAACCGCAGATCCCACGAGAAGAACAAACATATTCCCTTCCCTTCCCAGAGAATCCTGAAACTGGCGTTGTGTTGTTTCGCAAATTTCTCAAGCCGTTGGATCAAAATCTCAACGGCCGGTATTACAATTTGATCTTATTTTTGGGAAACTGGATTTAATACCACCTACCAACACATAGCTTTGGGAAACTGGATTTAAAACCACCTACCAAGAAATTAGGTTTGGTCACTTTGATACCAACCTTGACTAGTAGTACCTTGACTTGTCCGAAATATTGGTTTTAATTTATTCGGTTCCAACGCGCTGAAAATAAAATAAAAGTACAAAACACTAAACGCTCAAAAAAGGTATGTAAATTAACTTCCTTTGAAATAGTAATAACACTATATTGATGAATCGCGGATGTAGCCTAATATGAGCTATAGCAAATAATGTTATATTGTTTGAACATATTTAATAATTTTTGATTGATTTCTTTTTTTTATATTATATATTCTCTTTTATCTTGATAAAAAATAACGAAAACAACAAACTTAATAATAAGTGTAACTGAAATGAGAAAAAAATAGCTTATTATCATTTGCATTACGATATATGTAAGTAGCGACATACAGTGGCATTTTAAATCAAACCTAAACCAGATCACATTCTTTGAGGATAAAACCTATACTCAACAGAAAATATAAAGGTAGTCTTATCCATTATTATTCAAGTATACCACATTTTTCTTCTTTCATACTATATACTGGCAAAATGGCAAAGCTACCACAATATTACCAAACTATCCTTCTCTTATTAATTTCGAAAACTATGTAGGCAAGAGGCGTGAAATTAGTTAATAAAGTTTTCATTTATTTTCAAAATAATATTTTAATAACGATATCTAACTAAAATAATTAAGTAAACAAAACCAAATAAATCAATATATGTTATCCAAATAAAATAATAAAACTAAAGTCTGTGTGGCAAGATATTTTTAGTTTATGATAAATGTGAACAAAAATTCAAATATTGGAAAAAAATGAAAGAGACCCAACCAAATTCAAACAAAGACAATTTTGCAAATCATCTATACCAAAAAAAATCTCAAACAACAAACAAGATAAAAATGGGAAATTGTTTTTGATTAAAAAAGACAACACAAAAATGACATGTAAATAAATTAAACCTAAAAATCTTGCGTGGACAAAGTCAAATCATTTTAATCAAATCTTTAAAGAGACAAATGTTTAATCATAAAAATGTTAAAGATAAGAGGGACCTAGGATTAATTATACGTTCATATGATTTAATATCTTGTATTTTAAAAATACATAAATCGAACCATACTACAAAATACTAAGGGTGAGGTGTGGACAAAACATGTTGAATTCATCTGGGTACAATTCGAAGCTGGTTACACATATGTTGATATCTCAAAATTAATTTGTTGTAATCTCGAAAAAGGGTGTTATAATTATTTTATGATGCTTTGTTAAGAGGGAGGAGGTGAAAGGCAAAGGTAGAAGTGTTGATTGAGAAGTTTGTGGGGGAAGATGAGTATTTATTGAACGGTGGCGACGAGAAGGAGAGGAGGGCAAGGGGAGGGGAGGAGGAGAGACGACGACAAGCACAAGCAAAGTTGGTTTCACGTACGTTGCTTAGGGTTTTTTCTTTTTATTGACACATCCGATTCCGGTCGGAAGCCGGAGTGTCGGAAGTCTTTGGCCGACCATAGTTAGCGTGTAGCCAAAAGAAAGTTTAAGGATGAAATAAAGAATAATGAATATTTAATTGAATAAAACGAGTGCGGAAGAATTTTAGAATGCGGTAACCGGTGTGAGGGATACAAAATTATACAAACGTATAAGTCACATCGTCATACCACTTAGCACCATCGACGTCGCAAGGTTCCCAGTAACTAACCTGGAGGGGCGCAAAACATAAAACGGTGAGTGGGTCAAAAGCAAAGTTTGATAAAACCGTTGTTTTCAAGAGTTTACTAACCACTCCTTTGGAAAACATGTATAATTGAGAAATACGTCATACCGTAGGTATGAACTCAAACACTATCACATGAAAACATTGGTACTCCCAGATATATAATCTCTTGACATGCTCACCCATATGTAAAACACCTGAGTCCACGTGGCTAAACCACGGTGGCTGAGTGAGTATAAAAGTAATACGGCGAGTACTACAATGACGCGAGTCTAGCGCTAGCGGCGGTGCACAAAGTGCGGTCACACAAGTCAGTTGCTGAGTGTGACACCAAGGCGGCCCAGTACGCTGATGGATCCAAGGCTGCGTAGCGGTGCGATAGTGACTACTCTAACGTCAAGGCTAGTCACGGCCACAAGGCGAGTACTAATACCTGCAGGGTGTATACATCTGCGGTGAGCAACGAGTATGAAAACATGCATGGCAATATAGTGTGTGTTACACCTCCAACACACGTGAATATGCATCTCACGCTAACAATTTAAGAAGCGTTGAAAAACCATACGTATATATATACATTTATCAAACAAAGACCCACTCACTCACTGTAGAGTAAGCGAGATTGAAGTACCGTCTGGGTAGCCGTAGTCCTTTGGATAGGCCCTTCTATGAGAAATCACTTAGGTAAAATGATTAACTCAAAAGGTAGCGAAATAGCAATTAAATACACCTATCTCTTGCTTTTGTAATTTGGAGGTCCAAAACACCTCAAAAATTAACATGCATACTACCAGGAGTAGTACACGTCGTCACGGGTCTGCACGTGAAAGCAGTCCGGAAAACGGACCTCACGCGCCTCGCGCGCGGGTGGAAAGGTGGAGCCTTTAACACTCGCGGCTCACGCGCGGCTCACGCGAGCCGATCCCAGCTGGCCGGTGGCCAGGTCAACGCGGCTCGGCTGGCCAGGTCCAACACGGCTGGGCCCGGTGATCCAACGCGGCTCGGCTCAAGGCGGATCGCCGATGACGTCCTGCGACGTCGGCCATCCGTCCCCGAACGGTCACTCAACGGCGTCGGCCATGCCTGGCTCCCGGCCCGGTCCCGATGACGTCGCGCCGGTCATCCTGCCGGGATTCGGTCTTCGAGGCGCCGCCGCCCGTGTTGCCGTCTTGCGACCGCCGTCGCCCGTCAGCCAGGAATGCAGGGAAAGATCTTAGGATTACAGGTAGAGAGATTTTCAAAGCTTCATAACTTCTTCGTTTTAAGTCCAAATTGGACGATTCAAGTACCAAATGAAGCTAGAGGATAGGGGGAACAAAATTGTACCATTTTGGGGACCAAACTGGCAGAAATGGCACGAAATCGAGGAAGAAATTCCGGCAAATGGTGCTCCTGCATTCTCGATGCCAAAAAGCGAGTTTCCCGGCCTTGGGTTGGGTTCCCCGAGAGCTTCCGGGAGTGCTTTGGTGATGCAAGGAGCTCCTCGAGCTCACAAAATGCTTGACTGAAAGGGAAGAGTGCACGGGGTGGCAGAGTGATTTTACGGGGTTTTGTTTCCACTTGGTTTTCACGGACACCCACCAAGTTGCGGGTTAGGGGTGAGGATGGCTTGAGACTTGGGTTTGATTTGGTGAGTTGATGATGCCCAAAATTGCCACGGTTTGGTGATGAAGTTTCTTGAACAAAGAGGAAGAAAGAAGGGAGGAGGGGCTCGGCCACAAAGAGCCAAACCGACAAATATCCCAGAAAATGCGGATTGGTCCTTGTCTATGAACAAATGGGCTGACCCCAGGCAGGACAAAAGCAGACCCAAATGAAATACGGAAAATGCCTGCAGTCGACGTCAGTAAAATATTCGTTCGGAGTCCGAACGACGTACGGCTCGCGTACGCGTTCGTAGCGGCTTGAGCACGTCGAAAATACAATTGGATGCGTCGTACGAGTTACGACACAAAAGTCAACGAAAAGTCAACCCAGGGGGGTAAAAACGTCATTTCCCACTTAGGGAATAAAATAAAATAAATTTTGAGCAGGATGTACAATCTCTACCCCCTTATAAAAATTTCGTCCCAGAAATTTCCATAAGAAAACTCAATGAGGTAGATTGGAGTACAAAGAAAGCATTTCTAGCATCTCCCAAACTCCCTCGAAAGAGACGTGGGTGAAGAAAACAATTGTATATGCAGTAGAGCAGCTAACGGTGCTGACGTCACCTGACCCAAGGTGACACCGGTGCTTGAAGTTTAGTCGAAAAGGGATACGATTAGTTTGGAAGAGTAATCGTCGTCAGAAGGACTCTGACGAAGGGCAACAATTACTACGTTTGCACGGCAAGGAAGTGTGGTCATCGATAGTGCAATCGTAGTCATTCTTGACTACATCCAGCTCCACTTGGCAGGCGAGATTGCTCTCACAGGAAAGAAAAGAGGAAGGCGTGAATTTTGGTGGTCGGTGAACGGTCAACACGTCTCACCAAATGCAGGAAAGATTTCACGAACTCAGGAGTAAAGATGCGGTAACAAGCTTCGAATCATGGGTATGATAGTTCATCTCGTGCGGTTTCGGTCTTTGAAGGCATGAGCGTTATCCATCCATGCTTTGTGTGCTCTGCCATGAGTTGACCGCTCGGTGGCCGCATCAGCACGTAGAACACAGGCCGCCGTCGTTGGAAAGTGCTATGCTAGAGCAGTAAGACCAAACTTGAGCCGGTCGGAGGGTACTCCATAGTGTCGTCGTTCCTTGCACGAAAATTTGCGTTCTTCTTTGGCAAGTTTCGTGAAGGCGAGAAACGAAAAGAAATCCTTCTGACGTCGGTAAAGGCAGGAGCAAGCCAAGAAAGTTGAATCTTGTAACGCCTGCGGTCGCTCCCAGGATCTCATGAGTAGCCATCACGGGGATCGACAAGAGAGCAGTCACGGGAATCACATGTCCCGAAGGACACATGATTAGGTCGGGGCGCTTCAAAAGTTGAAAAGTTCTTAAACTTCAACGAATCATGCGCAAGTACTTTTGCATGATCGGCCCAGGTGGAATAAGCCCAAAAGTCAACCAAGAGAGCGTCACGAACTTGTCGAGATACGGGCGAGGTACTGGTCATCAAGTTCATGAAAGTTCTTGGGGGCGTTGTCATCCGTAAGTATGACAAGAAAACTCGTAAGGTTCGTAACGAGTCAGTGGTCAAGCTTTCTTGAAGTTCTTGATCTATAGGCGGCTTGATGTCGGTCCACGAGATCGATCTTAAAAGAAAACAAGTGCACTTCGGAGGCGGTCAAAGAGATCATCGATGCCTAGGCGGGGGATAACGGTTTTAATCGTTTGCGATTCAATTGCCTATAATCGATGCGAGGCTTTATAAAGTGCAGGAACTTCAAACGAACAAGCAAGACTAGAGGAGCTCCACAAGGTGAAGTGCAAGGCGAAAGAATTTCTTGGCAAAAGTGCCGAGTGAAAATCTTCAACTCCCACTTCACTCCTTTGTGGAGTCAAAGATAAAAGGTAAAGAAAGAGTAAGGTTAATACTGGAGAGATCGATGGTGAAAACCACTTCTCGATCGGGCGATAAACAGGGTAGATCGTTAGGAAAAATCCCAAGAAATTTTGTTGACATAAACGGTGCCCGTCAACACAAAAATTTGATTTCCAACACCAACACCAACACGTGTGGTAAAAACCCGAACAACTAGAACTCAAAGGTTCGTTCACTTTCGTATGAAAGTCGGCCTACGAGTCGATTTTCCGGTACTCGCCGACAAACGTCACATTCGGTATGCCGGGTGGCAAGAGGAATTTATCAACCTCGCCGACAATCCACACGGCACAAAATTGAGTAACAATCCATTCCTAAGATCACGTAGCCCACGACATCCAGAGGAATGAGATTGTGACGACTTGATTAGCGATGATAGCAGTTATCTGAAACAAATCCAAAAGAACAAAGACACAAACTTTGCCTTACTTGACATAGGGATTCATCGTGCAGGTAGGAGTACAATATGGTCAGTAGTTTGAACAAATTGAAATAGTGATAGGTATTACTTGGATCCGTTTGGATCTGAAGTAATAAGCCCAAAAGAAGTTTAACGTTTCGAAACAAGATCGGAATCGTTCGGTGTATCTGCGGTGAAAGTACAACTCGTCCAAGAGCAACGACGTTCCCACCTTTGGAACGGCCCGGGCACCACCCGGGATTCGAGTAGCGTAACCAAGATTAGGAGAAAGGTTCCAGTATGGAATGACATTACCTTGACAATGTATGCGTCTCCATAGAAAATGGAGTTCTGCGATAGAAAAGCTGTTCGTCCAAACTTATTGGATCGAAACGGACCAAAGGTAGGTTTCTTCTAGGATGCTGCGGACCTTTGGTTAGCTCGTGTCCCGATCGTCCAAACATGGCACACTTGAGTTTCTTGCGTACACTCGCCCAAAATGACAAGTGTCCTTGTGATGACAAGCGAGCGTGGCTAGATTTGGAGTTACCCGGTAAACGCGAATCCACTGGTGAATCACTCACCGTTTGAATGAAGTTGACCCACTGTTGGATGATTGGGGCCGAACTTCCCGTTGAAAATACAGTGCTCGGAGATCGAAAAAGAATGTGCGATACCAAACCTCTTTTGGGTGAAAGCGCCGATTCGGGTTTTGGTGTTTCTCGGCCAAACGCCATAGAAATGACGAGCAAAGTTCTCAGGGCTTCCCGGAGTTAGCGAGTGATTAGTTGGGTACTTAGAGTTGGTTTCACCAAGAAATGGCTGAAGTTCGAAATGTCGAGCCTCGTAAAGGAAAATTTTGAAACCTTGGGTTCGAAGGTCACTGAACGAGTAGTCCCGGGGTCAACAAGTTGAGATCGGCAAAGATGGCGGTAAGGCAGTGTTCCATAGCCAAAGGAATGGCTCGGCGAGCGAGAAAAGAAGTTCGAGTGCCTTAGTGGGTTTTGGTTAAAGCGAGAAACCGAGAGAGAGAGACAAGGGAATGGCAACTTGATTAGCCAAGTAAACCGATCCACGGTGAAAAGTCCTCGTCGGCGTTCGAATACGAGGTCGATAAAAAGTCAACGCTACTCGAGACCGGTGGATACGCCGCAACAGAATCAAAACCAAAGTTATTGTCCAATCATAGTCACTCGTGGATATGCAATCCATACGATCGCCAAAGCGATTAGTCAAGATAGCCGCACCTGCCTGAGTGGGAAAATGATCGATTTGAATGACAAAGTCATGAGTGGAAAGAAAATGTGGAAGCTCAGAGTACGACAAAAGTTCACCAACGTTCGAAATTGGAGTCCGACCAAAACAAAGCAGTGTTAGAGACTCCACGCGGTTGAACAACACCACGAAGATGGACGTTGTCCAAAAACTACCGAAAAATAGTAGTTACGAATCGTTCGAAAAGAGTCGACGAGTTCGGTTCTGATCATCGAAAAGTCATTACGGTCGTCACGTGCGGAAAGTAAGGCACAAAGAAATTCCACGGTGAAAATTTTCCATTTTCGAAGGAAAATGGAAAGTGGATTTGGCACGGATTGAGAGGAAGATCCGTCTCCAGAAGCCTTCCACTTGCTAACAGATGAGCATACACAACGGATGTTCAAACAACTACAAGAAACAGCAAACGCGTCCGGTCAAGCAACACCAAGGCACGCGTTACCCAAAGGTTAAAGTCGTTGATTACGGTGTAAAACACTAACGGTGAAAAGTTTGTGAAATAGGTCTCTGAGAATTTAGTCCTTTGGAACTTGAACACGAGAATTAGTCACGGTTCCGCCAACATCAACGCCTAGCGTTGTCCCAAGGGAAAGTACTTGATGAAAAATCATCGTTGTGTCAAGCGACACCACACTCGAAAATACGACAAGCAGACCCGGTTCCCAGGTCGGTGCGATTTCATCGGAAGTTACAAAGAAGACGTCGAACGTCACACACGAGAGCACTCAGGCTGCACGTCGACCAAGCTCAAGGTCGCACACGAGTAAAGTAAGAAAATTCTACGCGTAGAAAGTAGTGACACAAAGCGTCGAAATCGGAGCGAAACTACGCAAAACATGACGTCGAGGTGGTATGACACTAAGAAGAACTTAGAATTAACCCAAGGAAAACAATACACCAAAAGTGTAAAGTTCGGAAAATTCTCGATTCCAAGAGTAAGAATCAAGAACAAGAATTCCACGAAGTGAAGTCGTACCACGAGACAAGAATGCGGTACGGAAAGAGAGCCTAGGTTACGAAAAGCCACGCTCACGTGCAATGCGACACATCCAGATTCTAGGTCGAGGCCGGGTGTCGGAGGTGCGCCGACACGCGTTGGCATGTAGCCAAAAAAGAAAGTTTAAGGATGAAATAAAGAATAATGAATAGCTGGTGAATAAAACGAGTGCGGAAGAATTTTAGAATGCACAGTAACCGAGTGTGAGGGATACAAGAATTATACAAACGTATAGAATCCCCGCATCGTCATACCATAGCACCATCGACGTCGCAGGTTCCCGGCCATTCTTTGGAGGGCGCAAAACATAAAAACGGTGGAGTGGGTCAAAAAGCAAAAAGTTTGATAAAACCGTTGTTTTCAAGAGTTTACTAACCCCTCCTTTGGAAAACATGTATAATTGAGAAAATACGTCATGCAGTAGGTATGAACCTCAAATCTTATCATGAAAACATTCGGGTACTCCCATTATATAATGTCTTGACATGCTCACCCATATGTAAACACACAAGTCCACGTGGCTAAACCACGATTGAGCAGGCTAGGTATAAAAGTAATACGCTGAGTACTACAATGACGCGAGTCTAGCGCTAAGCGGCGGGTGCACAAAGTGCGGTCACACAGAATCCGAGTTGCCTAGTGCAACCTAAGACGAGCTAGTACCTACAATGGATCCAAAGTTTGCGTGGCGATAACATTAGTGACTACTCCTAACGTCAAGGCTAGTCTGGCCACAAGAGCGAGTACTAATACACAGGGTGTATACATCTACGATGAGCAACGGTATGAAAACATGCAGCAACGCTATAAGTACGTGTGTTCTACTCTCAAACACACGTAATGAATATGCATACACGCTAACAAATTTTAAGAAAGCGTTAAGCCATCGGTATATATACATTATCAAACAAAGACCCACTCACTCTGTAGGTAGCGGTCGAAGTACCCGTCTGAGTAGCCAGGTAGTCCTTTGGATAGGCCCCACCTATGAAATCACCCCGTCAAAATGATTAACTCAAAGGTAGCGAAATAACGAATTAAATACACCTATCTCTTACTTTTGTAATTTGGAGGTCCAAAACACCTCAAAGTGCCATGCATACTCTGGTAGTACACGTCGTCACGAGTCTGCACGTGAAAGCAGATCGAAAGCGGACCTCCCACGCGCCCTCCACGCGCGGGAGTGGGCCGCTGGACTCACGCCTGGGAGCTCACGCGGCTCACGCGAGCAGGAGTCAGCTTCCGAGCGGTGAGCCGGTCAACGCGGCTGGCTCAGGCAGTCAACACGGCTGGGTGAGCCGGTCAACCTTGACTCGGCTCAAGCTAGGTCCTAGCGACAATCATGTTGGCAGTAAACAAATCGTACGAGCCGTGCAGCGCGTCGGCATGCCCAGTGCCGGTCGATGACGTCGGCGCCGGTCATCCGCGATTCCGGTGCGCGCCGCCCGCCGGCCGCCGTCTTGACGTAGATCGCAGATCCTTGGGAATGCGGGAAGATCTTGGGATTACGGGTAAATTTTCAAAGCACGTAACCCTTCGTTTTAAGTCCAAATTGGACGATTCAAGTACCAAAATGAAGCTAGAGATGAGGAACAAGAATTGTACCATTTTGGGGACCAAAAACTGGCCAGAAATGGCCTGAAATCGAGGAAGAAATTCCGGCCAAAATGGTGCTCCTCCATTCTCGATGCCAAAACGAGTTCCAAGCCTTGGGTTGGGTTCCCAGAGGCCAGGAGTGCTTTGGTGATGCAAGGAGCTCTCGAGCTCCAAAATGCCCGGCCGAAAGGGAAGAGTGCCACGGGGTGGCTTAGTGATTTTTACGGGGTTTTGTTTTCCTTTGGTTTACGGACACCCACCAAGTTGCGGGGTTCCGGGGTGAAAGGGAGGATGACGGACTTGGGTTTGATTTGGTGAGGATTGATGATGCCCAAAGAAATTGCCACGGTTTGGTGATGAAGTTTCTTGAACAAGAGGAAGAGAAGAAGAAGGGAGGAGGGAGCCTCTGACCACAAGAGCCAAACCCAACAAATATCCCAGAAAATCTGGGATTGGTCGCTGTCTATGAACAAATGGGCTAGCCCAGACGGACAAAACGGACCCCAAATAAGTCGGAAAATGCCGAAAAATCGGCGTCGCGTAAAATATTCGTTGGAGTCGAGCAGCGTGCGGCTTCAGCGTCTACGACGTTCGTAGTGACGACACGTCAAGAAAATACAATTGGATGCGTCGTACGGGATTCCCGACACAAAGTCAACCGAAAAGTCAACCCGGGTCAGCGTCATTTCCCCACTTCCAGGAATATAAAATAAAATAAATTTTGAACGGGATGTTACATTTTATTCTTTTGGTTTTTTTAATTCTTTTTAATTGAATAAAAATTCAAAACATTTAAAATGACATGGCTATCAGCGGCAGATGGCATAAAATTATGGTACAAATAGATGGTAAGTAGAGCATTATCCGTGTGTGTGTATACCTTATATAGACTCATTACGGATTGTGAATTCTCAAATGGTGATGCGAAAGAGTTTGGATCGAGCTGGGCCAGACAATCGGTGAGTGCCACTACAGGTACTTCTTCTTACGATAATCAGAGACGATGTTTTGAGTACTTATCCCACTTGCTATCAATCCGGCCGCCACAAATACGCACATAATTTTATCCCTCTTGCTTTGCATCCCCCACAAATCAGCTCAGATTAATTTCATTAACAAAAATTATATAATTATTGATTAATCATATGAATACATATATAGACAGGTTGAATAATGTCGCATAGTCACGTTTGGGTTATGAATAGTTTTTGCTATCTTATGTAATCTCTATTAGTGTTTTTAAATACCTTTCTAACAAGAAAAAAAAAAATAATGTTGCGGGTCAAAAACTTCATGAAGTTGACTCCTTATATTAAATGGTTTCACTACTAAATTGTTTACAAATAATAACTTTACTTAATGATAAAGAAAAAATAAAAAATTAAAAAAAAACCCAAAGAAATCGTGTTTCACGCGCTAGCCAACCTACATGGTTTCCTTGTCTCTTTCTTTCTTTCCTCTTTCACGGAAAAATTCTTGATTAGTACGTACCATTCAATGGATGCAGTAATTTGAATAGTCGAATTAATTTGCGGGTCGAATAGATCTTAAGCCGTTGACATTACCCATTCCTTGGTTAAACCCTTTTACGTGGGTCTTTCTTTTTTGTTTTACTTTCTATGTGCTCTTTTTCTTGGGTTGATGGACCTTTCATGTTGGTCTTTGCTTTTGTTTCTCTCTACTGCTGCTCATTATTTTGGTTGATGGAGACAAGTACTCAAGAAAAGGAAGGAGGAGGACCCAAAAATGGAGCGGTGATAGACGTGCGGATTGATCACGGTACAAGAGAAAAAAAAAGTAGAAAATATGGTGTGACAAAACAACACCAAATTGACTAATGCATCCATCAAAATCCCTGCGCTCGGGAAAAAAGAAATACAAAAGAAATTATTATCACCAGACAAAATCGGTAAAATTATTTGAGAAAGCGATGATACATTTTTAAAAAAATTTTAAAAATTGCACTATTTAAAAAAAAATAAATAAGTGTTTTTCATGAATAAAAATTTTATAAAGTATTTTCATTAAAAACTTGTTAATAACAATCTTGTTAAATTATGTATTTTTTTAAATTGGATTTTGGTATGAATTTTTTTATTTAATAAGCTTTTTGTCACACAAATTGTAAAGATATTATCTTGATTATATAAACTTTTTCTCATTTTTAGTTTTCTTTTATTGGACAAAAGTTATTAAAAGAGGAGAGATGGGATGTGTGTGTGTGAGAGAAATTGAATGAGACAAAACAAAAACAAAAATAAAAATTGTACAAATAACTGGGTATGAGTGGGTGACAGAAAAGAAAGGGAGGAGGGGGAGATATGTGATGGACGGGTAAAAAGGGTTGGGTCAGTGGGGACGTGGGGGATGCGCGTCCACACTGTTTAGTTTTAGTTTAGTTTAGTTTTTTTATTATACTAAATTTTTGTCTTTTTATTAAATTTTAAGTATTTTTAATTAAATTTTAAATCTTTTTTATTAAAAAAAAATTATTAAAATATTTTTAGTTCAAAAATTTTTAAAATATCATTTCATTAAGTTCTACTTTTTATTTTTATTTAATTTTTTAGGGAGAATCGGAAAATTCCAACCACTCCTTCCCTCTAGCGCCACCCATCGCCATCTCTTTTCTCTCTCTCATCCGTCGAAACCAGCCGCCCCTCATGGCGCTGGCGTCCGATCTCTTTCTCTCCCTCCCTCAAGCCCACTACCGCCACTCTATCTCACTTTTCTCCATCTCTGCCTCTCTTTCTCTCGTCGTGCAGGAAGCAATAGACGCCGGCAGGTTTATATAAGAACGACGGGGAACTTTCCGATCTCCCGAATTTCCTTTGAAGTTCATGTTCCCTGTTCAATCAAAGGAACCAAAACTGATCAATCTTTTCGGCTGAGTTGTTAGTAATTTATATTCATTATTTTCTTATTTTCTTCCGTAATTTTAATTTTTTACGCAATTGGGTTCTTTGTTTTGAGTGCTGTGATTTTCTTTATATTAGACAGACGGACAGCAAAAGCCAAAAACTTTAAACATGAATTTTGGTATTAAGTAACTGACATATGAGTACTTCCATGGAGTTCACTAAGATGTTATAATCATTTGGAAATTCTCCTCCGCACATGTTTTTCACGAGTGGACCTTGGTTGAGATTTAACTAAATGATGATAGCAAAGCTCGTAATCAATGAGGTTGTTTCATAATATTTTAGGCCCTTATGTTCTTATAGATTTCCATTTACTTGAGGGTATAATGTACTCATGTTAACAGTTAAAGTTACTTTATGGGATAATGTTGTCATGTTATACACTAGCCCTATGTTTTGAATTGCTTTCAGTCGTTTCACTACTGAAGTTCTTTACCATCAATTATTGTTGCTCGAATTTCCCTTTAAGTATGTGTTCTTTGTTACAAGTTGTTGTCCGTGTGCTACTTATAGAGAACATTTGAGAAGGGTTCTGGGCTGAAACGATTTACCACCAAATCATGTTTAACTACTCCATGCGCTGAGTTTGGTTTTCATATTCCTTTTCTCAGAAGGTTGCTTTAGTTTGACAATTTGTTGTGTGTTAGAATGAAGACTGGTAGGATTGAGTCATATATAATGATCCCATAGATATATATCGTATAAATTGCTTAATTCGGTTGCAAAACATGTTAAGGAATATTAGGTAAGGACTGAGGGGAGATTTGCAGTACCTACTGTTGAAGCTTTTATATGATGTAAGATATGAACCTCTTCGAGATTGTATTATAAATATAGCCCAGAAAGTTGGTTCTTTGTTTGTTTTAGAAGCATGTATAATATACTAGCGTCTCCCATTTGCCAGTATATCAAATGTTGGATTTGTAACATCATGTCTTGTTTCGTTCTTGAGTAGGTACTGTGGATTGTGCGGAGAGAAGTCAGATAGAGAGATTGAGGTTCGTAGGGCGGTGCAGATCTGAAACTGTGCAATCTGAAATTGATTTTGATTATATCATACGTGTTTTGTTTCTTTGAATGTAGTTGTCACTTGAAATCTCTTGGGCGTCTTTCGTTGAGTGATTTTCTTTCAATTAGTTGGCCATTTTTGTGATGGCCAAATCTTTCTTGGTGACTACTACATTAGATTGAATTGCTTTAGGTTGTACAAGGAGAAACATTGGGAATCCTTCTTGTCTTTTGCCCTCTATCTTGTTCACAATAAAATCAACGATTTCTTGTACAATATTGATCATGCAGACTTGTGCATTTTTAGAAAACTAACCTCTTTTAGCACTGTGCGGATTTCACTGACATTTCCGCCTTTGGATTTATGCTATAGATCATGCTGTATTAATTTATGCTTAGTGCTTGGCCTTAGCTTATGATTTAAACCGGGATGTGTTTCCTTGAGATGATATTTGACTAATTTACTAGTTTCTTACTTTGACAGCTTCTTTCTTTCAATTACTTTCTGGTGTATCAGTTTTGATTAATTGATGATGAAGTTTGAGCTTGAAATTGTTTTCTGTTTTACTGCAGGTGGGATTTTACAGAGTCGAATACTCGAATTGTTTGGGTTAGGATCAGCTGCTACTTTGATTTTGGGTTAAGGTTTGGTTTGGGGATTTTGCTCGGTCGCCCAGCACGCACACCATATAGTCTGGGTCATCATCTTCATCTAACATGTCTTTAGGATGGATGGGAGGATAATTTTGGAGTGACAGGGTCAGTACAAAAACTGCTGCACCATGGATACCTTCAAGTCCAAGTTACTAATTTCTCGGTTTAATTTTCGCTCTCTCTAGTCTCTCCCCTTCTTGCGTGCATCACGGCCGACTCACTAGGCTTTCAAAGTTTGGGCTTTTATTTTTCTCTTCGAGTCTTTCCTCTTAAACGGTCTGTGGGCTTATTCAGTGAGCCTTCAAATTGGACCTCAATAGGGGCCGATACGTAATGCATAGATTACACTTGCCACAGGTTATTAAACATAAGCGGATTTGGCTACAATACGTACGTGTATCTAACACAATCACCATCTCGACGGTGAGATGTTAATTGTATTAAATACATATATTGACATGAATTATATCATATGGTGACTGTATTCAATACATGTAAGTATTGTAATAAATTCCTATAATTAGATACTTCCTGTTTCTTTTAAAAGTATTGTAATAAATTCCTATAATTATATACTTCCTGTTTCTTTTAAAAATTGAGGAAGTAGTTGGAAAAATCTTCAGTGGTACGTACCATTCAATGGTACGGTCATTGAATGGCCCAGATTAATTTGCGGTGGGACTCAAATGAATCTTAAACCATTCAATAGTACGTACCATTGAAGTTTGACCTGAAGTAGTTGAACAAAAATGAAAATTTGTCCAAGAGTCTTTTGATAATCAAACTAGTTTTGATTTGTGTTCTTGACATTTGTTAACAGTTTTGAATGGTATCATCTCTATTTTTATTTCGATTAATAGTTAGTAAAAAATTTAATAGGAATGCACGGCTCCGATTGCGGGATACTCTAGTTCTTGCTTATCTCCATTCCTAGTTATTCCCAAATATGCCCTAAAGTGAAAGTAAACAGGGTAACAATGAAATGAAATGTTGCTTCATAAGTTAGGGCTCGTTTGGTAAGTACTTTTAACTAACCGAAAGTGCTTTTAGAAATGTTTTTGGGTTACAAAAGCACTAAAAGTGCTTTCTGCAAGAAGCACATGACTAGTACTTCTTGTAGGAAACACTTCATGAGCTTTTTCAAAATTAACTTGCATTTTTACAAAGGATTGGTTCTAAAAATATTTTTTCTAAAAACGTTTTCAGTCATTTAAAAACACTTATCAAACAAGTAGCATCTTTGATTGGAGGAAAAAGAGTAGCTTCAAGATTATAAAGCGCTTGTCCAGGAATATTTTGGAGCAGATGATAATGAAATGGGGCATCACTTAATCCACATAAAATATGAATAAAGTACAATAAATAAAGTTAATTAAAATTGGTAAAGCTTCGTAAAGGTTGACAGTGGAGTAGATAGTAAGGGTTTTTATCATAAATAGTTTTTTATGTTTTTGTCAACTCGTCAATTTAGTGTTTTATGTTTTAAACTTATCAATTTTGTTTTATATTTCTTGCTCTAGTCATCAATTTTGTCATTGATGTCAAATTCTGTTAAAAACTCCGTTAGTGTGTTGAAGTGGCACCTATATGAGACCCACACAACCAATTAAATGATGCCAAGTAGATTATTAAAAGAATTCGGGTTTTTAAAAAGAAAATGTTAGGTTAATCTTTTAAAAAATGATTAGAATCTTATAAGTTTGAAAATAGAAAGAAAACAAAAACTAAGTAATGTAAATTTATCTCGATCTTTCACCGGGCATCATTTCATCTTTGCTATTTCGTTTACGATTTATCCTTTCTTTGCTATTTCGTTTGTATTTTGTTGTAGGGTTTTTATCACCCACGGGCCTTGAACTTTCACTCACCAGACTGATTGATGCCTAAAATTTAAAACCGATCACAGAGATGCCCAGACTTATAAAAACAAGACTTTGTGATACTTCCGTCCCACAATTCCGTTATCTCTCCGTCAATCTAAATGGGTTTATCACCCACGGACCCTCGAACTCACTCACCACCGATTGATGCCCGAACTTTAAACCACTGGGCCAAAGATGCCCAGATCTTTATAAAAACAAGACTTTGTGATACTTCCGTCCCAATTCCGTTATCTCTCCGTCAATTAAGAGGGTAAATATGTCATTTCGCACCATATGCCAATGTGATTTGCATGTTGGTATAAAATTGAATAAAAAAACAAAAAAATAAAAATGAGAACATAAGAAACATAACAAAATTAAAATCTATAAGAAAATCCATAATAGTCATAACATTCATAATATTATTAAAATATCATAATAGTCATAATACCAATTAATCATACTATCTTAGTCTTAAGAATTCATAGACCTAAATCAAATGAAGGCTGAAATAGACAAAATAAAGCAAAATCAATATGTGTTCTTAGATGAAATAGACCTAAATCAATTATTGATTCATCGAATTAATTTATTTGGGCGTAGCCTTTTATCAATTGAATGTTCTATACGGAAGAATATTAAGAGGTTGGGTCAACTAATTTGGACGGAAATGATAAAAAAAGGAGGGAAATTTCAACCAATTTGGGAGGGAAAATCGGAAAGAGAAGGAGGGAAAGATCAGACCATGTAATCAAGGCCTTAAAGGTCATTTCATCAAACATATGGTGCAAAATGACATATTTACCCTCTTAATTGACGAAGAGATAACGGAATTGGGACAGAAGTATCACAAAGTCTTGTTTCTATAAGTCTGGGCATCTCTGTGATCGGTTTTAAAGTCCGGGCATCAATCAGTCTGGTGAGTGAAAGTTCAGGGCCCGTGGGTGATAAAAACTCATTTAGATTGACGGAGAGATAATGGAATTGGGACGGAAGTATCATAAAGTCTTGTTTTTATAAGTCTGGACATCTCTGTGATCGGTTTTAAAGTTCAAGCATCAATCAGTCTGGTGAGTGAAAGTTCAGAGCCCGTGGGTGATAAAAACCCTTTGTTGTAAATCCATCTAATTTATGAATTTGAGTTTGAGTGGGCATCGAGAAGATGGTTCGCTGGGTGGAGGGAAGGGCTGCAATTTGGGGTTGTGGGTTTGGTTGGTTATGGCGGGCTCTGTGGGGAAGAGGGTGCGGTAGAATTGGGGTCGGAAACGGTATGGCTAGCGTGGTTTGCAGTTGGGTGGTGGGTGAGGGAGGGGATAACGGGGGGAGGCGAGAGAGAGGTCTTTTTAAAATTTTTTTAATCCTTCTTTTTAATTTCCTTTTGTTTTTAATTGTTTTTTAAAAACTTATTTTTCTATTAATCTATATGACATCATTTAATTGAATATGTGAGTCCCACATAAGTGTCACATTAACACACTAATGAACTTTTTAATAGAATTGGGCAGTAAGGACAAAATTGATGACTAGAGCAAGAAATAAGAGACGAAATTGATGAGTTTGAAACATAAAAGACCAACCTGATGAGTTAACAAAACATAAAAAAAACTATTTGTGATAAAAACTCTAGATAATAATTCATTCTAATTAAATAAATGAAACTAAATTAGGGCAGACAGACAGGTAATGCAGAAAAGATGATCACCATCGGTGTAAAAGTTTTTATTTTTACACCCCAGGTCTCCAACACTAAAATTTCTCCTCTAAACTTCCAAAATTTTCCTTTAAATAATCGAAGTAAATAAAATAATATTTGTACCCTAAACCTCCCCAAACAGCAAAAACGTTTTTTTCATACAACACGCACACCAATTTTTCCGCTACACCCAACCAAAAGCAGGAGTCAATTTCACGTGATCGTCGACGGCCACCATCCCCTAGGCTCGTTTTTCTGTCTCCTTCTCCTTCAAGAAGTTTCGAGTCGTGTTCGAATAAGGTCATTTCCTCTTCCACCAAACCTACCAAAGCAGAGTCTGTATTATTAATGTCACGTGCTGATCTCGAGATTTGAAATAAATAAATAAATGAGGTACATAGTCATATAATAAGCGGAAACATAAATGCTATGTAGATTATATTTTTAAATTATATTTTATAAATCATATAATATAGTGATTAATAGTTAGATTCTATTTTTAATAATTTAAAGAAGAAATTCAACCGACATATTTTTGAAAATATAGATTATAACTTTCTCTCATGTTTTTTTGGGTGAGGGTTTTTCTCCCTTCCTCTCTAACGGCTAGGGTTTTCTCCTGGGTAATCTAGGGGTTTTCTTCGAGACAATTGCAACAAAGTTATCAGCAGAGCGTTAGCTCAACAGTCTTGGAAAAATGAGCAAGGAATGTGAGATGACAGAGGAGGTTGTTAGTTCCTTCGATCGAGTTTTTCGCTTGACAGAGGAGGAACAAGAAGTGGTGCAATTGGAGGCGGATGACGAAGATGAGATGAACGATCGTTTTCAATTATGTTTGATTGGTAAGTTATTTACCGATCAGGGGTATAATCCACAGGCCTTTAAACAAACCATGTTCAGATCATGGGGTACAATGGGAGAGGTCGGGGTGAAGGTTTTGCAGGACAACCTGCTTCTATTTTCCTTTGCATATGAATCTGGTGATTAAAGGAGGGCCATGGAATTTTGATAAGGTGATTCTCCTTCTTGATACGCCAAAGGAGAATGCGGCACCGTCTCGAATGGTTCTGAATTTTGCAGACTTTTGGGTGCAAATCCATAATTTGCCACTTAACCGCATGAATGCAAAGACCGGGAAAATGGTTGGAAATCGTTTAGGGCATTTTATAGAAGTTGCAAAAGGGATGGATGGGGATTGTATTGGAAAATATCTCAGAGTAAGGGTGAGATTAGATGTCACGAAACCCTTGAGACGATTCATGAGACTGTACTTCCAGCAAGAGCAAGAAGAGATGATCGAATTCAAATACGAATGATTGGCAGATTTTTGCTATGCCTGTGGACGGATTGGACATGCTTTTAAGGTGTGTACTTTTATCAATACTGAAGCGAAATCAGCAAAAGAAAAACCTTATGGCTCTTTCCTTCAAGCTAAGTATGAGGGGGGAAAGAATCGTAATGAGATTCCAAAGTAGTCCAGTGATGACAAGCAGACCAAGCTGAAATTCAAAAGTAAAGAGGAAGAACTCGTTAGTATTGGGTTAGTGTCGAAAGGTAAGGGATTGGCAAATGTGGGGACTACTAAGGTTTATGATGTTCGGCTGGGCACACATGTGTCTCAATTTAATGAGAAGGAGATGGTAGAGTTAAATGATACAGCTGTCCAATGAAGCAGAAAGGTCAAAAAACCGTTGGGGTTGATGGAAGTCCAGTATTTTCGGATGGTAAATCAGTTAAAGAGAAATTAGCTGAAATTGCAAAAAAGAACAAAGAGGAGGAAGATAGGGCGGCGAAGGCGATGAGGGAGGCAGCTTGGGATGCAGCTCAAAAGGTGGTGGAGGATATGGGGAAAGAGGCGTCTGCAGGAAATAATTTGAGCGAGAAGAATCTAGCCGAATTAGCAGAGACGGTAACTGAATTCAGACCCATCAGTTTATGCACTGTCATTTATAAAATTGTAGCAAAGTCTTTTGCTAATCGCTTGAAATTAGTGTTGCCTGAAATTATTTCAGACAACCAGAGTGCTTTTGCCCCTCAAAGAATGATTGTTGATAATATTATGGTGGCCTTTGAAACAACACATGCGATGAAAGAAATTCGAGGCAATCAAGATGTCAAAATGGCAATTAAATTGGACATGGCAAAAGCTTATGACATGGTCTAATGGAGTTTTATTTAAGCCATGATGTTAAAGATGGGGTTTGAGCAGATGTGGGTAGACAAAATTGTGGACTGCCTTTCTACGGTTTCTTTTTCGATTCTTTGGAAAGGAAATTCATTCGGGCATATTATTCCTCACAGGGGATTACGGCAAGGGTGTCCACTTTCGCCATATTTGTTTCTGATGTGTGCTGAGGGCTTTTCAGGACTATTACGGAGAGCGGAGGGAGAAGGCCTTTTGAAAGGAGTGTCAGTGGCACAGGGAGCACCTTCCATCACTCATTTATTTTTTGCCGATGATAGCCTTCTTTTTTTGGATGCTACTGCCGAGACGTGTGAGGTGGTGAAAGGTATTTTTCACGTATACGAGGAGGCTTCGAGCCAAATGATTAGCTATAATAAGTCTGCTTTGACATTGAGTCCTAATCCTCAAGAGGAAGTGAAACGTTTGGTTGTGAAGGCTATGGAAATTCCGTTGGTGGCTTGCCATGAAAAATACCTTAGTTTGGCAACAGTGGTGGGTAGGGGAAAGAAACAGATCTTCGGAGCTACAAAAGAAGGAATGTTGAAACGTATGTGCGGGTGGAAAGAGAAATTCCTTTCCAAAGCTGGAAAAGAAATTTTAATTAAAACCGTGCTTCAGGCTATGCCCACATACTCCATGCATTGTTTCCGGATGCCCAAAGGAGTTTGCAATGAAATCCATAGTCTTCTCGCTAAATTTTGGTGGTCTAAATCACATAATGAACGTGGTATTCATTGGATGCGTTGGGAAAGATTGTGTGCCAGCAAATCGGATGAAGGATTGGGATTTCGAGATATGGAGGCTTTCTAACCAGGCACTTTTAGCTAAGCAATGTTGGAGGATTTTTTGTAACAAAAACTCACTAGCAGCGAGGGTGTTTAAAGCCCGATATTTCCCCCAAAACCATTTTCTTGATGCGGAGGTGGGACGGAGACCTTCTCATATTTGGAGATCTCTATTCTGGGGTAAAACTTTGTTGTTAGAAAGGTTGCAATGGAGAGTGGGGAATGGGGAGTCAATTCGAGTATATGGTGATCAATGGGTACCATTACCAAGGAGTTTTCTTATTCATTCTACTTCTCAACTACCAGGTTCTTTAAGGGTGAGTTAGTTGATCACAAGTGCAGGAAGGTGGGATGCTGAGATGCTATATGGGAACTTTTGGGAGCAACAAATCGATGGCATCCTCCAATACCAATTGGGAGAGAGGAGGATAAGAGGATATGGCACTCTGAACGAAATGGATGTTATTCTGTGAGAAGTGGCTATAAGGTTGCTCGGATGATAAAGCATTTCTCAATGGGGATGGAAAGCTCGTCGGGTAATGTTGGGATGCTAATGTGGAAGAACATCTGGCGGTTGTCTGTTCAGACCAAAGTGAAGCACTTTCTCTGGCGGTGCTTACGAAACTTTTTACCTTTATGGAAAGCATGGTATGTGAGCGATGTGGTAGAGATTTTGAGATTGTATTGCATGCTTTATGGGGGTGTAAGAAAGTCAAAGAGGTATGAGAATTTTCTCCATGGGTTGAGTCACGACGGGAATGGAAGTTGGAGACTTTTATAGATCTTTGGCACGCAATTTTATTGGTATCCAGAGTTGAGGAGCTTGACTTATTTGCAATTGTGTGTTGGGTTGTGTGGAATGAAAGAAATGAGGCTTTCCACCAACAATGAGAGTTTCGGAGTCATGACCTGTTTGATCGGGGGGCTTCGATTTTTATTGGATTTTCAGGCAGCTAACACTGCAGTGGAGAAATCACAGATGAGTTTAAATGGAGCAATTATATGGCATCCTCCTACTCCTAGTTTGTTCAAAATCAATGTTGATGGGGCTGTAGAAAAAGGGGGATCAGTCAGGGGTGTGGGAATGGTGATAAGAAATGAAAATGGTGAGTTTATGGCTGGTTGTTGTAAGCAAGTACAACAATACCTTAGTCCGCATGCAATTGAGTTAATAGCTGCAAAAGAAGGATTGGAATTTGCCTGGGATCTTGGCTTCTGTGATATTGTTTTGGAGATAGATGATCAAGGTGATGTCAATGGTATAAATTCTGTAAATGAATGTTTTGATCATGAAGGGTGCTTGGTGGAGGAGATTAAGTTGTTGACTCGGCGTTTTCGAACCTTCCTATGTCAATGGCATCATCGAGAATCCAATAAAGTGGGACATGAACTTGCTCAATTTTCTATTCGAAATTGTATTTTTTAGACTTGAATTGAGGAAGAGCCAAGCTAGCTCTCTCTGTTCCTTTTATATGATGTAATTGTTAATTCTTAATATTTTTGAAGAAGTTTTCTTATAAAAAAAAAAATTCAACCATCAACCACCACATCATGTGGTCTATATATGGTCTAAAAAGATGGTCATTCTAACATCACTCTTATAAATTTGACTCAAATAATTTGATTTCCCTATCATTAACCTTACAATAAACATTGTACTAGTTCACAAGCGAACTAAGCATCAAATAAACTGAAAAATAACAAAAGGATAGAAAACCCTACCCTCTGGGCACACCGTCCACCAACAGCAACACTAGTTGAAGTTATTCGGTAACCAATATTGTCTCTGGAACTTTAAATTATAATTATTAATGGAATGGAGAAGAGTTTGAAACTATTATAATATTTAGGGAAGATGAGAGTTTCGAACGAGGGACCCAACATTCTATCCACTAAGATATTGGACCACATGCATGTCTCTTAAACATTAATAATGCACTTGAGTAGGGTTTCAGTCACCCTATGGTGTTTGGTTTAATTTCATGCCTAGTTGGTCTATGAACTACAGTTTATTATTAATTGTTATTCCACTAATTATCACACACACACACATATACATAATATATATATATATATATATATATATATTAATCGTTATTCCACTAATTATCACGCACACATATACATATATGTTACATCCCGTCCCGGGAATAATATTATTTTATTCCCGGAGGTGCAAAATGACGATTTTGCCCTTGGTTGACCTTTCGGTTGACTTTTGCGTCGTAACTTGTACGACGCATTCACTTGTATTTTCTTGACGTGCTCGTCGCTACGAACGCGTAGACGCGAGCCGGGCGTCGTTCGGACTCCGAACGAATATTTTACGAGCGTTGAGTGTCGACATTTCCCGTATTTCAACTTTGGGTTATTTGGGCTGGGGCCCATTGGTTTGCAGGCCCATGTGGGCAATCCCTGGATTCCTGGGATGTGTCTGGATCTTGTCCTTGACCCAGTCTCTTCCTCCCTCTTCTCTGCAACGTCGAACACAAACACCATCTCCCAATTTGTCAAGGCACCAGCCTTAGAACCTCACCACCTGCAAACCCAAACCTGCAGCTTGTCGAACCTGAATTGCAGAAAACCAAAACCTGGAAATTTGCTCTTCAAACCCGAGAACCCCAGAAATTACTCTGGACACCCCGAGCTCGATTTCGACTTCACTGTGCCAATTCTTGGCTAGGTGAAAGCACTGGCATCTTCATCGTCACCATCGACCCCAAATTCCTAGATTTGGACCCCTGCAACTCAGGTAATCGTTGAACCCCATTTTTGGAAAATTTCCCGGCGAGGTTCGATTTCGAACCTCGGCCATTTCTTGTTGATTTGGAACCCAAATCGTCTCAAACTAATCACCAATTCCTTCCTCGAGGTCCCAGGAACTATAATCTAGACCTGTGCACACGTGATCGATCGGGGATTTGACGGTTCTGGAAAATCGGCAATTGGAGCCGAGAATGTTTCTTCAATTTTCGGCCAACTCCGACCGAGTTTGGGCCCCAAAGTGGTATAACATTCTTCCCCTTGACTCCAGCTTCAATTTGACACTTGAATCGTTGAATTTGGTTGAGAAATGAGTGAGTTACAAGCGTTTGAAGTTTTCCGGCCAAATTTCCCAGTTTTCGGCGACGGCGACCGGAAAAAGACCAGAGTTGACCGGTGCTGACGTCATCGGACCGGGTTGGACCGGCCTTGCTGACGTCAGCAGACCGGTTCAGATCGGACTTGCTGACGTCAGCATTGACCGAACCGACTTGAGCCGAGCCGTGTTGACGGCTTGAGCCGAGCCGTGTTGACCGACTCGAGCCGAGCCGAGTTGACCGGCTCACCGGCTCAGCTGACCAGCTCGCGCGTGAGCCGCGCGTGGAGCTGCGCGTGGAGCCGTCGGCTCCGATCTTCAAGCCGCGCGTGAGGGCGCGTGGAAGGTCCAAATTGAGTTCTGTTTTCACGGGTCGACTCGTGACGACGTGTACTACCTCGGGGTAGTATGCATGTTAATTTTTGAAGTGTTTTGGACCTCCAAATTGAGAAAAACAAGGGATAGGTTTATTTAATTAGTTAATTCGTTACCTTTATAAGTTTAATCATTGTACCGGTGATATCTCATATAGGTGAGACCAAATGGCAGCGTGTGGCGGCGTGTGCGACGGCACACGGCGGCCCACGGCGGCGGTTTTGGGGTTTCCGACCCCGAAACTCCGTTTTCGGGTTTCCGAACGCCGTTTTCTTCGTATTTTCAATTACGTTATTAATCTTGGGTGTTCCAAAATAGGTTTGGCGACCCTAGGCGCTCGGAGGACGTACGTTTGGACTTCCCGGCTTCGGTATTTGTGAGTGGGCCCTTTCCCTACTATAAAATGTGTTTTATTTTGGGAAATTATATTTTGGTTTATTGCCTACTCTGGTAAATGATCTTAAATTGGTATTTGACTCGTATTTCAGTAGACCTTGTGCTTAGTGGTATTTACTCGGTTTACTAGTTTCAGCTCAGTATTTCTGTAGGCCATGGAAATTAGTGGGCTTTGGGCCTACATTTCCATTTGGGAATTATACCATTAAATTGGTGATTCCGTATTAGTTTGTACGCGTATTGCTAGTATCGATTCGGCCCTATTTTAGGGAATTTAGGGAATTAAGTATTTTAATTCCCTACTTGTACCTTTTTGCGATTATGGGTTTTATACCTATCTGACGGTCTTGAGCCGTATTTGGGTGAACCTTGGATATGGTAAACTTCTACCGTATTTTGGGTTCACCTAGCTTGCCATTAAGTTGGTATTTCTATGCCTTGGTACCCACGTGGCGTACGCTTGGTATTTCACGTATTGTAGCTATATGCTTGGTATTTCGGGTACGGCCCCGAGAATACCAAATATATATTGTTTAATTTGAGGGCATCCCTTATAGGGAAATTACCCCACTTTGTTTTATGTAGAGTATTCCGTAGTATGTTTTCTATACGCTCAACTAGGTTGCTTACACGGTGTTTAGTGTACCGTCCGGGGCCAGGACCAGCTTCACGTGATTGTTCACACGCACCTATACGCTCACTATGGACCCATAGCAGGTGCCAGCCTGTTCTAGGTCGCCTGGGCGACTCGAACTCGTTGTGATGCGCATACGCGCCAGCTTCACGTGATTGTGTACACGAGCGTACTGTTACTTATACACCCAGCCTGTTCATGACAGAATATATTTGTATGAACTTGTGTGTTTGCTATACCTAAACGAGCATCTATCTTGTAGTCTTGGATTGTGGGGCCAGGACCACTTTCACGTGATTGTTCACACGCACCGATACGCTCACTATGAATCCATAGTAGGTGCCAGCCTGTTCTAGGTCGTATGGGCGACTCGAACTTGTTGTGATGCGCAGATGCGCCAGCTTCACGTGATTGTGTATATGAGCGTTTATTTTATAGTTTTATATGGTGGTGTTGTCACCGATTTTCACTGATGCCACGGGGGCATTTATTTGGTTTACGGGTTTTCCGTAGATCCTTATTTTACGAACCTTCGGGTAAAGTATTTTATGCCGAACGGTGGCTTTCTGCCCGTTTCAGACGGTAAGTATATTTCCGTACTTACCTCATTTTCTACCTACTATTATAGTACGTTTTCTGAAACGGTTTTTCCAACCAACTACTTGATTTTGACGGCGAGGGGTTACTATTTTCAGAAAACAAAGGTTTTTACAAAATGACTATTATTGGCCCACTCACTCTTCTGTTTTTGCGCCCCTCCAGGTTTAGTGGCTGGAGCTGTCTACGTTCGAGGCGGTGGTATGACGAAGGCTTAAATTTCTTGATATTGTATATACTCTGTATCCCGTACCATGTACGATTATTGTTGTATAAATTCTTCCGCTCGTACATTTGTGTACACATTAATCTTAATTTATTCAAATATTCTTATTTATTTCAAATTGGCTTTCGTCACCCTACGTGGTGTCGGCCAGCACACTCGACTTTTGGGTGTCCACATATACATCCGGATCGGGATGTGTCATATATATATATATATATATATATATATATATTAATCGTTATTCCACTAATTATCACGCACACATATACATATATATATATATATATATATTATGTATGAGTCCCAGTTAAGTATATGTATCTGTTGTACTGCTATGTTATGATGTCATTTGTTGATTTTGGGCATATCTCGGATTAAGGGCATGGCAATATTAGCCACCTAGAAATACAACTATCAGAACTAAAGAAATAATTGTTAATGGCACTCCAATAAAATTGATCATGCACTTCTGTTTCCCTTATTTTATTTCACTAAGTATGAGTCCAAAATGAATTTTTTAGAGTGCTTGTAGAAAAAGAAATTTTTATGTGCACTCAAAACATTGTCACATCTATTATGATTTAAGTGAACAGTAATACTATGAGGCGGTGCTCTGGATACATTGAAAAATTACTCCAATAACAACTCCCTATATTTTAATTGAGAATAAAATTAGAAGTTAAAACATTTTATATTAGAGTTAAGTGCAGATAACTACCCAACTTTTGGAATGATGTCAAATTAGTCTTTAACCTTTTAAAATATTCCAAATAACTAACTAATATTTTAAAAATTAGACATCTGTTTGATCACTGGCACTAAGTGATAATTTTACCAACATTAAGTTGGTCTCTACTAATGTTTTGGACAAATACTAAAGTTGATCTCTACTTGTCGTCTTTGGAGCTCTAATTCCTCAAGTTGACTCTTTTAACCAAGTTAAATCGTAAATTTGCTAAGCTAAACTGTATCGATTTGAAAATTCAAAGCTCTATAGATGACTTGAGAGTAAAAACTCACTATAATAATTGTCCACACCATTACTTAACGCTAATGAACCTAACAATTGTCCCCATCGTCGCTAGTTAACCCAACAAATGCCCCCATCAACGCTAGTGAACGTAACAAATGTCCACTTTTAAAAGGTTAAGACTAATTTGTAATTACCCTTATCTACTTGAACTTCCTTGACCTAACCCTCCTAAAAGTGGGGATAAGCTAGAATGCTTATAAGTATTCCATGCTTACGCGAATCTAACCATTACGCATGAAATACTTATACGCATTCTAGCCGGATCTCTAAAAGTGACCCCTAGCTTATAGAGTAACCCCTAGCTTGTAGAATTCATAATGAAGAAAATGGAGTATGCTACAATGCTCGCAAGCATTGAATGTTTATACCGATCTCACCATTAAAATGAGGGAGGAGAGAGAAGAGAGGGGGAAAAGAGGGTGAGATCGGTGTGAGCATTCAATGCTTGCGAGCACTGTAGCCAATCCCGAAGAAAATATGAAGTTGTGTGATTATTAGAATGCCTTAAATATACAAGCCCAAACAACAAAGTAAAGGGAAGGTTGATATTACATCGACATGGACGAATCAATACAAAACAAAGTGAGAAAATTTTGAGAACAATCTTGTCAAAAATTCTGGAGTACATCAATGTATGCCATGTATTGTTAGTTTCAACTGTCAGACATTGATGTATAATGTATAGTAGTAGGACTCTTGTATAGTAGTAGGACTCCAACCTCGCCGCAAAAGCTTTATTTGATAGTAAACTTCCCCACAAAGAGTCTTTCGACAGCATTCTGACACTAAAGAATACATTAATGTAACAAAAAATTATAGGGTTGACGTTCCTTAAATTTCCTATACCAAAAGGGTTGTTTGGGTGAGATTGTAGGAAAAATTTTGGATGGTACGCACCATTTAATGAAAATGGTACAGTCATTGAATGGTTCAGATTAATTTACGGTGAGTTCTAAATGAATCTTAAATCATTTAAGAGTGAATGATACGTACCATTAAAATTTGACTTGACCCGAGATTGTAAGAGGCAAAAATTTTTTGGTCAACTTGTAAGAGGCACATTTTGTTCACAAGCACTTTATTGATAAACACTTATGTTAAAAGAAAAACACACACATCCCACAAAATTTCTCATTCCACTATCCAAATTTATCCTTAAATTTCATTCAAACCTTTTTTTTAAGAACTCTCCAAAATTTTAAACCAAAAAAAACAACCAACCCCGTCCCAGATTTATCCCACCCTCCCTTTCCTTCCTCTCTTTCTCCTGTTAGGGAGAGAGAAAGAGGAGGAAGGGATCTGGGATGGTGTAAACTGTTAGTTGATGTTTTTTTTAATTCTTTTTATTTTTAGTTCTTAAAGTTTTATTATTTGCTTTTTCTTTCAATTGAATTCCGAAATTCGCATGTAAATTGAAATGATTAATAGGAGAACATACCGTACGTCTACAGCATGGCAACTCTGTGACAGGGAATAGATCGGCATGCCGTTAACACAACAATCGTGTACGCAACAAGAGCTAAAGAAACCAAGCAGATGAACGCACGTCTCCGATACATTTTCGCAGAATCGCTCTTCAATTTCTCCGCCGGCTGCGGCCAGCTCCTGCTATGATCGTGATCCGAGGAGAAAATCACAATCTGGAGGTGAACCAAAATCTTGCTTAAGAAAAGTGGTCTCGTAATAACGTTGCGTGCGCTCCACTTCGTGACGGGAAACTGGCTTTGAAGGGGATGGCGAAGACGACGCGATCAGACACACGGAGGCTGAACAGCGCCCACCCAGAATTTGCACGACATGTTTGGATTTTGGAGAACAGAATGGAATATGACCGCTTTGGAGGTAGATATAACCGCCGACCAGCAGCATCGCCGTTGTTTTCCAGACGCCTTACTGTTTGCTCTTGTTTTGCATGACGCCTTCCAGTTTCTTCCATGCGTTCTCTGCCTTGCCTAGTTCTTGACGGCGGATTGTTCTTCATTTTCCATGCGGAGTGATGTTTTCCAAGCTGAAGGAGCTCTACTGCTGACTGCGGGAGAAAGAGAAGGAGGGAATCATCCAGTATTATATAACTAAAAATAGCAGAAATTAGGTGGAAACGGTCACATCCATGGGGAGGCATTTCTTTAGAAAGGTTCAATAATTTCTGCGAAAATCGACAACCCGTGAGCTGTACTCCATTAAATTTAAAAAAGAACCCCCGAGCATCATTTCATCAGGAAACTTACGGGCCTGAGTTTTCTTTAACGTTATCAGCTTTTTTTTTATACAAAAACATAAACATAGAGTAATCTACCTAACTAATTAAACTACACGATTGTGGATTTGAAATGGGAATCCCAGTGAATACTTTAACAACTGAATTATAATCTACTTATTTTTAGAGGTTAAGTACAAATAATTATCAAATTTTTAAAGTGATTTAGAGTGGTCTCAACTTTTAAAATAGTCTGAAAATAACTATCTAGTTTTGAAAAATAAGGTATTCGTTGAGTCGTCCAATTATTAGTGACATGACATCACTACTTGTTAATTGACAATGTCATTAATTTTCACGCGTGATGGTATGAGCAAACTAATGAGCTAATTTTCACTAATCATCATTTTAAATTTATGAACCATCAAATTGACTTAACTTGCTTAAAGTTAAGCATTGTTATTTAATTAAAAGGATGGGTTAGGAATTTAGAATTTTACAAATGGCGTGAGTGAAATCTCAGCGATAATTGTCAAGGCCAACACTTAATGCTGGTGACCTAATGGATATCCAATTTTTTTAAATGTTTAAGTAATTATTTGAAATGTTTTAAAGATTGAGACTAATTGGAGAATAACCCCTAAAGGTTGGGTAATTATATGGACTTAATCCTATTTTTTATCATTCTTAAAATTTGTTCCAAAGATAATAAAAATAACTTATTGTTTTAAATTTATACAATTTTATGATGTAAACAACTCAATCAAATAGGAAATTGTATAGTCATCTATATGCATCGAGCAAATCACAATTGGTATTGGTAGATTTTTTTTTTCATATATAGATTTTATATGATAATAAAAAATACTTGAGTTTAAATTATAATGTTTGTATTGTTTTTTTATACGAGGAAATAGTATATTTACAGCTAAAAAAGTGAGAGAATAAATTAGTTCACGAATTTGTAATTTCCTTGATTAAAATTTAAAACATTTTACTTATAAGCAAAGACCACTAGATAGTAGTACGCAAAGCTTGTAATTTAAATACGTTTTAATTACAGTGGAGTAAACAAGTACGTGTACCTATAGAATTTGACAAGTATCATACTTTTCATTTCCTTTTCTATTTACTTTACTCTTTTGTTTTAGCATATCAAGTTAACAGAGAGAGTTAACTTGGTGTGAAGTTATGGAACATATCCCAACACAGAAATGTAGGAAGAGGGAGGGGGCAGAGGGTTTTCTGGCACAGAAGAAGATCACACTCATGTCATAAAACCACAAAATGTTTTATTTGTTTTCAATAATCACTAAAGACCGTTTCTAAAATTTGACCAGTCAAAGGAAGCCATTGTGAGTCAAGCGAAAGATCGTGGTAACGGCAGCGTCAACTCTGAAGGCCGGCGATGAACTCATTTCCACTTTGGTGCCCAAGTCAGACCTCCACACGAAGCTGATGAGCTGATCCGGCACAATACCATAATTCTTAATCCTGCTTGGCACCAGAATTTGCACGACATGTTTGGATTTTGGAGAACAAGAATGGAATATGACGCTTTAAGGTAGATATAACCGCCGACCAGCAGCATCTCGCCGTTGTTTCCAGACATACTGTTTGCTCTTGTTTTCGCCGACGCCTTCCAGTTTCTTCCATGCGTTCTCTGCGCTGTCTAGTTGCTTGACGGCGGATTATTCTTCTATTTTCCATGCGGCGGAGTGATGTTTTCCGGCTAAGAGGAGCTCCTATATAACTAATAAAACATTTTTTCTGTTCAGGTTCAGACAGCTTGATCACTCCCATTCCTCTCTCTCCCATATCTTCTTTGCCGTTCTGTTTTCTGATTTTCTTTTATGTATTTTTTTTTATAAAAAATTTATGTCTTAACAAGAGTTAACTCCTAGTTAAGCCCTAGGACACTTGGCATCAAACATAGAAATGCAGGCAGAGAGTGGACAGAGGAAATTTGGGCATAGCAGATCTGCCGCTCGAAGCGGAGGCGGCACATCCATGGAGTGGGGTTTCTTTAAAGAAAAGGTTCAATAATATCCACGAAATCGACAACCCGTGAGCTGTACTCCATTAATATAAAGAAAAAGAACCCCTGACCCTGAGCATCATTTCATGAAACTTACCGAGTCTGCCAAAGTTCTTTCTTTAACTTTTGCTTATTTTTTTATACAAAAGATAGAATAATTTATATACTTTTTTTTTATAAAATAATCTCCATTAACTTAATTTAAACTACTGGAGGTGGATTTGAAAAGCCGAATCTTGGTGTAAAGGGATGAACACTCTTAAACAGCTAAATTCAATCAACTTTCTTTTTATTATTCTTAAAAATCTTTTTTTTCAAAGATAACTTTATATGATAATAAAAATAATGAAATGTTTACAATTATAAAAATTAGTATGTTGTAAATAATTCAATCAAATAGGAAATTGTATAGTTATCTATACGCATCAAGCAAATCACACCTGATATTGGTAGTTTTTTTTTCGAGATATAAATTTTATATAATAATAAAAGAATGAAAATTTTCTATCATAGGTATGTATGATTTTTTACCAGAATACAAATAATATATTCTATTAAATGGGTGAAAGAATAAATTGGTTATGAAGCATGGAATTCAAGATTGAATTTAAACACCCCGACACAATGAAAGCGAAACTAGGTCTTGTCTTAAGTGACAATATTTATATAATTTAAATATTTGTATAATTTAAATACATTACTTACAATGGTGTAGACAGAAGTACGTGTACCCACATAATTGGCACAAGTATTATACTTTTCCATTTTCTTTTCTATTTCTTCGCACTCTTTTATTTTATTTTTATTACAAATCAATTAAGGGCAATCTTGATGCTTCGCTAATGGTATAGCCGTATATCTTCCAAACTTTTCGGATTTGGGTGCCATCGAAAATATGATCGCGTTCCTTATTTTTAAAAAGTCTAAGAGAAAATTATATAGCGTATATTTTATTTTTTAAAACAATAAAGCATTAGTATTAAAATATTATTGAAGCGAAATCTTTAAAGAAGTAATATATAGGGTACTCATTAATGAGTACCTAAGTTTTGTCTCCAAATTAAATAAATTAAAAAATAATTACAAGACAAATTTGGGTAAGGAGTGCAAATCTGCTGTGCCCATACAAAGCCTCTACCCACCCTCTCTGCCTGCATCCTTGTTTCGACATCTGTCTTCCCTGTTTAACCAAAGAAGTTAACAGAGTTAAAAACAGCAGAAAAATTGAAAAGTCAACCCAGGCATCACCGAAACCTCTGCCCAACCCTCGTCTTCCCGCCGCTGGCGTCAACCGAACCATGACCCTCGGCGCGTAATCCGTCAACCACAATACATCGATGTCTGCAACCCTTCTCCCTCGCTGTAGAAAAAAGTTCTCTTTCTCCTACACAAATTCAGATCCACAAACCAAGACCCACTCCCACCGATTAATCTATCTCACATAACTGCACCAGCATCTGGGTTTTGGGAAAGAAAAGAGTGTAACCTATTGTGATTTTGTGAATTGAATGTTGTGGTCTTTGCAAGTTTTGCAATTTCTTAATATTTTGTGAATTAAATCTAAAACACAAAGAAAAGGGGAAAAAAACTCAGAAGTTGGGATTTGTGCATTTGGGATAGATGATCTTGTTATAACTGCTTAGCGTTATAACCTTTGTTCATTGCAGAGGTTTTGACCACTGCAGAGGAAGATGAGGGTTGGGTAGAGGCTTCGGTGATTTCTGGAAGTTGTGGCTTTCGATTTTTCTTCCAATTTATTTTTTTATAATTATACCAAGTTAAAAGAGTTAACTTCTTGTTAAATGGGAGGACAGGTGTCGAGCAAGGATGAAGGCAGAAAGGGTGAAGCAGGCGCTTTTGTGGCGGGCTTTCTGGCTCGGGCGGGTTCAGCGAGTTCGGATGAAGCCGATAACCTGTCCAATCTTCGCAATTTGGGTTTGGGTTGAGTTCAGATTCTTATGGGTTTAGTCGGGGTTCAAATTTTAGTGGGTTGGGCTTATTAGGATTGAATTCGGGAGTGCTTCGATTTGCTTAGAGTTAATCTTATAACGCTTTATTTTGCATGATTTTTCAAAATTTTAAACCAAACAACGTCAATATTAGTTAAAATTTCATTTATACGCAAAAGTTAAAGCAAACAAGCGCGAAGAATATTTCTAATGTTTCAACCATTTGATTAAATTAAATTACAAAGGCGTATACCAAAGCTTCAACAAAGAAATGTAAAAATAACTTCTGTCATTAAATTTATCAATATGAAGACAATAAACTTTGATATAGTCATTCTAAAACTTATACATAACTTATATAATATGAAGTGAGATGGGTAATATATGCATAAAGCAATTCGGACTCAAGCCAGGATGAGTTTTGGGTTGACATGGGCGGAGCAAGACATCAACTCAACTCAACCCAATAGTGATCGAGGTTGAGGGTCGGGTTGGGTTTGGGGCGAGTTTCCAAGTTAGCATGGGTCCCAGGTTTGTCCGGAGTTGGGCGTAGAGTGAATTATTGACTATTTGAGTTACACTCTTACTTTGTGGGCACAACAAATCTGCACTCTTTAGGTAGTGGGCGGAAAGTCAGACAATGTAAAACTCACAAATGTTTTTTTATTTGTTTCAATAATCACTAAAGACCGTTTCTAAAAATTTGACCAGTCAAAGGAAAGCCATTGAGTCAAGCGAAAGATCGTGGTAACAGCAGCATCAACTCTGGAAGCCGGCATTGAACTCAATTTTTCTAGCGCCCCAAAGTCAGATTCCTCCACACGTGTTTTGAATCGGCGAACCACATTCTTGTCTGCTTGGGCCAAATCCAACAACTCTTTTTGCCAAATCACCGAAAGCACCGGTGCTAGACGGTGACAGCGGAAGAGAGGAAGTGAAGGGAAAGAAAGAGGAGGATATGAAGGGGAGGGGATGGGGGCTTTGAGGTAGAGAGGGAGAGGGGCCTAACTAATCTAATTCGTTAGTTTTAACTTAGTTATATTTATGCTGTTAATTGCTTTAGATTTTTCAGTTAACGATTTATTCATGCATGGATCTCTACGTAGCAACAACATGGCGAGGTTAGTCGATTTGAGATTGAACCGCTGCCTCGAGAGGACACAGCCAGAGAAATTAGAGAGAATCATTTGTTAAGCTTCAAAGGGCGTAATTATTTACAACGGCCGTAGCAGCCAAGTCGACGGGGAGAGCAGCCTATACGTAGTCATGATTACCAAGTTGGTGCAAAAATATGTGCATCCAGCATTCTCAGCTCTAGCAATGGTTTGGTATGTCTCCGAAAAGTTCATTCTCCTGTGGAACCTTAGTACCCGGAGATAGCAACGCATTATTCGGGTTAAATGTTTTTTCATGCTCCAATGTTTTCTGGATTCGATTAGTGTGATTTCATGATTGACAAGAAGTTGTACTAATAGACTATTCTATTTTTCAAACTACTACCGGAGGAGTCCATTGGTGCCGCCGTCTTTGCACTAATAACCGGCAGTAGTTCGTGGAGAACTCTTGAATTCATTGATGTTCGTTGAATCCACTTACGCATCCACATGACCATAAGGGTTGAAACCTAGGCGTCCGCGATTTTGCTACTAACTTCAATGGATTGGCTACCTTCAACTAGAGCAAGAATCTGTCGTTTTTATTTGTGAGAAACTTGGATGACAAGATGGTTGTTGTCGGATCGCATGATGAACAAAACATATTGTACATCGATGGTGATCAAGGAACAAAAATGCAAAATTGTCTTCCTTTTCAGCCCGACACCCTTTATATCTGAGGAATAAGGTACTAAAGCTCCTTATATCCTAGAGTCAAAACAAGGGTTTGGAAAACCCACTAGTATATTCTAACCTAATTTGGACTTGGTAGAACGCGGTGGGAGTGAAGATGCAATTAATAGGGAGGATATAGTTCACCAAAGCCATGGGTTGGTCTTTCTGTAAAAAAATAGTACGTCTTTTCTCCGCCAGATATGGCTTTTCGTTGGAGTTCATTAGAAAAAAAATGGTTAGGGTTGCTGAGATGAATTATAAGATGCATTTCATTCGGTGTCTCTTGACCCGAAAATGAAGCGACGGCCGAAGAGAGAAAGGAGAAAGGAAGAATAGACATGTTATTGAGTTCTTGATTTCGTTCAAATGGAAAGATCAGATTGGCTTCTAGTTGTTATGATCAAACCAACAGGTTGAGACTCTTGAGGGTCCATTCGGTCAGAGGAGTTTCTAGCTGGTATGGATCTTGGAGAAAACGTCTTAAGTTGTTCGTCCAAGTTCGCTTCACAACTTTGGCGGATAGTTTTCACGGCCAAAAAATAAAGGAAGATTGGGACTTGCATGCAGAGGGATGAATTGAATTATCTCGACTCGAAAATGCTTCAGTACTATGTAAAATTGTAAATATGTTGTTTCGTAAGCTTGCTATGAATCAATATTTTATTGTTTGTTGATTTTTTTAACGAAGTCGCCCCCACTAAGGAGAAGTGCTTGGCTCCCGTTCGAGATTCTCGAGCACAGAGAACAACAAGATTAGTTGGTCATTGAAAAGGGGAAAAGACCATCATGCACAACAGCACAGAGAGAACAAATTATTACCACTTGCGTATTAAAATCTGAGCCAAAATGTTCAACCACAACAAATTTAAAAGGCCAAAAAATCAAGAAGGCCGGCTCTGACCTAGGGCGAGCAGAGCACGACCACTGAGGCCCCAAAAAACTTGGAGTACAAAAGTTTTAAAGTAGTATATGGTACGTATGACGTTATGTTTTGTAAAAGTAGAAATATAAATATTCAGCCTACATAATGTGCAACAGTAAAAATGGTGGAATATCTTGTTTTTTAATTAGTTAGAGACTTGAGAGGGACCTTTCAAAGCAAACCTGAGCATAGCTGGAAAGCTAGTTGGTGCCTGGTGGTTGAGTAATTTGGTCACATTATTTTGATCCTCGATTTTTTAGTCGGTAATTGAGACGTGATTGGCCTTGATAGAGTTCATTTTAAGTGCTTAAGCACGCGCGACAACGCCCAAATCCAAAATTTATATTTTCTTAAGAATCTTAATCATTCGGGCAGTTGTGGTCATGCTCAATGGGGTTAAATATTTGGATATTTGAATTCATTTCCACCGTTGGCTCATGGGTTTAGGATCGAGAAACAATATTGTTTCTAATTTTCATTCTAAAAATTATTTGAATCGAATTGGATCAAAATTTCAACTTTCAAAATAGGAGTAATCTCGAATTTTTACAACATCTTAACTTTCGAAATTAGTATATTTTATTAGATTTTATATATTCTCAAACTTTTTGTATATGTAATTTATTCACTGCTTTCTTAATACTTCTCATATGCTTGTGCATAAGTTTAATTAATTTGTATCATACTAGTAAGTTTATCATTTTAATATATAAGTGTACCAGAGGAGAAATATAAAAATTATAAATAAAAGTATCAAAAACTGACAATGCCATGAAAAAATATAAAAAATTATTTACAAACATACTTTTATTAAACAACTGTAATAAGAATTGGAATATTTTTGATTTGAATAAGTTTGAAACATTTGATTGACACAAACCTTCTTTCCAAGGCTAAGAACTCAGGACCAGAATCTTCTTCTTTCGCCGTAATTGTTGGAAGAAGAAATTCATTGTCACGCACATACTAGAACGAAGTATACACTTGACCGTTGGGATGCTAAATTGGGTCTTAAATTTACAACCACGAGCCACTTAAGCTGTGTAATTAGGATTAACCATTTTATTTGGATAATAGTATGAATTCCTTTTTCCTTCTTTCTTTTGTTTATTTTCTTTCAATAATCACTACGTTTGAATAAAATATATTTTATACTTGACCATAACTTTCCCACTTGGTCCGGGCAGAAAGCCACAATGGGCTCAACTAACAGCTGCCCAAGTCAAATTTGTCGGCAACATGTGTTTCTTGTCCGATTGGACAACTATATTATTTCGGATTCCTTTTTGGCACCTGTGGGCACGCCCCACGCTCTCACACAAACACACACACAACCCTCTTGCCTTTTGATTTATTGGCTAACCCTACACGCTCGACCACGTGACACCCTCACCGAAGACTCCTGAAGTAATACTACCAGACTAACAGCTAGACAAAGTTTCATATGCATTTCTATCAGTTATTCGATTAAAATACTTACAAGAATTTAACAATTAATAATTAAATTTGTGTACGTATAAATGCTTGTAAGTAAACTTATAACTATGTGTGTGTCTATATATTAGTTTTTCAGATGAAGATGACTCTCACTTATGCATTGTCTGCAGCTCTCTCTCTCTAGGAAATTTTAGCCTTCAGCTAGGAGTCATGGGATTACGCACAAACACATACATCATGTAAGCCAGCTCATTAAATATAGTGCATATATATCATGTATCTAGCAGGCAAGATGATTCAAAGGAACAGCTAGAGAAGAAAGAAAATAAAGGAAAGAAACTGTAATTCGGGAACACGAGGTTCGTCTCAGTCATCTTCAATCGGCGGCTTTCAACTTGGAAACTTCTACCTGGTCTTTCGGGGAGTTATTTTGGCGGCGCAATTATAAAATAGTACCAAAGTCTTCATGCAATGACAGTTGGCTGCTCATCCCCGCCATATTAGCCGCCTGCCTAATTTGGTTGCATTGTATTTGAGTTGGACAGGAATATGTCAGAACAAATCTCCCCATGAGACGAGTGCTTTGAGCTTCGTTGCGATATCTTGAATGCTAAAGTTGTCCCCTCTCGCTGCAACGCGGGTCAGCACAAAATCAACCTTCTTCTTCTGCTGGAACACACCACCACCCGTGCAAACTTCTGCAGCTGGCGGAACACCACCACCCGTGCAAACTCACCTAAGCGGCGGAACACCGCGCGATGCAGAAGCTCACGGCTGGCGGAACACCACCACCCGTGCAAAATGCTGGAACACCGCCACCGCAGGTTCTTCCCCTGGAACACCGCCACTCGTGCAAAATTCTCAGCCACCAATACTACCAGTGCAAGCTCCCGCTAGAATTCGTGGTGATGATTTGAAAGCTTAAACGTACATTCTTTCTTGTTTGGTTGTATGGCTTTTTTTTTTGGGGCGTTTCCGCCATCATGGTTTTGTAGCTTGTAGGAAGTTCTTTGCAGGACAGTGGCTGACTGTAAGCTCCCGTCAATCTTAGTGATAAATGCATCAGGCTTTGTGATGAGGGTTCCAAGTGTATAACCATCTGCAGAGAATACTAGGTAGCTAGGGTTACCATTTTTTCCTTCTTCTTTTATTTTTCTGCTTTTCTTGGCTTGTTTTATGCTTTGTAATTAAGATCTTAATTTTTCTGTCTATTATCCATTTAATGAAATTAATTAGAAATTCCTAAGATGACTAAGTATGGATCTCATCTACATGTATGGAGATGGAGAGAGGCTTCGGCTTAATAGACGTGATTGGAAGGAAAGGGCCAATAGGCGAGGGCAAAGTCTCCTTGATTGTTGGGCAATGGGGATGTCCATGGTGGGTCCAGACAGGGGAGCAAATATATTAACACCTCTCATTATGTGGGGAGTGGTTCTACCGGTCTTCGCGAAGCATTGGATGCTCACGCGTCTCCCTTTAGATTAAAAGGAGAGAGGGTGAGGAGAGAGGGAAGGAGGGTGTGAATCGTGAAGCGTGCGTCTTTGCGGCCTTTGTGTGAGTCCCCATTATGTAGTGAGAGCAAGTCTTGGCCACCCGCCTGGGCTTTTGCGTGAGCACTTGCCCTTACAAAAATTTTGGGTATATTGTCTTTTTAATTTTTTTGCTTAGTTTAATTTTAATTTTTATATTTTAAAATAAAAATTAACGAGTCAAAATATTTAGGTATAAAATACTTGGTATGCAACAAAATCCTTGTCCTTTGCCCATTACCAAAAGAAATTAACTTGGCTCCTTAAGACTAAGGGAGGAGAGTTCCTCTTCAAGATATTTAATGATTGATTCCCTACGAAATTTTGTCTTATAATCAAATCATTAAGTATTGATAACTACTTTATGTAAAGATATGCAAAAAATCGATAAAATATAAAAATTTTTAGTGATCAAGTATATAAAAATATATGGATGGATACGGTAAAAAGAGATTATGAGCGAAAGATCTATTTATTTGCTCTTGTTGATTGACTAAGCGATCTTATTTTTTAATTGATTTTTTGCAAATAATCTTCTGAGGCGATTTACTCTAATATGAGCGGTTCCAGTGTTATAAACCGCAGTCAAGATAATCTATTACAAAGCATCTTGAGGAGGAACTCCTCCTCAATCTTAAGGAGCCAATGTCTCATTACTAAATGTTTAGAAAATTAAGTATCTAGTGCTGGTGTTAGAGATTTAACCGTATTTTAGTAAGTAGCCCGCTTCATCGGCGAAAATTGGTCCTCCATACTAACAACTCCATAAATATAAATTAAAAACAAGTTTGTAGCCCCTGTAAAAATTCTGAATCCACCCTCGATCTATGGCAGGACTATACACTTTTTGTACGCCTACAGTTGTAAACGGGAAAAACCTAATCAATATTCAAGTTTGGTTGCGTTGTTGGTGTTTGGAAGATATTGTAGGGGTGAAAGAAAAACTCAGACATGGCTGATGACTATATAACAAGGTATGGTCGACATTTTGCGATAAATTGACCACTTAAGGAGAAAAGATCGTCATATTTTCATTCAATATTTCATTGTTATTGTCAATATCTCACGAAACAACTACGGTGGTATAGTGGTGAAATATTCACAACTCAAAAAAGCGATAATGTCTTAGAGCATTCAGACCATGAAGATAATAAAAGTACCATGATATAGCAATGCAGATATTGGTAAAATTTAATTATTTAAATGCTTATGGTTCAACTATACTTCTCGAAATTAAGAAGATTTTGCATTGAAGTTAAAAAAATTTATAGAACATATGTGTATCAATTTTATATCTCATAAATATGCACATTAAGATGGTTTACATTACAACTGATGATGAATTCTCAAACCAGTTTTACAAAGTTTCTGGCGATATCGATATTTCCACTGATATTGTAATTACATGAGTGTCGATATAGTAGAATTATCAATATTTTCATCATTGACTGTTGCACATAATGGTTAACGACCAAGACTTTACATGAAATATTAAACACACAGAATCCAACAAAGAATGACACAATATAAGGGCTGAAGTAGACGTTTGCATTTTCATAAATAAACCTCAAAACCCTCGACCAAAAGAAAAGCCGGAGAAATATTTCACGCGGAAAGTTTGGAATTTTCACACTGCAATGATTTTTATTCGTCGATCAACTTTTTAAATAAAAAATTGACGCACTATGAAAGTTCGACGTTGCACGCAAAGGTTTCATAATTTTATTCTGCTAGTGGTTTGTGGCCGAACTTCGATGGAAATTAAGTTGAGCCTCTGGCTTGCCAAATTACCAAGAAAAATAGAAGTTTGATAGAAATTTGTTAGGAATATGAGAAAGTCAATAGCGATGTATATCGATTTTAAGATGGAATTTTTGTTTTGTTCTCCTGGGGCGGCCCAAACGAAGCGACCAAGGCGGTAGCAGAAAGTAGCGTTTTGGGTAAGGCCTCAAATTTTTTAAGTGTTTACATGACGTAGAAAAAAATTATATATCAATTTTTTTTTTATTTAATAAAAAAAATTATAATAAGGCACCTCGTTTTTATTTTTGCCTTGGGAAACCAGTCTACATTGGGCAGGTGTCCATGCCATGGTCCCTCTGACATGCGGAATATTGAAATCGATTGAGTAGAGATGAAGAAGAGGACTTGGCAGTGCTTAGGCTTCCCCCTCTTTTGCTATTTGCAGGGCAGGTTCAATCTTTAGAATGGAGATGATTTACAAGGACTAGATGTCCACGTGGAAGTGGACGTATCCACAGTGTGTAAATTACTCGTTTAAAATGACCAAGCGGTGATTTTCCCATGTTATCCATCTTTGAACTCTCTTTCAGCACCACGGACCTCAGATTTTTCTATGGACCAATCTAATTCTAGCCTTTCACAACATATTGTGCGGGCATAAATTAAATTCTATTTTTTATTTAAAAAAATTTCAGCTCGCGACATAATTTTTTGCACGACCCGCTTCACTTTGGTTCTTAGCGTCTTCTCCCATGATCTAACCACAACGGGAAATGCCATATATGCGGCTAAGTATTTGATTAGACATGTCTTTCAGAGGCTCGTTTGATGTCTAGGATTGTTGACTTGGACAATCCACTAGATTCAATGATGATTAAATAGAAACATACAGTGTCAACTTGCACATTTTGTCCAATTGAGGTAAAGATGGAGAAGTCATGAAAAAAACTTGTCTCTCAATTTATCATTTTGTGGGGATTAAAAGGAATAAGTTTTCTTTATAATATCTCCATCTTTTACCTTCATGAACCGATATATACGAAGTTGTCATCTCATATTTTTATTCAACATATTAATTAAATTTAGTGAGTTGTCAAAGTAACCGATACATCAAATCAGGCTTTTGATTCTTTGAATTACAAGTAATGGCACCGCATGCGTCTAATTTATCATTTATATATTGTTGTATTTATACAAGAAGGTCAAAAGTGAAATATAAAAGAACTGGCAGTGGTAAAGTCTTCATATACCAACTTTTTTCGATAATTAATCTATGCTTTTAACTTGGATGAAGTGGACTGTCCCGAAACTTAGTAAAGGGTGGTGATTTCCCTTACGCGCACGATTGTGGGTATCACCACGTATTTAAAATGTCGTCAAGTCCCCTTTTTTTTTTTAAAAGTCAGTCTTATAATAAAATAGTGTACTAAAGTAAAATGAAGATTCAATTCAAGAAGTGTAGAGTCTGAGAAGAGAAAATATGTTAAGACATTTGAATCTAAGTGAAATTAATAAAAATAAGTCATAGTTTTTATATTATTACTTGATACTTACTTAATCTCGATCCTTTCATATATATTATTGATTTCTGAACTTCCTTGCTGGGAATAGAATGTATTAACTTTTGACATAAGTAAAAAGAGTTTTTGGACAAACAATGTGGAGGCGTTGAGGAAGTAAAATAACACCACGAAGTAGTTATAAAATCATCTCTCCTCTAATGAGAGAACTTTTAAGTAGTACACTACTGCACTGCATTAAACGCCAAACGGTGGTACTTACTAATCACATCACACTTGTGGACCTGTAAAGTGAGATGTGAATTAAAATAGGTAATTAATATTTTATTAACATTGTATTAACTCTTAGCCTTTCACCTCCATCAATGGCGGTTCACCGGTGGTGAGCCATGATGCAGAAAATTTTTAAAAAAAAAACCCTAATTTGTGGCCGAGCCTTTTAATTTAGTGAGAAAATTCACAAGGACATAAGTGTGATTATTTGATTAATCTGAAAGTAGCAAAAGTAAACAAAGAGAAGGAAGGGCGGTTTGCCACATTTGTCCCATTCTTTTTACCCAAATAAATTATTAATTTTATTGATAGGATGAGCTGATGAAGGCCAATGCTTTAAAAATGAATGAATAACATGAGATTGATGTAATTTCTTATTAGTAACCGGAGGAGCGACAGTGAGAATGAAAGGACACCTCAATAGAAGCAATAGGGAGAGGGGAGGAGAGAAGGAAGAAGGAAGGAACCAAGAAGTGGTTTTTCAGGTGAATGGAGTAGAGAGAGGAAGTCGCGGAGAAGATTATTATTTAGGTACGGAGTTGTGAAATTTTTAATAAAATATTAATTACCCATTGTAGTTCACATCTCAGCGCTACATATCCGTTTATTGTGGCACCACCAATTGTGGCATGCCGATGTGGTAGTCTTATACGGCTGTATAATTTCTTTGTTTGCCATCTTCTTTATTTAACCTAATAGAATACAAAAGTTAGAAAGTAGAGGTTTATGGCCTATTTGTATGTTACCAAGTATATCATCAATCGCTCTTTTTCTCGTATTTATCTTTGTGGTGCCATTTGCAATGTCATGATGAAAGCGATGGAAAGTGTACATTAGCATAGGATCCCTCTAATTTAAGTGGGGAAGTACACAAGTTCAACTAAACAATTTTACAATTTACCACCCAAACTTTGATCTTTTTGTAGCAACTTCCTTATCTTTGTTAAAAATTACAGTAGCTGTTTGATGTGTGTAATGTGGACCTACATGTTATTTGTTGGTAACCACCCTATTCACCCACATAATAAAACACAACAAAAAATGAAAAAAATAATTATAGCGTTGTTTCCTCTCCCCCAATGTGGGGCCGAGAATTTTAATAAAAATATTAAAATTATCTTGAAAAAATTTGAAGGGCAGAAATACCTAAACCCCTAAATCACTTAATATTCAAACCTTTCTTTGTGATTCTCATCAAACAACCCATTTCACGATTGTGTTCATTTCTTTGGAGTGTCACTATTTGTGGCCCCACACACCACTGGCCCCACGATCGCCATCTACGCCCTCCACCCCGCGTCCTCGGCATCCATCTCCATCATTTTCTCCAACCGACTCCAAGCCACCACGACACCACAATCTGGTCATCGACATTAGAGTCATAGATGGCGCCCTTGAGTTCTAATAAGCCATAAATAAATAGAATCATTGGCTCGTTTCATCGATAATTGACTTCGTGGTATCGGTTTTGAAAATAGCCATTCGAAAATGTTAGTTTGGTAGTCGATTCATGTGTTTCGATTTGATTCTGCGGGCAAGAGCCACCCTAGTGTATGTCTGATGGGGGTGGGTTTGAAAAAAACCAAAAACTAAAAAAATGTTAGAATCGAGGAGTGGTTGGTTTGGTTTTGATTTAGTGGTTGGAAATCGGAAGCAGAAAAAAACTATATAAATTAATAATATTTTTATTTATTTTAAGTTGGGTATTAATTTTAGTCACGATTTGAATATTAGTCCGATTGTGGCTTAAATAGGCCCAATTTATTTGCAAGCAATGTAAAAGCATTATTTCCTACCCAAGACTAACTTTTCCCCTTTTTCCCCCCTACCCGTTGTCTCTCATTTTTCTCTGCAATCTCTCTCTACTCTCTCTCATCAGCCCCTTATCCCATGCCGCAACTTTTTTTTCTTTCTATCTTCTCTCCCGTCTTTTTCCTCTGCAATTTTTCACCTCTGGGTGCAGCAGAATGGGGCTGGGTAATGTGGTTGAATTTAGTGTTGGAAGTTTAAACAGAGCACAAAATTTTCAGAGCCAGGATAGGATCACTAAAGATTGGAGAAGTTGAAAGGCACTGGGTGATTTGCAGTTGGGGAAGGAGCTGGGGCGACAGGAAGACAGGCTGGGTCAGTGTCTTGAAGTAGTTTAGAACATTCTGATGAATTTTCGTAAAAAATTACTAAAAAAATCATTTTCAATTTTATTAAAAATAAAACAAGACGACCAAATAAATAAAAAACTGAACAGAAATGGAGCAATAATTTTGAGTTCGGTTTTGGTTTAACAAACCAGATGGGCAAGACCCACCCCTACAATACGGCGTATGGCCTTTTCTTCCCCGAGTTCTCCGACCTTTCCAAACCAGCGGCCCACCACTGCCACGTTTACCCCACCAACCACCCACCGAGTCAAAGTCTATTTTAGCACATTGGATAATAGTTGTATCGCGAGGAAATACACGTATTCCTTCATTTTTGCTAATAACGCGCATCTTGATGGTATAAATTCAGTGTCTGGAATAATTTAATTTCTTAATCTTTATTGAATATAAACAACGCCAAAAATAATTTAAATTAGAAATTTGTTTAATTATCAAACATATCAAATAAATGAGCGGTTCATCATGAATATGTTGTGAAATGCCTCTGCTGTCGGTTTGTTCTGTTACATTTGAATGCCTAAATGATCAGATTCAAATGATTTTTGTAAAGGAGTGATCTTCAAATGAAGATTAATAGTTTAATTGTTTAATCATTGAATTTATATGATCAAAATCACATTAACTTGCAAGGGAGGAACAATCCCAGAGGGGAATACAGAAATATTATCCTTTCCTATTATATTGTTGCTTCGATTACATCTCACAAATCTCTTATCTCTCTTCACTATATAAAGAAGACATAGAAAAGGGCTTTGTCTTAGTGATTGCGAGGTTGAAAACGACTACCGTGGATGATTTGAAGAAGATAGGGAGGTGAGAGGCGCATTTGAGTGGATCGAGAGTCTTACGAACAGCGTTGAAGTAATTGTTCTACGTTTTTATTTTCAATTTTAAATATTTTAAAATTTGTGCTCTTTGTCCACCTTGTGCATGCATTAGCGAGATCTACATTACACATCATCCACTTAACAAATTTAGTAACGGCAGGTGGTACATTGTTACAAATAGCAATGTTTGGGTGGTAATTCGTAAAAAATTTAGTTCAAGTGGTATTTGTGCACATGCCTAAAAGATCAGGTGATATATGTGCAAATTCCTCTTTTATTATTTATTCCTCTAGGAATAAAAAAATTAAAAACCCTAGAATAAAAATAGGACTGAAAAATTAGAAAAGTTATTAGTTTTGATGTTTTGAAGTTTCTTTTTATAGAAAAGGTGATTTACACCCACTTTCATAAGTCACTTTAGGTAAAACCCAAATATTTTCTTTTTCGATTTAGACCCTTTAACTATTATGCCACATATGATAACTTTTTCCTTTTATGTGTGGTGCAAATAAATGTTTCTATTTTTCATTCTTAATATGCCCATAAGTTAAATTGGTTAGAAAGATAATTAGGCTAAAATTAATAAATTTATTTGCTATATGTTGTGAGCTATATTTAGATAGAGAAAAGGAAGAGAGTGCGGCAAAAGAGAGAAGAAAGAAAAGGGCTTGAGAAATTGTGGTGAAATATGATTTCTCTCTGTCAATGCCTTTTATTTATATTAAACCACAAGAAGAAGTAACTTTTCTCTCCAAGGAAATACATACCTAATAGAATAGAATCTTAATCCATATCTACTTAGGATTTACACAATCACATTATGTAATATTAAATTGTAACACTCTCCTTTGAGTGTGTAAATACTCAAAAAAGTAGATATCGCGTCAATCTTCATGGATGATGTAGAGATAGTTGATGAGAATTTGTCTCGTGAGCACGAATGGGAACAGGAGTCTCATATAGAAATTTGCACATAGAGTAAGTCTCACAAAAACTAGCCTTGGTAAAACCCAAGGTGGGACAAACCCATGGTCAAGGAGAAAAATGTGAGTTAATGCAATGTTGATACTTAACATCTTTAGGATGTGAAGTAGTAGAAAGCACACAGGATATGACCATCATGATGTGGGTACCTCATCAAAACCTTGTCGAGACAACAAAAACCCAATGGGAAAAATGATTTGATCTTAGGGAAAAAGAGTACATTAAGGTCAAGTGAGTATACTTTAGAATACTACCTACGAGTTTGACAAAACCTCATGAGAACTACAAGCATTGCAAATGAGATAGTTCTTGTATGCAAATCCTTGAACAAGCAACCGCGGTGACTTATTGAAAGGTCGGCAAGGTTGTCTTCGAATGGATATGCTTGACTTCAATCTTGATGCTCATGCTAATATGATATAGATGCAATATGCTTCATATTGACTTCTTGGATGTATCATGTTATGGTCCTGAGTCGATACATGTGGCGTTGTCTTCATATCGTCTTTGAGACTCAAATGGAATAAAAGCACTTGAGAATTACTTAGCTCCGCCTCCCCTTGTACGTGTAGCATGTATGGCGATGAGCTCGAAGGCGTGCACAACTAAGGTCTATTTGGTTGACCTCTAAGATATTGCAGTGTTTCTAACGGTAAAGACATAATCCATTTGGAAATGTGCCTTTGTGCGGATCAACCGAGATAGTATGTGTCAGTATCCCACAAGGTAGGCATCATTCGATAACCAAGGGATTGTGGTTCGATACACGAGATCTTGTCTGGGATAGAATAAGCCCAAATCCCATAGTAATAGAAAATCATCTTTAACACCTATTTGGTGGCGTGTGGCGCAATGTTGTATCTTGTCAAGATCAGCATCGAATGAATGTCATACTAATGCAAGAGGTGAGTACAATAAAAGCACAAATGGAACTTAGATGTGGAGCTTCGGGTTCCACAATCTTTTAAAGAAGAAGGGTTTCATTTGCATTTGCGTATGGGCGATCATGGGTGTACTCAGAGGCAACACTTTACGGGTGTAGTTCTCTTGGTGGACTAGAATGCCATATGAACTATGCTCAAGCCAGTCGAGATGGAAATGAGTTTTCCCAGATCTTTCATCTTTAATTCCAACTTGGTGTGGCGAGTTTTCTCAAGCTCTTCTAGAGTCTAAGTGAGATTCATGTTAATGACATAGGCAATGACTCTAGCAAATTAAGTTTTGTACACAGCAGGGGCATAGTTTATTCACATATCCACTAATTGATCAAATAATCATTTAAGAGCGAGGTATTGCACCAAATTAGCTCAATTTTTCTGTCCAAGTAAAGTGAATGCCTCAATTTAATAGAGAGGTGTTATGTAGTCTAGAACTATTTGAATCGATCCATAAAAGTCTTTGAAAGCTTCCATGTAGATTTTTCGTATCATAATTCCTATAGATATGGTACAACAACATTCATGGCTTGCCAATCAATCAATGCGCTGGGGAGCGTGCCACTATCTTTCTCGACATACTTCCTTTTGAGTTATATGGTGTTAGAGCTACCAACCCAAACACTTTTCAGCTTCACCAAGGAATCTAATTCGACATGGATTGTTTCTAGTTAACCAATTAGTTCTCGCGTCGACATTCATCAATGGGCATGATTCGTCTCGTTGTTTTTTCACTATTTGAATTGCTTCCATATACGTGAATATCATTGATGATAATCTAATTCAGTCATAACTCATCCTGCGTGCAAAATGGACCAGAACCTCAAGTCTTGGGATAATCATATTAACTTCATGAGGTGGAATGGTTGAGATAGCGTCGAGATGAGGATTCGTTTTGTGTTATGTTTCTCCACTTCTAGAGAGGTGAATCCTTGAACTAAATTAGTCTCACTGATTGACTATGGAAAATGGTACTCCTCAACAACATTGGTAAGAGCACGAGATAAGTGCATAACCAATGATCTCTTCTATCAAAACAAAAATAGTGTTGCACGGTTGAGGAGTTCGAGAATCATCATTTATTCTTGAAGTTTTAGGTCTAGGTGCCAAGGGATCACGTGTTTAGTCATGATGTCCGCCCTTGGTAGAAGTACGATTCTACCATTATTTGGTAAGCGTCCCAGTCAGCGAGCCTTTCGGTTGATACACCTCTGCCCGAGAAGCAAGGGTGTGACCTTGGTATAACTTTACCAAAGCAAGGCATGCCATTCGGTGGGATCCGGCCGAGATTGAGTCCAACTTTGTACGTCCCAGCCAAATCGAGAGCTTGTACTTGATGAACTCCGAGTGAAGGCAGGTCACACCTTTCAATAGTTCTTTTAAGCACAAAGTAAAAAGGCGTGCTAATAATGTGTTGTGACCTATATTTAGAGAGAGAAATGAGAGAGTGCGACGAAGAGAGAAGAGAGAGAAAGAGAAAAGGGCTTGAGGGAATTGCAATGGTATGATTTCCCTTATGCCGATTCCTTTATTTATAGTAAGCCATAAGGAAAGAGAAACTTTGCTACTGCAAGGAAGTACATACCTAATAGAATAGAATCTCTAGATTTACAATAGAATACTAATCATATCTACCTAGAATATACACAATCCACTATGCCAATATTAATTGTAACACTCCCCTTAAATGAATTGAAATAATCCTTTAATATGAGCAAGCAATTGATTTCAGGATGTTGATCATAGAAGTAATTGTTGTGATGAGGCTTGAGGAAGTTCATTAATTTCCAACTCCTTGGTAGTCTCTTTGACCTATATATGCGAGAATGACTTACATGAGACGAGTTCACCGCCACCGTAGCGTTTCGATCCAGCCAATATAATGTCATGTGTAGATTTCTCTCCACATATCATTATACAATTGAATCAAAGAGCGCCACGTGGTGCTAAACCCAATTAATCATACCAAATTCAACCCACGATTATAACCCAAAATCAACTAATGCTCATATTACACCCTTTATAATATATATATATATATATATATATATATATTTTTTAAATTGAACACCCTTTGTAATATATTTTTTAAATAAAACACCCATTATAAATTTTTTCTTTTGGTACCTGACTTTGGTATTTTTCTTGTATTTTAATTTAAGCTTTGTATAGTTGAAACTTTCATATTTGGTTTAACTTTAAGTGATATGAATTTGCCGGAATTGAATTAAAGTTTTATTTGTTTATGAAATTGAAGTTAACCTTTGATGCTATTTGGCTTAATTTTCCCGAATTTTACTTGATTAAGTTGTTACAAAGTTAAATTCGTTAAAATTGGGCAGCAGACCCAATCCAAGTAAACTCGAACCCAAATTAAACTTGAGCTCGAATGAAACCAAAACTAAAACCGGGCGAATTGCTTAAGGTTGGGTTAGGGTTGGTTGGCCTTCCAACCCGCCGAGTTGCACCCTCTAGGCTATGGAGAAAATTTCACCTAACTCCATGACCAACATCAAGCAAACTAGCTTCCATCACACTTGAACTTGAACTCGGGGAGTTTTCCACTATACCAACTTCGTGTTGGTTCTTCCCTTCTAATCTTTTTCACTTCATCAATTTGGTTGCTTTCATGTTAAAACTTTTGACAAAAGTAAATTTAAAAATTTTATTTAGCATGTGTAACCAAACATTGCATAATTGGTGTTATTATTATAATTGTTTCCAGTTTGTTTCATTGAAAATTTTCTTGAGCTTTTTATATATGTTGCTTATCAATACGATTGCAAATGTTGTTGAAAAAACTTCAAGTACATAGCGATGGATTCAAAATCAAAAAGTAGCAAGTGAGAGTGGATAATAGTGTTCTAAAAATCGGCCTGGCGATTAGCTGGGCTCAGAGGCAGTGAAGGAGTGATGTGATTTAGGCTAAAATGGGGAGGAAAATCGGGTAGGGGCATGGCGGCGCCTGGCGGTGGTTAAGCGGTTTCATGATTTTTAATTTTTAATTTGTTCTTTTTAGATTTTTAATCTTTAATATTCTTCATCTCTTTACCAATTGAATGGTGTTGAATTCTATATACGATCTGTTACATATATTGATTCATTGAATCATTGATTAATATGTGATGAAGATTATGCTTGAATTTTAGATTATGAATTATTGAATTTTATTTTGATTTGGTTTTGGTTTTCTTATTTTGTTGCATTAGTTTGTGATGATGCCAATGCCATGAAATAAGTTCTTGCATTAGTGTAAGACTTTGAGTTGATTGTAGTACTTTATAAATTTATGTATTCTTCTATTTTGCATTTTTATCTCTCCCAAATTCTCAATACAAGTATAGTTTTTGTTTTTTTTTTTTGAAAAGAAAGTGTAAATAGGCACTTATTCATATGATATATAATAAAATTTACTTAAATCAGACTAGGCCCCTAGGTGCTAGGCTTGTCACACCGCCGACTAGTATGAAGCACTTTTTAGAACCTTGGTTGATAGGATTAGTGGTGCCAAAATTCACTTCTTTGTCACATCCATTCGTTTCTTCCAACATTAGATAATTGTGCAGACTAATATTATGGCAAGAAGATGGGTAAATTATGGACTTCTCTTCGTAGTCTGAGTTCAATGATATATATTTCCCTTAATCATGAATTTTGTCTGAATGTTTTCTGACATTTGTTGATCAAGTACTTTCCCCTTCATGACTCAACAGACATCCATAAATTCTGTCTGAAATTTGGTAGTCATATGCACTGATGGCAAACTAGACCAGTTGAGTTTTACGATGGAGGACTTCCCTCGTATTTAAAATTGGTTGCCTGTTGTTGGGAAAACAATGTTGTTTGTATCACATCATGTTTGAAGGCACAATAACACCTAAGTTGCCTCAAGAAGCCTTTCAGCTGTGTGCCATAAACTTACTAGAGTTTTTAAAGATATGTTCAATAAGTGTTACACCTAATATGCATCTTTAATGGGTTGTTTCAAGTCTCAAAATCCATCAGGTATAAGAACTTTCCATTATTCAGTTAAGAATTCATGTTGCTAGCACCCAGTGTCAACAAAGAATGATATATTTTATTTTGGATGCAAGGCATTATTTTGCCTTGGTGACTTTTCGAAAGGCGCACGACATGTCGATATACGGATGACTGTGGCACGTGAACGTCATTCGGGTGAATGAGGCGTTCTACGGACGTTAATCTAGTTGTGTTTCATATTTGGGCCTTGGGCTGTGGTGTGTGGGCCCTGACCCAGCTGTGTCTCTGTCACCCTTGTCTCCCTCACTCTCTGCACTATCTCTCTCTCCCCTCACACCACGACTTCACTTCCCTTTGCAGCTTGAGACACCTACTCCTCACAAACTACTAACCACACCCGTGGATGTTTGCCCTTCTCCCGAGCCATCTTCCTTTTTTTTTTTTGGCCACCTTGTGCTTCATGGACCTTCACCAGCACTGCAGAGCTCTGCGGGCTCGGCCAGGGCTGTCCAGGTGAAGAAAAAACCCCAGAAGCTTCTCTGGACACAGAAACCCGACCACGACTCTCCTCGGCCTCACCTCGATCCGGCCTCCAGCTTTGGGTGTCACCCATCATCATCACTCATCACCATTTAAGAATTTGCTTCCGACCCACTGCCCAAAACGGTCGAACCCAGGAAGTGCCATTTTTTCGTGACCCATTCGTAGGCTTCGATCATCATACTCGATTCGACCACCCTTGTCGCCATTTTGGGCTTTTGGGAGTGCGGGACTCGAACCCGGAGGCTGCATGTGAGTTCTTGGCCAAGATCGTCAGAACCCGTTTTTGGCGAGAACCGCAGGGATCAACTCCGGCCATCTCGAGGCCATTTCATTAATTTGGGTAAAATCGATTCCTCTCACTCTCGACTTCATTTTGGCACCAATTCGTGAAATTTGGTTGTAAATTAGTGTGAGTTATTGACATTTGAAGTTTTAAACCCCAATATTCGATTCGGCGAAACTCGACCAGGCAGCGATCGGAAAATGGAAGGTCACCGTGGCCAGCGTCGACGGCCGGCCACGGCATAGGTGACGCATTGATGAAAACGTCATCAACGGTCCAAACTTCGGTTTGGACCGGAATATTCAAAAGGTATATTCCGTCAGTTAAAAAACTTAGCAGCGTTAGCGAGAATATTCTACTTGTAGTTAAGAATATTCCGTTAACTCTGGCAAGCTGCAGTGTGGTGTCCGATCACCGCGCGTGGGCGTGACCGTGGCGGCGTGAGCGCGTGTGACCTCACCGGCCGCGTGAGCCAAACGGCCGTGTGGCCGCGTGCGGCGGCGCACGGCCCGGCTTGATTTTGCTGACCCAAAACTTCTGTTTTCAGTTCCGACGCCGTTTTCTTCGTAATTTTTTGAGTACTTTACTAATTTGTGGGTTTCAAAGGAGTCTTAATTAAAAGGACATTTACTATTCATTTTTAATCATAAGGACATTTTTGTTGTAAAAATGTCTATATTCAGTCGAACTCTTTCTTTATTTACTCTTATGCCATTACATCATTCATCATGGGTCCCACAATTATTTTCATATGCGAATTATTATACAAGTTTTGTATTATGCTATTTGGAACCACGCCTTTAATCTTTTGCTTGGCTTCTTGCCCATGTTCTAAGCTTCCATCATATTATTATCCATATTGTCACGACTCTTCTTACGTATATTATTCGAGAAATCTTCATCTCCTTGTTCTAGTTCTTCTTACACTTTCGCAGTCTTCTTTTATTCTAATATGTTATACGCTTCCTCTATGGATATTGGGGTTTCGGTAGGGTTGATGGCCAATTTTGAACCTGCTTTGTAAATATACATCTCGTTGTCTTACGCTACTAATGACATATCATAATTGAAATCTTCAAATTCTTCTAATGTCGATTATCGACTTCCTCGATATCGTTGGATGTGTTGTTTTGTAGGGTCTGTGTGATATGGGGTATAATACGAAGGATTCTTTGTTAATCATGGCTATATGTCTTACCCCTCTTCTTTGTGCATGTGCTTGTACCATTAAAGGACTTTACTAATGAAACTTATACAAATTTTGCTTCCCGCAAATCTAAATAATCTTAAAACTACTTTCTTAAGCTTGGTTGGGAAAGTTTCTAGTTGTGAATTATTGTCAATATAAACTTTCTCAAGATAACCCAAATTCTAATAATAAAGATGGTGTAACTTCTACTACATTCTGTGACCCTTGTATAACTAAAATGCCAATTTTAATCTACCATATTAATCCTGGCTAATGCTATACTTGCGCGGCTCACAATTACAAATTTCGATTACTCTTGCAAACACATGATGGATATATTTTTGTACTAACATCCATCCAGTTTTGGATCAAAGATAGAGTTATACAAGGCAATTTGCAATTGTAGTTCCGGTTCTTGAATAGATTGTGAACCTGCCTAAAATTTCATAATGCATATCTATTGGTAACACTCTTAATTTTTGCTCTTCAGATTTCTTCTAACAATATTTCATCAGGTTATTATTTCTAGTGGTATAGTACTAATAAAATGCTCAAACTTTTCTTCAATTGAAATATCTCGATGTTGCCCAATAGAGATTGAGGCCTAAGGCAAAAATAAAAAAATGAGAATTATTATAATTTTTTGTTAAATAAAAAAATTGATATATAATTTTTCTATGTTATGTAAACACTTAAAAATTTGAGGCCTTACCCAAAAGTGGCTAGGAAGCTGGGCCTTGGTAAGCCTGCTTGGTTTTGAGGCATTACGTGTATTATGCTATTTTCTACACTTCTTGATCGATCTTGCTCCCATGTTAGAAGTATCTTGTGAGCTGATAAAGTAATTCTTTATTTTCTATGGGCTTGTGGCCTCTTGTTCAATAACCTTTCCTCTTTTCTTTATTTTATCTTTGATCATATTTATGCCAATTTTGAGTTCTTGCTTCCAAAGTATCCATTTGGCTTTTGTTGTTGCATTCTAAGGGTTTGTAGCTCTTGGTATACCTTGAGCTTAGAATTGTCTGCTAATCCGTCATGATCTCTTGAAATTGCTTCTAAATTGTTTTTGTAGTGAAGATGGATGTGATCTTGACTTTGGTTGAAATTAAATTAAATGCATCAAATTCTTGCTCTAAAGCCTAATTATTTTTCATGTCCTAACCTCATGTTTGGTTGTTTTGTTGGATATTCGGTATCTAGGAGTACTTGTTGCCCCTGTCAGTGAGTCACTGGTACTCTTGGCACGTATCTCAGTGGGATTTTTACTCCTTCAGCTATAGTACCATTAAGAAGTTGAAGAGTGAATGTGGTGATCTTTGAGTCGATTCATTGTATTCAGAATCTAGCAAATGGTGAAGTCGTGATTCATCATTATGCTATTGAAAGATGATGCTTCTTCCTTTGTGACCTTTTGCTATTTGAGGATGATGCTTTGCATGATATTTTATGCGATTCAATGAATAAATGCGGATAAGATATCGGCTAATGTATTATCACTACCTTTAATATCATTAAAATAGGTTTAAACCATTTCTTTGTAATTTGAATCGAAAACAAGATTAACCCATCTTGGTGCTTGCTTGTTAGTGTGAATTTATTACTAATGAGGGAAACTATATTTTGGCGATAGGTTCTAATTGTAAATACTTCATTATGTAAAAATAAAGAAAATACTTCAAGTGAATTAATTATTTTACAAATCTCTAAATCTGTTGTTGATAATCTGGGCGTGTAATACTAAAATTTTCTGATGCATATCTACAAACTTGTTAAATCAAACTTCAGTGATTCTTATACTTTTAAATTATAATATTCTGCCCATCTAATGATGATGCGTCTGTTTCCAACTATTTTTATAACTATTATCTAGTGGCAAAGTTAATGGTTTAAGCTTTTTGTAATTTCTTGTGATATTTTGTGCTAATTTAATATGTTCACTATTAAAATACTTTTGTCTTTGTTTGCTAGTTTTGCTGTATATCTGCTATTTTCTTCCTAAATGTGAGATAAAATTCCTTTTTCATAATTTAATAATCCTAAAATGCTTGTAATTGTTTTTATCTTCTAATTTATCAAAATTCTAAAACTTTCTTAGCTATATGATCTTGTAATTGTATTGTTCTGACTTTATATACATTCCTAAAAATTCTATGTCTTGTTTTTCTAATGTTATTTTATTTGCTAATCACAATACCATTATTGATAAATTCTTGTAAACTATTTCTAAATGTTTTCTATGTTCATTTCTATTTTACTATGTACCCCTAGAAATATCATCTACATATACACTACAAAAGCGCTGTCATATTTCTTAAAAATTTGATCCATCTTTCTTTGAAGATATGGTGGTGCATTTTCAATCAAATGGCATGACAAGCCATTCAAAATGTCACTCCCGGACAAGTAAATCGCCATCCCACTCAATTGATTCTTACGCTTCTAATCTTGTTGCCAAAATCTGATTTACACAAATCAAACTTACTAAAATGTTACTCTCTTCCGAATTTTGTTATAAGCTCATCTTTATTTGGTAATTTATAACTATCTTCATATGTATTATCATTTTAATCTTTATAATTATATACTATCCTAGCCTTTCCTCTCTTTAATTCGAATGTTTTCTTACTATGAAGGCTGGCGATCTATGTCTGACTTTGAAGGCCTAATTACTTTTAAATTTAAAAGCTCCTTTGTTGTTGCTCAAACTCTTTGTTTATCAAGTAAGCTGCCAAGGGCATGTCTGTAGTCTTAATTATTAGTCACGGATTAATTATATCTAATTTTGCTAATATTTTATTTTACTCCAATGTAAGGGGGTCTTCTCCTATTATTCTAGTTTTGTTACCTTTAATTGTAACAATTCTTCCTAGACTCTTTGTCTATCTATACTCCTTAATACACATCTATACGCAATATTTCTATTTGGAGTTATTTCTTCTATATTTGGATATTCATGCTCAAATATTTCTTCATCAAAGTCTTCTATATTATTATGTTCTTCATTTTATTTGAATTTTCTAAATAGTAATGATCTTGACTACTAGACTCTTTATGCACTTATGCTTTTATAGGATTCTAAGTATTACTTTACAATTGGGATTATAGTTATACCTCTCTTAAAAATGTTATTCTTTGGGTTCATAAACAAAAAACCTTGTATACTTTTAAAAGAGTTTAAACCATAATAAATGGGTATGATCAACTGGTAGAAATAAATGTTAATGGTAAATTAAATTGTTGTTTTCTATTTTAATAGACTCATTATTAATCAATGTGTCAAAAAATAGCAGTCTCTCATCAAAAGCGTAATTATTCTTCTTGGTTTGCTAATTTAAATCTATACTTTCCCGGTATTAATTCTTCTCTTATGACACTCTTTGTGCTTCTTTGTACATCTATCATTGCTATTGTTTGTATTTTATAGTCTTTTGCTAGTTACATTTCACAATTTATAGTAATTAGTGAACTGTTTTTGGCTTTTCAATATTATGAACACTGGCTTCCTAATATTTCGGTATTTTCTAGGCGATTCTATTTGAATTAATCTCTAATAACCTATTATTATAACAAGACTTACAAAATATAGAATATTTATTATAATATTTTTACTAGCTGCTAGCTTTACTACACTTATGACATTTTACGCCAACCCTAGAAATTTAACATATTTAAATTTATTTTTCATGTTTCTTTGCTTCTATAAATGCACATATATTCATCTATATCACTATACGAATTACTAGGTACTCCACGTTGAATCTATCATATTAATACTTTCTACACTATAGTAATATCATTATCACTCAAAATCATCTAAGCTATAAATTGATTGTATCTTCATCTTCTTTTAATTTAAATAATTCATTAAATATACTTTATCTAGTAGCTGCTTTCCTAATTTTGGACATTTGGATATAATATGTCCCATTTCTCCACATAAATAACATTTGCAATTACTTTATCTTTAGGTGGCACTTATATCTTCTTATCCAAGGTTTACTACTTCTTTTCTTAAATTGTTTAGAATATATTTTCGTTTTCTAAATGTTCTAGAAGGTCTTATGCTAAAAAATTTTATTTTGCTTATAAGGTTTATATGACATAATGCTTCTTATAAATTTTCTTATGCTTATTTTCTTATGGCATCCATATTGTTGTGGTAAATCTATATTTTACAACTCATGTAAAATTGTTTCCTAATGTTTGTCTTTTTATTTTATTTGACTACATTCTTGTCTAAGTATGTCATATACATGTTGAATTCTCGGTCCTATTGCAATATTATTTTTCTTAGAAGTGTTTGTGTTTCATTCCAAAATTTTTACCTATTGGTCCTTTTATCTTTACGTATATATGTATCATAATCCAAATTAATATTACTAATTCTTTCTAGTGTCCCTAAATATTTAAGAAATCGATGCATAATCTGCTTTATATCGTAAATCACAAATTTGTAATTGTTCCTAAATTTCTAATAGCTCTTATTTGCTCTTCTTCATTTCTTCCATCTAATCTATTATGATCTAAAATTCTTGTTTAATTAAATTATAAAACCATCTATGTTAAAACTTGTTTTGCTAGCGTGTTGATACGGATCTAGTACTTTCCATGATTGAAAATAATCAAAAACTAAGCCATCTAAGTATGCTCAAAATAATCTAACATGTTTTGTGAATTCAAAATCTAACATTAATCTTTGCATCTTTGACTTTTTCCCATCTCTCTATTGTTTTTCCCAATCTTGTGGATCTACATTATCTAAATTTAATATATTTCACCCAATATTAATGTGCTCAAGTCCTTTCATATATGGTATCCTATTTTCTTAGGGTGAATTACAATCAAATTTCATTCATATAATTTACTCCTCCTTGTTCGATATATTGCTCACTGATGGTCTCAAAAATTGTTGAAAATTTTAATTTACTGTTTGTATCCTGGATTATTATCTACTCGTCTTTGATGCTCCACTTTCTTCCTCTTTGGGTTACATTCAATTTTAATTCTAATAAATTATTGTATTCTGCCTCTAAAAAATGTTCTACACCTATATCAAAAATTAATTTTTCATTTCTTCATAAATCTTATGACGCTCGCACTCGGTATCCACGTGGGTATCGAGGGTGGGGTGTGTCAGTTTGGTATCAGAGCATAGGTTCAGAGAATTCTTATGACAAACACTTTGTGTGCGTCATTCTTGTACTGAGTATCTCAGTGTTTCCTTTCCGCAGAGCTATGCCACCTCGACGTCAGCCAGATTTGACCGACTTAGCCCAACTGGGGCAAGTCATTGCTAACGCAGTTCAGGGCGGCAGAGGCCGTACTTTCCCTGAGATTGCTCGTGGGTTAGGTGTATGGGAGCTTGAGGGTGTTGCTACGGGTGAGACTGCCGAGCTATGGCTTGAGAAGGTAGAGAAGACCTTCCGCAGTATGAATTGTCCGGAGGATCAGCGAGTTACTACAGCTGCCTTCTTCCTCACTGGGAGTGCTAGCAGTTGGTGGGACACTGAGGAGAGTACTTTTCCGCAGGGCATTCCTGTTACTTGGGAGTAGTTTAAACAGAGGTTCCGTATGCGATTCTTCACTCCTGAGTACCGAGTCAGGAAGAGGAGGGAGTTCTTGGATCTGAAACAGGGCACTATGACCGTATCTGAGTATGGGACACAGTTTCGTGAGCTTATGAGGTATTGCCCAGCGATGGAGAATAACGCAGCGGAGTTACAGACGCAATTTCATGAGGGGCTGAGGCGTGACATCAGGATCATCACTGCTGCTCACCGATGTACGACCTACCAGATGGAGCTGGAGTTAGCTTTGGACATTGAGCAGTCGATGATTAGTGACTATGCTGGGGTTACTGGTACGGGTGGTGACAAGGGACGTCAGCAGGGGAAATTTTCTGTTGGCGGTCCGAGGAAGCAGCAGGGCTTCAAGAGGAGAGGTCAGAGCTCTAGTTTTTCTGGTGGAAGTTCTAGCTCAGGTTCTCGATCTAGTGGAGGACGCATGGGTAACTCTCAGTATTCTGCTGGTCCAACCCGTTCTGATCGACCTTTCTGTGGGCGTTGTAACCGGCGACATTTTGGTGCATGCCCGTCTCAGACCAGTGGTTGCCATAACTGTGGAGCGTCTGATCATTGGCGTCGTGAGTGCCCATTACTTCAGCAGCAGGGTAGTGGGAGTGTGGCTTCAGGACCCCCACAGAGGACTGATCAGAGTGGTGGTAGTCAGCGAGTGGGACAGAATCAGGGTCAGAATGCAGGTGCTGTGTCTAGCGGTAGTACCCAAACTAGTCATGTGAACCGCGGTGGTCCGTTTCAGAGGGGACGCGGTGGTGGTCGTACAGGAGGCCGTAATGGAGGCCAGGCACATGGAAGAGTCTACAATCTTTCTCAGCAGGATGCTCGAGCCAGTTCAGGAGTTATCATGGGTACGTTAAAAGTTTTCGATTATCATGCTAGAATTTTAATTGATCCGGGTGCTACACATTCTGTTATATCCCCTATGTTCGCTAAGAAAGTAAATCCCCAACCCTCACCTCTTGAGTGTGAGTTAGTTATTGCTCAGCCTATGGGGCAGACTAGTGCCGTTCAATGGGAATTTAGGGATTGTCCAGTTTTCGTTGGCGACGAACTCATGGAGGCGAATCTCATTCCCTTAAACATCGTTGACTTTGATATTATTCTGGGTATGGATTGGTTATCCAAGTATCATGCCATTGTGGATTGTCGTACCAAAGTGGTCACATTCCAAACACCTGGTAGACCAGAAGTTGTTTTCCAAGGCGAGAGGAGAGTTTTGCAGAACTGTCTGATTTCATCACTCAGGGCGAAGAAGTTGTTGCAGAAGGGTTGTCAGGGGTACTTGGCCCATGTGGTGATGAAGGAAGATTCTCCAGTCCGTGTCGAGGATGTTCGCGTGGTCAATGAATATCCCGACGTTTTTCCTGAGGACTTACCTGGTTTAGCTCATGACAGAGAGATCGAGTTTACGATTGATCTGATACCAGGTACGGATCCTATTTCTCGAGCGCCGTATCGTATGGCTCCAGCTGAATTGAGGGAGTTAAAAACCCAACTTCAGGAGTTAGTTGATAAGGGGTTTATTCAACCCAGCACTTCACCTTGGGGTGCTCCGGTGTTGTTTGTTAAGAAGAAGGATGGGAGTATGCGTTTATGCATAGACTACAGGCAACTCAATCGAGTGACGGTGAAGAACCGTTATCCATTGCCTCGGATTGATGATTTGTTTGATCAGCTGAAGGGTGCACGAGTTTTCTCCAAGATTGATCTTCGATCTGGATATCATCAGTTGCGTATCCGCAAGGATGATGTGCCCAAGACTGCCTTCCGAACGAGGTATGGACATTATGAGTTTCTGGTGATGCCGTTCGGATTGACTAATGCTCCAGCCGCATTTATGGATTTGATGAACAGAGTCTTTCGACCGTATTTGGACCGGTTTGTGATTGTGTTCATCGACGACATTCTGATTTACTCCCAGAGTGAGACTGAGCATGTGGAACACATGAGGATGGTTTTGGAGAGTTTGAGGACAGCACAGTTGTATGCGAAGTTCAGCAAGTGTGAGTTTTGGCTGGATAGTATCAGTTTCTTGGGGCATGTGATCTCTGCTGAGGGCATTTTTGTGGATCCACAGAAGGTGGAGGCGGTGGTGAATTGGGAGCAGCCGACCAATGTAACTGAGGTGAGAAGTTTCTTGGGTTTAGCCGGTTATTATCGTCGTTTCGTGCAGAATTTCTCATCTATAGCCGGACCTCTTACCAAACTCACCAGGAAGGATGTTAAGTTCATTTGGGATGACAGTTGTGAGCGGAGTTTCCAGGAACTTAAACATCACCTTACTCATGCACCGGTGTTAGTGCTTCCTGATGAGAGCGGTGAATTTGATATCTACACAGATGCTTCGTTGCATGGTTTGGGTTGTGTGTTGATGCAACATGGAAAAGTCATCGCCTATGCATCCAGACAGCTCAAACGGCACGAAATGAATTACCCTACTCATGACCTGGAGTTAGCTGCTGTGGTTTTTGTTTTGAAGATTTGGCGACATTATCTTTATGGGGAGACTTGTCGTATCTTCACCGACCACAAGAGTCTCAAGTATATTTTTACGCAGAATGAGTTGAACTTGAGGCAGAGGAGATGGATGGAGCTGATTAGTGATTATAACTGTACCATCGATTACCATCCTGGTAAGGCGAATGTAGTGGCCGACGCCTTGAGTCAGAAATCCCATGGGCAGTTGGCATCGATTAGAGCGACCTACATTCCGATGTTGGGTGAGTTGAGGAGCACGGGTGCTATCCTTAATGTGGATAATCATGGAGCCTTGCTAGCTCATTTCCAGGTTAGGTCTGTTTTGGTGGATAAAGTTCGAGAGGCTCAGGGGATTGATTCTGAGTGTATACAGCTTAAGGAGGAAGTTCTTGGCGGTGTGAGACAAGATTATGTGATCAGGGAGGATGGAGTACTGATGTTGCGTAGTCGATTATTCGTACCCAAAGGTGATAGTGGATTGAAGAGGGAAATCCTGGATGAGGCACACATTTCTGCTTATGCTTTGCATCCGGGTAGTACGAAGATGTACCACACCATCAGACCTTACTACTATTGGTCAGGGATGAAAAAGGATATCGCCGTATACGTGAGTCAGTGTTTCACATGTCAGCAGGTGAAGGCGGAGAGGCAGAAACCTTCGGGGTTATCGCAGAGGCTTCCTATCCCAGTTTGGAAATGGGAGAATGTTACCATGGACTTCGTGTTTGGGTTACCGCCTACTCGAGCAAAGTGTGATGGTATTTGGGTGATCGTCGACTGACTGACGAAGACAGCTCATTTCTTGCCAATTCGTCAGGATTACCAGTTGAATAAATTGGCGAAGATGTTCGTAGATCAGATAGTCAAACTTCATGGGGTACCAGTTTCCATCATATCGGATAGAGATCCGAGGTTCACTTCCAAATTCTGGAAGGCATTTCAGGACGCTATGGGAACGAAACTTCTGTACAGTACAGCCTTCCACCCACAGACAGATGGTCAGTCTGAGAGGACGATTCAGACCTTGGAGGACATGTTGAGAGTTTCGGTCCTTCAATTCGGGGGAAGTTGGGATGATCACTTGGCGTTGATTGAGTTTGCATACAACAACAGTTTTCACTCTAGTATCGGTATGGCACCGTTTGAGGCGTTGTATGGTAAGGCGTGTAGAACCCCATTGTGTTGGACTGAAGTAGGGGAGCAAGCACTTGAGGGCCCAGAGTTGGTAGATGACACTACAGAGAAGATTCAGGTGATTAAGCGTAACCTGAAAGCGGCCCAGGACAGACAGAAGAGTATTGCAGATAAACATTCTAAGGACCGTGAGTATGCAGTGGGTGATTTTGTATTTTTGAGATTGTCGCCCTGGAAGGGTGTGGTGAGATTCGGTAAGCGGGGTAAGCTAAGTCCCCGGTACATTGGCCCTTATGAGATTGTGGCGCGTATTGGCGCAGTTGCTTATCGTTTGGCCTTGCCAGCGGAGTTATCTCGGGTACATGATGTCTTCCATGTTTCTATGTTGAGGAAGTATGTACCACACGAGTCTCATGTACTTCAGCCGCAACCCTTGCAGTTGGATGAGAGATTGAGTTACGAGGAGGAACCGGTGGAGATTTTGGACAGAAAAGATAAGGTTCTGAGGAACAAGGTGATACCTTTGGTGAAGGTTAGGTGGAGTAACCACGAGGTAGAGGAGGCTACTTGGGAGACTGAGGAGCATATGAGGGCGCAGTATCCGCATTTGTTTTAGTATTCTTTGTTGTAATTTCGCGGACGAAATTTTATTTAAGGGGGGTAGATTGTTACAACCCGTCCCAAAATTTATGTGAAATGACCAAAATACCCCTAGGGTCAATGTTGACTTTTGTTGACTTTTCGTGACGACTTGTGAAAAATTATTCTTTTACATATTCTCGATGTACTCGTCGACACGAACGCGTGGGCGCAAGCGGAACTCAATTCGGAGTTCAAACGAACGTTTTACGAAGCTTTAAAGTGTAGGGGCATTTTGGTAATTTTCCACTCCGTATATGGGAATTAGGGTTTTGGGCTGACTGCACAGCAGCCAACCCTCCCCCATTTGCTGCACGTCACTTTTCCATTTTTCCTCTCTTTCTCTCCCATTTTCTCTCTAAGCCAAACAACGAACCGACAAACCCTAATCCTTGTTGAATCACAAAACCACCAAACCGTCGCCCAAAATTCATACCAACGTGATCCTCTCGTCATTTTGGACGGGACTGTGATCTTGGAATCTTCAAACCGACGTCGGAACGGAATAGGCGAACTGTTCATCGACTTTCTGTACAATCCGGACCAAGGTAAGCCTCGAGACCATTACCATTGGCTTTGTTGGATTGAGTAGGTTCAATTTCATATAAAGTACGTCAAATTTGGTGCAGTATTGAAGGAGAACGGAATTAGGGTTTCCCGAAGCTTTCCGGTCAATTTCAGGCCATCTCCGGCCACTTTTCCGGCCTCAAATAGGTATAAAAATATTCTACTCTTCAATACCTTCAATTTGATATATGGCACGTCAATTTTGGACAAAGAATGAAGAAGATACGAATTTTTGAAGTTTGGGACTTAATCGGTATTAAAATTCCCAGATTCCGGCGAACCAGACGGCGGCGGCGACGGCGGAGCTCCGGCGACCGGCGAGAGGAAGGAGGAGAGGAATATTCCGTTACCGTTAACGGAATATTCCTAACGGCGAAGGTATATTCCGTTAAACTTAACGGCGCTGACGTCAGCAGCGCGTGGGGCGCGTGGGGCGCGTGGCTGACGTCAGCAGCGCGTGGGGTGACGTCAGCAGGGCGCGTGGGGCGCGTGACGCGCGTGGGGGACACGCGCCAGCGCGTGGGACCACGTGCCAGCGCGTGGCGACACGTGCCAGCGCGTGGGACCACGTGCCAGCGCGTGAAGCCACTCGCCGGCGCGTGGCCGGCGCGTGGGATGGTTTTCCGGCGCGTGTGGGCGCGTCCGGGGGTTTCCCGGCGCGTGCCGGCGCGTGCAGGCGCGTGAGGGGGTTTCCCGGCGCGTGGAGGGGTTTTCCGACCGTTTCCCGGCGCGTGGCGGCGCGTGCGGCGGCGCCGGCGGCGGTGGACGGCGGCGGTAGGGTTTTCGGGGCCCGGAATTCATTTTTCGAGCCCGTTTTCGCTAAAATATTCATATTTTTGGGGGGATTCTTTTAAGGCCTATTTTTTAATTATTTTTAGGGAAGTTCTAATTTATCCCCTAACTTTAAATAGGTAATTCTTCGGCTCCGCACATCCAGGAGGGCAACACCGAGGGAGATTTCACTCCCGATCACCTGTGAGTGGACTTTTGCTTTACTCAATGGTTTTTATGATTGAAAATGTTTATGAAAGTGATTTATTTATGGTTTTAAATGGTTTTTTGAGCATGTTTAATTATATATATTTATTATTAAATATATATATGTTGATAATTATTTATGCAACCATATTTGTTCTATTTATGGTATATAGATTGGGATATGAATTTAAATGGTTATTGGGATATGTTTATACATATTGAAATGGTTTACACTATGTTATCGCTTTTGCATAAATATGAAATGGTATTTGGTATGTGATTTTGAGAAAAGATATTACTTATGCAATATTAAATATTTGGGAATTATGAAAGGAATCTTGTATCTTATGTCTATACACATGAGTATGTATGTATGTTTTCAAACACACTAGGTATGCTTTCACTACGTTGTAGTACCGTTCTCATGGCCATTAGGACAGTTCTCACATGTATGGGTCACACGCACTGTACTCCAGGGGTATTGTCCGGTAAATACCTTAGTGCAAGCTTGTCTTACGATTATTGTTGTTGTTTATGGGGAAAAGGCCCCACTGCGTAATGACTCGGGTGTGACGCGCTGCGGCGCCAGGACTTACATGTGTGTGGTACTAGGAGTACAAATTATTGATTAACGTATTGGACTTGTACGGTGATTGGGAGGCTGTTCCTCAACCCGTGCATGTGTGATTGCGTATATACCTTGTGTCGGTTTTCCGTACTATATTATTGGATATTTATGATTTGTGACTTACGGAAATTTATATCTTTCGAGACTTTTCAGTATATGTTTATAATACCTTTCGAACTATACTATGATAGTACGTTTTCACGATTATACTGGATTTTCAAACAGGGGGTTAGTACATTGAAAAGAGAAAGGTTTGTGAAAACTTTTATTTTTGTCCACTCACACTTTTGTTTTGCGCCCCCTTCAGGTCATAGTGACACTGCTTCTGGCGAGGTCGAGGATACGTGGCAGCTCTGATCAGATATCCCAACCATGTAGGGATTTATCTCTCTGTTATTCAGTTTCTATAATAATATCCATCCCTGTTATGGATAGAGATTTTAGGAACTTGACTCACTATTATATTTCCGCTGTTTCAAATTAGTACGCTCTGAACCATATGCATATTGACATTGAATTCCGCAACGTTTATTACAATTTAATTTCATTTTCACAAGTGTTGTCATGCATTTAATGGCTTCGTCACTTTCGAGTGTCGGCCAGCACGCTCGCACTCGGTATCCACGTGGGTATCGAGGGTGGGGTGTGTCA
>CM031087.1:12767363-12878824 GCA_018257905.1 Gillenia trifoliata
TAAATTAGATAAAAAATCCCTCCCCAAACCGTGCTTGCATTTTTCATTGCACATGGCTTTCCCTATGTATACATCTAAAATTCAGTTCCTTCCTTATACACGACTCTAAGAAAGTTGAATACTTAGTTGATCAACCCTTAATCTTACTGTATGAACATTTCATAATAGAAATAAATGAATTTTTTGTTATCTCTTCATTATTTAAATTGATTTTCCATTTCTACGATCGCATAACCAATTAGTCATGATTGACTAGATCATTGATGCAAAAAATATCCAAATACCAAATTCGACCTCTATAAAACTTCTTCAAAGTATAAGAAGCTCTTGGGAAGATTAAAGAAAGAATCTGTTTTTCTTCCATAAAGAATTCGTCCAATAATTTATAACCTAATCTTTTCAAAAAAGTTCGTATACTTTTGTGTTTACGAGCCAAAGTTTTAACACAAAAAAGTCGAAGTATATATTTTATTCGATACAGACTCTTTTTTCTTGAGGATCCACTATAATAATGAAAAAGATTTCTGCATATATGCACAAATCGGTCGATAATATCAAAATCTGACCAATCTGCTCAGGTGGACTTACTAATAGGATGCCCTAATGCGTTACAAAATTTCACTTTAGCCAATTATCCAATCAAAGGAATAATTGGAACTAATGTATCAAGCTTCTTCATAGCATTATAAATGAATTTTCTAGCATTTGACTCCGTACCACCAGAAGGTTTGGTCTCATACTTGAAAAATAAACCCAAAAATCAAGGGAATGCTTGGATAATTGGTTTATATAAATCCTTCCCGGTTGAGACCACACATAAGAATGACATTGCCATAAATTGACAAGATAATATTTCCACTTAATCATCAGAAGAGGGGTATCCTTCAAAGACAGAATTGATTTTCCTTGATATCTAACATAATGCAAAAAAGGATCCTTGAAGAACCATAAGATGGTGGCCGGAAAATCATTAACGAAGATTTCTTCTACAGGATATTTTTTTTTCATAGAAATGTATTCGCTCAAAAAAGATACCAGAAGAGGTTAATCGTCAACGAGAAGATTTATTACGAAGAAAAAGTAAAATGGATTCGTATTCACATATATGAGAATTATATAGGAGCAAGAATAATCGTGGATTACTTTTTGAAAAAAATCACTTTTTTGGAGTAATAAGACTATTCCAATTATAATACTCGTGAAGAAAGAGTCGTAATAAATGTAAAGAAGAGGGATCTTTCACCCAATAGCGAAGGGTTTGAACCAAGATTTCCAGATGAATGGGGTAGGGTATAAGTACATTTGATACATAATTTAAATGTGGGAATTTGTCCTCTAAAAAAGGAAATATTGAATGAATTGATCGTAAATTATAAGATTTTACGATTTCTGTCGCCACTAAGAAAGATACTAATCGTACGAAAAACGGAATTTCCACAATGACTGCAAATCACATCATTTGAGTATACAAATTTTTGTTGTACCCAAACTATTTATTTTGGTTAGAATCATTAGTGGAAATAATCAAATGATTCTGTTGATACATTCGACTAATTAAACGTTTTATAATTAGTTTATTGTCATAACCTACATTATCCAACAAAATAAATCTATTTAAACCATGATCATGAGCAAGTGCATAAATATACTCCCGAAAGATAAGTGGGTATAGGAAGTCATGTTGCTGATATCTGTCTAGTTCTAAATATCCGTGAAAGTCTTCCATTGAAAATTTGATTTAAACCAGAAAAGAAATAGGTGATTTATTGGGTTATCAAATGATACATAGTACGATACAGTCAAAACAAGGTATTATAGTAAGAAAAGAATAGATACAGATATCTCGGAACAAGTAAAACTCATCAAAGAGAAGATGTGTAAATTTAGAAGGATATGAAGGAAGTATTGGCAACAAAAATGGAGCGGGAGAATATAAATTTCGTTACAACTGCCAAATTGGCTGCCGTTTCGAAAGAGTGGGAACTCTGGTAGTTTCTTGTAAAATATGTATGCCATTCACCTAATCCCTTCCATCTAACGTACGCTCAACGTCCCCTGAGATTGCCTTGAAGGCACATATCATAGATCTTTGTCAAAAATGGCTATACGCCAAGTTGATCTCGATGGCCAACTTCGACATCGATTGGTCCAAGTTTGGGCCATGAGGGATATGACGGACAAATACCCTGCCATTATCGTCCAAGATAATACTGAAGATGAAAGCAAAAAAGGCAATGAGACACGCAATAAATTTTAGCCAAATTTCTAAGTTCTTATAACTCTAACCAAAAACTCAAGTAAAAAGTCTTAATTACCCTTAGTAATACTCATCCTCTCCATCTTCTCTTTGTTGCCATCTTGTCTTCCCGTCTGCTTTCTCACAAGCTTGATTTGAATCCTTTTGGGTTTGCTTATTTGCATTGGTTGTTGGAAACAAGTTGTAAAAGGTATGAGATTTTTTTTAGTGATCGTCCAAGATAAAACTGAAGATGAAAGCAAAAAGGTCAATGAGGCTTCGATTAGCGGCGGGCCAAGCACAGAGCAAGAGCAAAATCGTATAAACAAGACACTGGGTATGTCATAGGTGTGAGCTTTTATATATTTTCTTGATAATTATATTATGATGGTTAAATTAACTATACTCAACTAGTTATTAAGTAATTAATTTCATTTTGTAGTTGGAAATGTGGAAGCGCAAGGGGTCAAGGAGATAGTTTCGATGGTCCGAGTTGGATAAAGGTCAGTGCTTTAATGCTTTTTGGTATGTTATTGTTCCTTGTAATGCAGCTTATGAGAATCAAAAGGGAAATTATGTTTTAATTTGATCTTGATGGCCAACTTCGACACTGATTGGTCCAAGTTTGGGCCATGAGGGCTATGACGGACAAATACCCTGCCATTATCGTCCAAGATAAAATTGAAGATGAAAGCAAAAAAAGGCAATGAGGCACACAAAAAATTTTAGCCAAACTTTCTAAATTCTTATAACTCTAACCAAAAACTCAAGTAAAAAGTCTTAATTACCCTTAGTAATACTCATCCTCTCCATCTTCTCTTTTTTGCCGTCTTGTCTTCCCGTCTGCTTTCTCACAAGCTTGATTTGAATCCTTTTGGGTTTGCTTATTTGCATTGGTTGTTGGAAACAAGTTGTAAAAGGTATGAGATTTTTTTTAGTGATCTTCCAAGATAAAACTGAAGATGAAAGCAAAAAGGTCAATGAGGCTTCGATTAGTGGCGGGCCAAGCACAGAGCAAGAGCAAAATCGTATAAACAAGACACTGGGTATGTCATAGGTGTGAGCTTTTATATATTTTCTTGATAGTTATATTATGATGGTTAAATTAACTATACTCAACTAGTTATTAAGTAATTAATTTCATTTTGTAGTTGGAAATGTGGAAGCGCAAGGGGTCAAGGAGATAATTTCGATGGTCCAAGTTGGATAAAGTCAGTGCTTTAATGATGCAGCTTATGAGAATGAAAAGGAAAATTATGTTTTAATTTGTAGAAAAGGGAACCTGCAAAATAGTTTTTTTTGTTTGTTTAGGACTTTTGAGTTTTTTGAGATGCCAAGGATTAAAGCTTTGGGACCTTATTGTTTACAGTGACCCCAGCTGATGCGATATCTAAATAGTAACTTTTGATTGTTTAGTAAATGAAAAATCACAGTTCACAATTGTTCTAGGGTTGCCTTTCATTGGGTTTTGAGTATGAAATTTTCTTGCTGCAGGTCTCTTAATCTGCCCAGAATGGTGGCCGGAGAGTCCTGCTCTGCTCTGCAGATTGTTGTTTGCTGCCGGTACTCCTAAGCTAGGAGGATAAATAATTCATTTAGTTAATAAATAGGAAAATTAGGATCCAGTGGAGACTGACAATGTGCCACCCACGTCGAGATTCCTTAATTTCTGGCTTGATATTTGCCACTCTGTACGTTTGCTTTAAATCAATCGTGATTCTGTCAGCAAAATATCCTCCTCTCCAGAAAACAGTCACATTTCGCTACTACAAGGAACCGACAATAAACTACTTATATGGACCTAAATCTAATTTAGTTACATCCGATACGTATTGTTGTATTTGCATCAGAAACTGTTGATGCTAAAAGTTGGTTAAACGAACGAGCGGGCACAAGAAGATCGTGAAGCAATTTAACAACGTGGTTCACTCAAGCCGATCTACAATTAACAGAAAATTAACTTTAAGACGACAAATACTGGGTGAGATAGAGTTTGAGAATCCTTTGAAATAGCACACATCAAGTGCTTTGGGGTTGCAGATGTTGTTTTGAGCTCTGAGCTGTTGCTACTCAATTACGTTTAGAATTAGATACATGAGAAGAGAAATACCGCCAGACTAATGACTATTTGGTCTTGAGTAACTTATTAAACTAAATAGAAACCCTATTACACGAAAATTTTGTGTGACATTTCTTCTAAGAGTTGGTGGGCAATAAGTCATTTGACAAGCCATGTTGCGCAGCTGTTGACAGATACCGGCGACTTTTGAATGAGTCTGTCAATAGATACACTAAGAAAGTCTGTCGATAAATGTCGACATCAACGCACACAAAGGCAATGCCGAGTGCTTCCGAGTCTCACTCTTACATTTTGTCTAACACATTTTGTGCACAAATTGATTACTGCCCGAACGACCAAGGGGCCATCGGAGGCACTACCTAGAATCTTTTCTGGCCGCCACATGGTCAACTTGGTAGGGCGAATCACCTACTGATAATAGTTGATATCAAACTTATTACAATTTAGGGACTGACTACAGTGCTCACAAGCATTGAATGCTCACACTGATCTCACCCTCCTTTCCACCCTCTCTCCTCTCTCCTCCCTCATTTTAATGGTGAGATCAGTGTAAGCATTCAATGCTTGCATTGTAGCCTACTCCTACAATTTAAGCTTATCTTGTGGCTTAATCCAAATTGTCCGCATAATAAAGTAAAACACCGGTTTATTAGGGAATAGCCGATGTTTATTATGTGGGCATGATTTGCATTTTCTTGATAACTGAGATTGTAAAACGCAGCTCTCATTCTTTCAAGAAGGCTCCAAAAAGAATAGCACATCCAATCAATTTCCAAATAATTCAGTCAATTACATGATATGACTCAAAAGAAAAAAAAAAATTATCCACCAAGCACCAATCTCCACCAAGAAAATAAATTACCACAAAACAAAAAAAATTTAGATAATTTCTCAATTAGTATAATTATAATAATTTTTAAATTTATCCACAGCACATTTCATTTTCTCGTCATCCAAACGAGTGTTTTGCAACCAAAAAAGAGAGAGAGAGAGAAAATGCAAATTGCGCAGTGAAAAATTCACACATGGTGGCATGCTGCCTGATGTGCCAGCTGGCCATCGCCGTCGTCGACATGAATCGGTGCGCTTCGTTGCCTTCCTATCTCTGCGCCTTTACGCCGTGCCAGTTCTCCGGCAGCAGCGGCACCACCAAGCTCTTCGGGTTCGGGTTCGAGTTCCAGAGGAAGGAGCGATTCAGGCGGCCGCTTAAGTTCGTTGTCAGTGCAGAGCTTTCAAAACCATTCGCTCTCAGCTTCGACTTGGACTCTCAGGTCAGACCCACTCTCGCTCTAGTCTTAAATTCTCTCTCTTCTTTTCAGTCATTTGAATGGCGGTGGAGTTGCTGAATTGGTGACTGAAAGACTGAGATTATGCTAAAACTGCAAATGGGTTTGATTGATAGCCCAAAAAAAGAAATGGGTTTGATCGGGTTCCGTTTGTAATTGGCTGTTGTGAGCTCACCAAAGTTTGGCTGATTAGTATGATCACATTGATTTTCTCTTATTTGTTTGATAATTTACTGTCAGAGTTATGTTAGATTTCGTGTATAGAATCAATTTTGTGTCTAAACTTATTTGTTTTCCAATTGTTTCGATCATTAGTGCCGTGTTTATGTCAACACAAACCAAACCAAAGAAACCGTGTTTATGTCATTCGAAATCCGGCGGCAAGAAATACTTGAATGTCATCCCTTTCAGTTTGTTGGTTTTCCCTTTGTTTTTGTAGACAGCATGCAGGTCTGCGTTGATTTCAAAACGTGCTTAATTGGCTAACCTTGCATATATAACCTTTTTTTTATGGTATTATGCATATAAAGAAGTATATGATTTTTAGTGGAAACTTAATAAATTGATGACCATTTTTAAGTTTTGTATAGTAGACTGACACTGCTTCTGAATTTGAAGACCTTTAAGCCTCATGATCCTTCGCAATTACCTAGAATTGGTCCTGTTCCTGGTGATATTGCTGAAATTGAGGCGTACTGTAGAATCTTTAGAAGTGCTGAACGGCTTCATACTGCATTGATGGACACATTATGCAATCCGGTAACGGGTGAATGTAGTGTTTATTATGATTACCCATCAGAGGAAAAACCACTGCTCGAGGATAAAATTGTCTCTGTGATTGGTTGCATGGTATCCCTGTTGAACAAAGGAAGGGAGGATGTACTTTCTGGTAGATCCGCCATTCGCCTTGCAGATGTAAGTGTAATGGAGGATGATCTTCCTCCACTTGCCATTTTCAGGAGTGAGATAAAAAGGTGTTGCGAGAGCTTGCACGTTGCTCTTGAGAACTGGTTGATACCGGGGGATGATCGAAGCTTGGATGTATGGAGAAAACTTCAAAGACTGAAGAATGTCTGTTATGATTCTGGTTTTCCCCGCGGGGAGGATTATCCTTGCCATACACTTTTTGCGAATTGGGCTCCTGTTTACTTATCCTCTTCTAAAGAGGATGTCAGGTCCGTAGATTCAGAGATAGCTTTTTGGAGGGGTGGCCAGGTAACAGAAGAAGGTCTGAAGTGGTTACTGAAGAAAGGATATAAAACTATTGTCGATCTTAGGGCAGAGACTGTAAAAGACAGCGCTTATCATTCAGCCATAGATGATGCTATTGCATCTGGGAGAGTTGAGTTGGTCAAAATTTCAGTTGAAGTTGGGACTGCACCTTCAATGGAGCAGGTTGAGAAATTTGCATCTTTGGTTTCAGATTGCAGCAAGAAGCCTATTTATCTTCATAGTAAGGAAGGAGTGTTGAGAACTTCTGCCATGATTTCCAGATGGAGGCAGTACTTGGCTCGCTATAATGTGCAGTTTGTCTCCAAGCAGTCGACCGATGTGTTATTACGACGTACAAATGGAGCAGGTGAAGTGCTGGAGCCTTCCACTTCTAAGAAAAGTTCTATCCTGGAAAAGAATGAGGCACTTCAAGGGGAACTGGACAAGACTTATGGTTCAAATGGGTTACTTCACAAAGATGTTTCTCCAGATAGGGATGAAACGAATCAGAGCTCAAATGGGACATATAACAGCCTTACGTCTGTCCAAGGTATGACATCAGTAGAACCAGATGAAAATGGGGAAGGACTAACGGTGAACTTCTGCAGGGAAGTTGATCCCCTGAATGCCCAAGTTCCTCCTTGTAATGTTTTCTCAAGAAAAGAAATGTCCAGGTTTCTGGGGAGAAAAAGCATCTCACCTCACTCTTATTTTAATCATCAGTTAAAAAGGTTGGAGACATTACCAATTTCCAGAGTTATAAATATTAGGACGATGCAGAGAGGTGGTACTGATTCAGCACCAGAGCTTGTGGTGGTACAAAATTCGTATGGGCCACCTTACAGAAAAGATCTATCTCCAGAAGTCCAGACCTCTACTTATGGAAATGGGAAGTATTTGACTGGTGTTAGTTCTGGTTCTGTTCGTCCAGTTGTGAACGGAATTGGTGAAGTGAATGAAATTGCAAGTAATGTATCTTCTACTCTGAGTAGTAGTTATGATGAGAGTGTCTTACCTAAAGCAGTAAATGAGGATAGGAAGAGTAATGGTGGAGCCACCTTAGCTTCAGGAGACGATGACCTGGGGTCAATTGAAGGAAATATGTGTGCTTCTGCAACTGGTGTTGTAAGGGTGCAGTCAAGAAAGAAAGCTGAGATGTTTTTAGTTCGAACAGATGGATTCTCTTGTAGCCGAGAAAAGGTGACGGAATCCTCCTTGGCCTTCACTCATCCAAGTACCCAGCAGCAAATGCTTATGTGGAAATCCTCACCAAAGACAGTATTAGTGTTGAAGAAGCTAGGGCAAGAACTCATGCAACAAGCTAAAGAGGTACCATCTGAGAATCTAGTGTCTGTTTTAAATAATTCTGTTCGTATTTTTAAATCTACTATCTGTTTTAGATGATACTATTCATATTTTTGACTTACAATATGTTCTAATGATAGAACTAGTGTCAGTCACAGAGTATCTAAACTCTGTTATTTAGTTGGAAATCTTGTCCGTGTTGTTTCGCCTCTCCTAATAAAATACAGAGTTTGTATCAACAATTAATGTGTATGAATATAAGAGTGTAAACAGGAAAGATCATGCTCATAACAAAATTTCTACAGCCACCATAATGAGAAGGAACAACTTGGGCAATGGGGTTAGTTCATTCAGCATTAGAGATTGCTTGCTGTGTTAATACATGAACTCAAATAAACAAAAGACTAAATTAAGGGGAGCATGTTCTTTGTACAGCTCCTCTGTAAAATTTATATATTGCAAGCAATTTGGTATTCAGTAGCATACATATAGTGGGATCCCTTGTGGGCTCACTCCTCTTGTAGTTCAATGGTCCAAACTGTCCATCTCTTTCAGTCTCCATCCATCCACAAATCATCCTTGTAAAAAACCAGCCAAATCCTTTGATAGTCATCACAGATTCATGATCATGCAAGTGTTTACCAGAAACATTGTGTTCGCCTATTTAGACAGTTAGATCTCTTAATGATTTCTGATTTGGATTATTATAATAAGTAAGGATGACCATTCAGGAAGACTTAAAACGGTTTAGATCATTAAGCGACAATGCCGCATGGTCCCCACAAGGGATTCCCAGTTTTGCAAAATGTGGGGATCCCTCTGTGAAAGGGCCTTGTATACACTTACAGTATATATTTGGATGCATTTATATTTTCTGCTGGTATATTGGAAGATATCTTACTAATGTCAGCAGTTATTTGTAAACATATGGTTATTTAATTTGTGAGTTTGTTTGCTGGAAATTTCTTATCGCTTTTACCATGTCTATGTGTAGGTTGTCTCTTTCTTGTATTACCAAGAGAAAATGAATGTTCTGGTGGAACCGGATGTGCATGATGTATTTGCCAGAATCCCAGGATTTGGATTTGTTCAGACCTTCTATAGTCAAGATACCAGGTACCAAACCTGTACCTAAAGTTAGATAGTAATTTATATTTGACGACCTTATTTGAAATCTTCTTGCTTGATACATTCAGTGATCTGCATGAGAGGGTTGATTTTGTGGCATGCCTGGGAGGAGATGGGGTTATACTCCATGCTTCAAATCTGTTTAAAGGTGCTGTTCCCCCAATTGTATCATTTAGTCTTGGGTCTCTTGGATTTTTGACTTCTCATACGGTGAGTTCTTCGATTGTCTTTTGTAGTCGATTTAACTCTCACAGATTGTCATTTGTCTAACCCATCTTATACTTTTTGTATCCAGTTTGATGACTATATGCAGGACTTAAGGCAAGTGATCCATGGGAATAACACAAGTGATGGTGTTTATATAACTCTTAGAATGCGGCTCAGGTGTGAAATTTTTCGAAAGGGTAAAGCGATGCCTGGGAAAGTATTTGATGTCTTGAATGAAATAGTTGTTGATCGAGGTTCTAATCCATACCTTTCTAAGATTGAATGCTATGAACAAGACCGGCTTATAACCAAGGTGAGGTTTGTCATTGAATATCTTATAAAATATTCATGTAATAGCAATTACTGTATGGACTGCATCTGACGTGACTAAACCTGTATGTGACACACACAGAGTTTCCATAACAATGATGTTATCATTATGTTTATTGACAATGACATATCTTTTAGGTCCAAGGTGATGGGGTCATTATAGCCACTCCTACAGGAAGTACTGCATACTCTACAGCTGCAGGAGGTTCCATGGTAAGCAAATCCTCTTCAGTGTTGTAACCAGGTTTCAATTTTTGGTACCTGGTGATGTGAAAATTGAAGTGCTTTGGCGGTTCAATTTCCTTTAGATGTGATGTTTCCTAGTGAAGGATTTCTATCCCATATGCTTTGTAATTTAAAGTCATATTTTTGTATTGGATCTGTTTAAAAATGCTAGTTCCTATTATAAAGATTATGGAAATTCATATGGTAGACGTCTATTAAATGTATTGAGAAGTGGGGTGTGTGTGTATGTGTGCGCGTGTGCGTGTGATTTTTTTAAACAAGGACATTGTGCATCTAACATTAGACAATATGAAATGCAGGTGCATCCAAATGTCCCGTGCATGTTGTTTACACCAATCTGCCCACACTCTCTCTCATTTAGACCAGTTATACTTCCAGATTCTGCAAAGCTTGAATTAAAGGTGAATTTTTTCCCCCCATGTATCTAGCATTAATTATAGTTAAATCCGAAGGAGAAAAAGAGATGATTATTATAATTATACGAGCAGTTGTATTCATGAGAAAACTCATTTATTTGGACAGATTCCAAGTGATGCTCGAAGCAATGCCTGGGTTTCTTTTGATGGAAAGAGAAGGCAGCAACTCTCAAGAGGAGACGCTGTCCGAATATCTATGAGCCAACACCCACTTCCAACTGTCAACAAACGTGACCAAACAGGGGATTGGTTTCGAAGCTTGATTCGTTGCCTAAACTGGAACGAAAGATTAGATCAAAAGGCCCTTTGAAGTCTCCGAAACTCAGCAAGGAAACCTACTCCACTCTTCATTCCTGATTAATGATTCTGTATATTATTGTACATACTGTAAATTATAGGAAATCAAATGGAGAGTAATTAAATATATTCTCTCTCAATTGCTCCCACAAGAGGGTAGAATTTCACATGTACAAGTATACTGTTCTTTCTTGTTAGAAGATGTAACGTCAGTAGAGCAATAGAAATTATACTTCAAACTCTTTCGCGGATGTTATCGATTGATCCATCCGATCTTCATTCGTTATGTTTAGTGCTATAATTTTGCTGATACATTTGTTTTCATGAGAGAGTTCATGGGAGGAGTGAGCTCACTAGGGTAATCAGAATTGAAAGCGTCACTAGAGAGTAGAGAATATTGCACACATGCCTTGCGGTGTTGGCAATTGGTGGCTTGCTTCCTTTTTTGGTTTGGTGATTGGTCCTTGTGGATAACTTGGGACTTGCTAAACATATATGGAACCATCAAAGAACATATGTAAGGAACCATCTAAACATAAAAAGATATGTAAATGGCTTGTAGCTGAAGTACTTAAAGAGTATTTATCCCTACCCCTGAGGTCTTGCGTTAGATTCTTCCCTCTTGACATGGCTCGCTCGTTTAAAACAAAAACTACAAAACAAAGGAGAGTAGATTCTATGCATTGCAAAAAAGCATCTAGCTAATGATGGCAAATCTATTGAACCAATGAGAGACCATCAAAGTCTACATGCATATTGGTTAGATCAGTTGGGCAGAGTAGTATTCGCGTTTCCTTATACCCAAATTCAAATCTAGTATAAGATATCGTCTTGTCAAAAGAAGTCGAATTGCTACATAAGGAAAGAGAGAGAGGGCATAGCCAACAACATTTAAGAAAGCAATCCATATATATTACTATTTTACATAGCAAATCTGAAATGGAGCTTTTAAGCATCCTCAACATCACACACCAATACATAGACAGAAAAAAGCAATATCAGATTCAAAAGCACACACACAGACACAGACAGACAGACTTACACCCACTTCAGCTTTCTCCTCCCACACTAGATCGTTTTGCAGTTGAGAGAGAGACGAGCGAGTATGTAATAATAATTGAAATTAACCACCCAAAAGATAAAAAGATAAGTAATTTTTCATTCCCCATTTGGATCTTAATTTTTTCACACGGCCCTCACAGACTGGAACCTTGGTTCCTTGGGGAGGAACTTCTGCTCAGCATAAATGGAGAGGTAGTCACCAAACACGAACTTTGGATAAGTCTGATCCTCTTCCTGGTTTGCCTTTTCGACCAATTCCGGAGCAGGAGCTATGGTGGCCTTCATTGATGGGTTATAAAACGAAGCAATTGACCTTCTATTCCCAGTTGGGGTAGCCAAAACCCTGTGCCAAACACTCTTGTAGAGGCCATTGCTCAGGACCTCAATCTGGTCCCCAGTGTTAATGACGATGGAGTTGCGCAATGGCTGCACTTCTATCCACTGCCCATCTTTCAGGATTTGGAGGCCTCCAACTTCGTCATCTTGGAAGAGCAAGATTACACCGCCTGCATCGGTGTGAGCTCGGAGACCAGTCACCAGCTCTGGCTTAGGGCATGGTGGGTAGTGGCTCACCTTGGTGCCAAAAAAGGCATTGTCTTCTTTGCCGCCGTTGAAGGCTTTCTTCATGTATCCATTTGGTAGCCCTAAGTTCTCATCCATCACTTCCATGACCCTCTCAGCTAGTTTCTTCAGTTCTCTTCTGTATTCTTCCATGGTTTCCCTATCAATAAGAAAAATTATGATCAGATTCTTTATTAGGGGCACATATAATTGAACATTGCTATATATTATTTCTCATATTTACAAATTCTACTCCCCTTAAAATGTGACATTGTCACACAGTCTAACATGTTATGTTGTCAGACTGTTAATCTGAATCACTGATTAAGAGGAATGCGAGTCAAATTGATAGCGGGACAACATATTATGTTAGGCATTTGAGAGCATTACTCGAAGCGTGCTGCTTACTAGTTTTACATATTACTTACTTGAATCCGGGGGTTTTCGAGGGCCATTCGTTGTCATCCAAGAGGGTGAAGACATCCTCCCAGTCTACATTCTCCAATTTTTGGTTTTCATTTACTGCCTTCATCAGTGTGGAATTCTTAAAGTTCTCCTCTCTTTCGAGCCTAAAGCACTCCCCGGTCACCTTCTTCACCCTCTCCAGAAGCTCCTCAGAAATTCCATGGTTCACTAGCTGTGACAAATACAAAAACATCCAAAATTAAACACTCTTGTTAATATAGAGAAAAACAAAGCTCAACAATGTAATGAAAAGCACAAATACATGATTAGTGAGCTAAAATTACATTATTGCCCACTAAATATATAAGCTTAATTAAAGGTGGAAAATAATTAGTACCTGGAAGAATCCCCATTCCTCGCATCCATTAGCAACCTCAGCCAATGTTTTGGCCCTTTCTTCACCATCAAGCTTTGAGAAATCAATAACTGGGATTGTCATTGATCTGATTAAAACAAGAAATTAAGCTTTGAGAGAGAGAGAGATGGGTCTTGTAGTGTGTAATGCTTTGCTTAATTACCTTAATTAAGCTGCAGTGGTGGTGGTGAGGAAGAGAGGGTGGTGATTAGCCTATTTATAGTAGAATTTCCCGCCATCTGTTGGATGCCAACTTTTTATTATTTTAATTTTTTTGCCCTTTGTTGTTTATTCCAATGTAGCCGTTAGGGTAAAAGGATGGGACGGTGACGCTTTACATTTTAAAATTAGATACAAGGTCAATGCTTTGTGAGGTGGTACTACGGGTAGCCCACAACAAAAGCATACTCTTTCAGGTGATTCACCTCATTCTATTTCCCTTATTTGTTAGTTAATTTATCAACTACATGAACGATGTCCAAATTTATTAGCTGCCATTTGGATATATATCTTGATGAGCACTAATAATTTGCTACTACAATACAATCAAAGTATGTAAGAAATCTGACGAGCAGATAATCTATGTAGCATTGCTCTTTCTATTATAAAGTATATCTCGTCTAACTCTAAAGGCAATTTGAATTCCACCCATTTTATACACACCACACTTAATTTTCTCCTTATATAAAAATTTTATTGATTTATGTCCCTTGATTCCTTTTTAATTTATTAATCTAAAAGTTATATATAAAAAGTAGTGTGCTAAAGGAGAACATGAGGGCGTGAAAATCATGTCCCTCACACACAAGCTGATAACTTGAATACTCTATATAGAAATAACCTTTATTTAGTTATAAAATTTTTTGGTCTCAACTCGGGCCATTTATATATAGGAATAAACTCCACATTGTAGTAAATTTTTAATTTTTATAAGTCCTGTCTTAAGAAATTTGCCTCCACATAGTGATTATTGTCAGTAAGACATTTAACATGACCCTTCTACATATCTTTCTAACCATATGTACATACACTAGCTATTTGAGAGGTTTTACTTTGTATCCATATAACTGTTATTAAGGATAAATAAGTCAGAAAATAATTTGTGTAACGATGCCTCTATTAAGTAATATCCTCGTAGTAATAAAAATGGTTTAGTCCCAACATTAAAACTATAGACATGTTTTACTGTATGTGCAATAGCGCTCAAGTGCAAACCAGTTAATAACTTAATACTATGCTAACAACTCGTCTAGGCCTACTCCACAATATTTCTCATAACCTAAATCGATCATTTTTTTGGTTATCATTTCTCTTTAATTATTATTGTCAACATTGTATTGCTTGTCGATAACATTGTATTATTCGTCTATTTATTAGGTCACATTTAGATAACTAAACGATTTTTTATTTCAGTAAATTTTTTTAAAGATAATTTATGAATGATGACGTACAAAAATGATCGGTTTGAATCATGAGATTACTTTGTGGAGCTTGTCTAACATATGTGTGCCTTTTTTTTTTTGAAATAATATACATTTAAAAATCATAAGTTAATTTTTACCGTGATGGGGCTATGAGAAAAGAATTCTTCAAATGAAATGGGTCTAGTTCATTCATCTGCCAGATAATAGATTCCAACTATCTCATGGCAACATACACATATAGCATGTCCTTGATCATGTGCATTATTATTCCTTTTCTTTGTTGTGTTTCTTCCCCATACATTACTAATCCAATTATTATTTTTAGCTTATTTTACTTATAGCATAAATCTCTGCCGACGATGGTTTACCATGTTGACAGTGCCCCGCAATACCTTTGGCTTTCACACACACACATGGAAATGCTTTCTATGACAAATGGTCACCTGGTTAAACTTATAATACACTCTGATTTGCAGGCATGGTTTGAGGGTTAAGGAAGGCAAGGGCGATGACCTTTATAAACAAAGCAATCAATATCAAACAATTATTAAATTAATTGTTATACATTGTCAACTCCATTATTATATGTTTATTGGATGAATGATGTATAATTAATATATAATATTGTTTAATTTTCCTGTTACGTTGGAGAGGACCGAGTGATTCGAATCCTAAACCTAACCGAGTTCTAACGAAACAAAAAATAAAAAATTTTAAACAAATTAATATTCTGTGTAAGAAATCTTGCAGGATAGTTGAGGGATGTGAGTGACACCAAGTGTTATTATGCCGATTGATTGAAAACTCACATCCCGCGACTAACTAGCGAGAGAGATATATATCCCGCATTATCGATCATACAAATTATAAAACCTACACACATACACACACGCAGGGTGGATTAATTAACATGAATTTTGTTTTTAGTAGGGTTAGTGATCTGGAATTCAACTATATGTGCTGTATAATTAGAGTAGGGCATATCATACACCCTTCTGATTTGATTCCAGTTGTCCGAATTTAAGGGTACAATTCAGAGGACAGAGATGATCATGGCCGTCTGATCAAGAACTTCAGCTTAGAAAACAAATAAAGTCATTGCTGTACTTGTGGTACTTCAAAACCATTGTCAAACTTGCATGGATCTAACCGTTGATTGCATTATAGGCATATGGTTCAAGAGATATAGATTTAGCCACGTTGCATGATTTGGCTCATATGTTTATGTTTATGAAAATGTGCTAGCTGGAACCGAAGGTTTGAATCACGTAGATTTAATTAATTAGGTTAGTTAGGATAATGCTATGTCATTTGATTAGTTGACAAGCTTAAACAAAAAAGCCTATCTTGATTAATCTTTGCATTCATAGAAGATTTATCCATACTATGGTACGCCAAAATGGTATCTCAAACGAATAACATAATATTATATATTTTACTTTTTCAATTTTCTCAAACTTTTTCATGTATGTATGTTTGAGAGAATTGAGTACAAAGCCCTATGTTCTAGCTGGCTTAATTATTAGGTTCATAACAAGGATTTGGATAATGTTATGTGGCATATGCTAGCTAGCTTAAACTACCAAAACATTTTTTTGTATGTGGCATGCTGGCATGTCATGTTGTGGAGTGACCATATCATGTGCTATATATATATATATATATATATATATATATATATATATGTGGATTATCATTAGTACCATTTCCTTGTCCATGGTACGTACGCCGAGGCAAGGGCAACATAATTTTGATTAGGTTTGATATATAAATAAGATAATTATTGGAGCCATTGCCAATCAGAGCATCGATCTTTCTCTACTCCCTCCGTCATGGGGGAAAAACCTAAAAAAAAAAAATGAAGAATGTAGATGTGACAGCAATGCCTATGTGTACGTGTATGGACAAAAAACTATATGGTCTCTTTCTTTACCTACTAAAAATGCAAAAATTCTACTATGCTCCGGAGTAAACTTTACTCCGGAAAAAATCAACGGCTAGATGATGCCTCCAAGTATTCAATGGTGTAGATTAAAGCAACAAATTTACTTGGTAACCGGATCTGCAAGTGGGAGAGAGGAACAGTTGAAAGCAGAAAGAAAAAAAAAACCACCGATCTTCACGAAGCAGGGGAAGAAGACGAGTTCCTAAAATCCAGTAAAAACCAGAGGAACTGAAGAAACGAGCAAGCAATTAGAAGGCAGGCAACCATAACTGCACAAACAATTGCAGGCAGACCTTGTCTCACTTCGAGGTCGCCGTCGCTCGCTCCCCACCACCAGTACTCGTTCTTGGCGTGACCTTCCTGCGACGACCAGTGAGGGTAAGGTTTTCCCAATCCTTCAAATATGATGGTAGGAGTGGTCCAATACGCTTCTCAAACCAGTCCAAATTCGTAGGCGTAAACAATTTCTTGTTTTTGTCTAACGCTTAACGAATTCATTATGAGTGATTCCGGGATTTCTCCATTCCACAGGTCAGAGAAGATCGTAAATGCTTGATCTTCTCTCGGACGCCGGTTACCGAAAATATCCTTCTTGCTGTTAGGAAGTAGCTTAATCGAACTCAGAGGCTTCGAAATCGACTACCACCGTCTCTGCTCTCCCAAATTAGGTAATTTACTACATTTGCTGTAATATTTGTGAAGCAGTTTGGATTCACTGTTGAAATACGGTTTTCTGATTCCCATTTTGATGATTCCCAATTTGCCTTGCACTGGTATCTAGTTTGATAAGTATCAGTAGATTAGCGTGCAATTGGATGAGCTGCATTCAAAATGTATGTCACTGTTTGCCAATTGCACAGAGGCGATATATGTTTGTATAATTTCCAGTATGTGAATATAGTTCTGTATTATCATTTTAATGCATGTAATGTGGTTTGTGGGCAATTGAAATTATGCAATTGGGTTTGGGTGTTTGCAAGTGAAATTATGATGAAAAATTGTGGTTATAAAATTAATGTAAAACACATCGTTTTCTCGTACAACCAGTAAATCATGGTTGGCAATGTCAAACTATTTGTTCGAGAGCGATCAGAATCCATGAACAAATTTGTGAAGGATTATATTAAAAGTGGGCCTAAGATGTTTGAGTGTGTCCATGCCATCGATAGAGCCCTTGCACGTCTGAGAAACAATGCTGCACGTGATGAATTCAAATCGAACAACTGCACTCCAGTGATGACGACCCAACTGAAATGGTTGGAGCAACATGCAGCTTCAATGTATACTCTAACTTGTTTCGAATTGGTACGGGATGAGATGCTAAGCGCCAGTGCACTAATTAACCCCAACACTCTCAAGTTTGCCCAAAGTGACATGCATTATATTTCCAAATACTGTGAACCAGATAACATGTGGACTGTTGTGTGGCACACTGGGTCCAATGAGGTGCGGATTGAGTGTTGTTGCAAAAAGTATGAGACAGATGGGATCCCTTGTTCACACATATTTTGCGTACTAAAATATAGACACATGGATAAAATCCCGGAATCACTCATAATGAAGAGATGGACTAAGGGGGCAAAATCAGATATTACATTTTCACTACGCGTAAACAGTGAATCCTCCTTGGCTGTACAAACTGCGAGGTATGGCTATTTGAATGCTTTATGCAATAAATTATGTTATTCTGCATCAAGGTCAGACGATGGGTTCAAGTTTCTTAGTAATGAATTTCATAGACTGGAAGGGGTTGTGGAAGAGTTGGGGAGAAAACTAGAAGAGACAAATCTTAATTTAGGGAGTGGTCACGAGGAGCACGGTGATGTCATAAAAGATCCTGAAATTGCTAGAACCAAAGGCAGCAAACTTGCTCGAACCAAAGACAAGCGTGGAACTAAACCCAAAGCATGTGGTACCTGCAAGGCAGTGCGGCACAGAGGATATAAATGTTCCATTAGGAAGCAACAAGGGAATAGAAAAGCTACTCAGAATGTTGGTAATGGGAATGATGGTAGCAACAATGACATTGGGCAAGAAACGGAAAGGAATGTACTATATGGCAGTGAAATGATGTCTGAATCCAACTGGAGTAAGTCATACAATTATAATGGTGCCAGGTCGTACCCCACTGGCATTCCCACAGAATCAGCAAGTGGATCCATGCATGATAACCCATACCCTTATTTTGATGGCATCTCTTACGGCAATGACAATCCCATACAAACACCAAGCGGATCATTCTGCAACAGTGAGTGTGGCACGTCAGCAAATATGAGTGGATTATATCCTGCATTTTCTGGTTCAGAATATACTCGACCTACTGGGAGTTCGTGTTCATGGCTTTGACTTTCACATAACCATTGTAATCATTCTTTTCACTAATATTTGGGTGAAAATTGTTGATTGTCTCTGATTTTGTTTATGGTTTTGATGAACATGATGAATGTAATCCAGTACTTTATGAATTACCACATTTTGACGTTGATTTGGTACTTGTAATTTGGTACTTGTAATTTGGTACTTGTCAGGATGAGCTTATTGTGCAATGTTTTTTTAGGAACTAACCCAGACTGTGGGAGATAACATATGTTTTACATTATAATTATGTCATAAAATGCCGTTTGTTTGCATATATTCGGCCTGCAAAATTACCACGTGCAATTGCATATAGACGTGCAGACAGTATCTCACTGTTTGCCAATTGCATGCACTAAATGAACAATTATAGATAGAAAACTGGCTGAGGATACATGGTACCATTTAACTACACAATCCTTTAAACTCTACTGCCGTATGGATTTTTTCAAGTGTACATTATTTAGTGCTCAATTTAATACACTTGTAATGCTAACCCTAGTGCCTTGTGTCTTATGCGTTTGACATGGAAAAGATCGACTGGTCAATTTACTATACAAATCATTTTAACGTTAGTGCCTCGTATGCTATGTCGTGGTTTATTGAGGATGGATTGTTCGACTTACCCCAATTTTCTGGCAAACCTTAGTGCGTTTTGGTGTATGTACTTACGTAATGTATAAGTGCATTACATTTACCCCATTCATTATTGAAACTTAAGTACCTTAGGTAAAATGGCATGAACTATTGGTTACCAAACTAATCAATCAAACCCTAGTGTCTTATGGAATTTGTGATGAACTAATGTATAAGGAACGTTAGCACTAATTAATAGTTCAACAATACCTCAAATGGAACGGTTGAAATATACTAACAACATTTCTAGAGTTCCATTATATATATGTTTCATATAGGATTACCAAGCCAAAAAAATATCCCAAGGCGAATATCATTTAGTAAAAAAATGTATAGAACTTGAAATCACTTTTTAGTCATGAAATATGAGTTTGAATCCATATTAAAAAGTGGTGAAACATAATTTTAAATAAAAACATACACATTTGATTTTATTTGAGCAGGAAAGAGAAATTATAAATATACTAAAACCCAGCCGAGTTGGTACTGGTGACGTGAACCGTACTCGTTATGTTGAGTTATATCGCGATAAATCGCGATATTTCCTCTTGATATTTTGAAATTTGTCATGTTAACAGTGGTTTTACTAAAATGCCTATCAACTTCTGCTGTCTCCACTTTTTTTTCTCTTCTTATTCAACAGGAAGTTCCTATTTTACCCATCTCAGTCGGTAGAAGACTAGCCATTTCATAAAACTCCTCTCTCCTTCTTCCCGACAAACTTACCCTCTATTTTCTTCCTCTGTAAACCCCAAATCCGTTCCAATCTTCATCCCTACCATTTATCCTCGCTGTCGTCGTATTTCTTCGTTGTTCATCTCTGGCGCCGCCAGTTTTACCGTTGTGGTGCAGGGCGAGGGAAGAAGACTGTATTTTCAGGTTAGTTTGTTTATTTTCTTTCTCCTTCCTGTGTTTATTTTCTTTCTTCTTCATATGTTCTGCCCATGTGTGAGAACATATACTTATGCTTTAATTTTTATTTTTTTTTCTCTGCATCTCTGTCTTCACTCTCGCTCCTCTCGACAACTCACCTTCGCAGCCGACGACGCTTTTGACGATTCCGGCGACGGCTGGCCTCGAGATTAGTGTCCAACGACTCCTCAATCAAATTTGCCCCCAAAGTCAGTCACCTATCGATCTCTCAGTACAGTGCTCCAAAGTTCATTCCGGTTTGACCTACGAATTCTTGGTCACGAACTATCCACACGAAGGTTAGCTATTCTTCGTTATAGTCCATATTCAAATTAGCCCCAATTTTGTCTTACATGTTTAAGCTTCGTTTTCGTGATGGTGATTTAAGGCTGTGAGAACTAGAATTGATGTGGGTAGCCTCCAATTTGCCCTAATTTGGGTAAGCCCTCTGATGTATTGTTGTTGGAATAATTTTGGGTTTTGTTATTTGAAATTTTTAAAATTAAAAAGGGTCTGGCTTTCAGATTTTTTTCCTTTTTAACTCTCTAAATTAGAGAATTTTCCATCAATCCGTCCTCACCCTGTCACCGACATTGTTCTCTGATGCCCCATGTGCGAATTTATTATTTTGGTGATCCTCTGAGAGATTTGGGTTTTGTGATTCTCTTATAATAATTTTATGATTTGATTCCTCACTTGAAAGATTGCTACATATTTTCAGTTTAGGTTAAGAATTTACTAGCTAAACGTCGCCATATTATTTCTTTTTCCAGGGTTATGGTTGATTTTGTCTACCCAAGTTTAAATAATCTTAGGTGATTCTTTCTTTGTTTCGAGTATGATTGATGGTTGACCGAATAGTCGGGTTAGGAGAAGACAAATTTGAAGTCCAGATTTTATTACCACTTAAAGTGGAGAGTTTTTTTATTAAGAACAAAAGAGAATGGTCTTCGTATATTTGGTAGGAACACGTTGATTTCATAGGTCATAAAAGGAAACAATTTGATTCTTAACAGCATCGTAAATTCAAGCATGTGCAAGCTATTACTCTGTTTATTGGCTCCCCTTTTCCAAAAATGATAAGTTCTTCTCATTAATTCTATTACTTTTTTTTTTTTTAATGCCAGGGATTACCACCACTGGTTTCATTTTTTAAATAGACTACCATTTTTGCGATTGTGTTGTTTTCTGCAGAGAGGTGATATCCCATTACAAGAAACTCAATCCAACAAAACGTTTACTGCTCCTAAAAGCACTCTGTGAACTCTGAGCTGAAGTAGTAAGTCCTTATTTTTCATGTACTTTTTTTTTTCTTGATGTCTAGGTGGTTAACATGCTTTTTAACCATTGGATCACCTAACTATATATTTACAATTGTGTTGTTTCTGATTGTTGATATAAATTCCTTTTTGTTCCTAGCAACATGATGCATATTAATGATAATCTGAAACCAGGAAATGAAGTTTGTAGGATGACAATGTTTCCTTGCATAAATGATTTCCGTAAATAAATTTGTCCTGTTATATTAGAAGTCAAGTCTCAGGGAAACATCGCCTTCAATTTTACTCATGTTCGTTACTTTCTTGATTTTTCTGTACCATATTCATACATGAAATAAATTGAAATAATACAACCCCATTTACATTTTCATGCATGATAATAATGAAAAATTTAGAGAATAGTTATATTTAACAATGTTTTCTTCAATCTCTTATTTGTTTTACTATTCTATACATTTTTAGGTGCCAGATTATTTTGACAATAATATTTGTTTTAGTTAACTTTTAGATTGTATGTTAGTACATGGTATATTACTTGGCCCAACTGGAAATTAAATCTTATGTTTGTTTTGGTTGCACATATTTAATCTGCTTGACAATCGTACTTTACACGTCCACCACATGCAATAAAATTCATATTCTGGTCTATGATTCCTTTGCATTCCTCATTGGTTTTGAATATTTTAGCATCTGCAATTTCAATGATGGTGCAAAATATGTCAACATTTTAGTTAGTTAGATTGAGGGATTATTGAAAACCGATAAGGATTGTAAAGAAATTGAAGACCGGAGGGTGGATTGTGCTGCATGTAGTGGGTGTGACTGATTATTTTCCTGTTTTACAATTGTGATTATTCTCCTCCCTCCCAAAGTAGGTAATTTACTACAGTAGCTGTAATATTTGTCAATCACTTTGGATTCACTGTTGAACTGAAATTAATCCCTATGCAGATCTAAGATGGTGAAGGCGAAGAAATCAACGACGAAACGAAACACGGAGAAGCGGTCGGCCAAGTCAGAGACGGTGAAAGCACCAACAACGATGTCAACTATGTCAAAGACAACGCCACCGAAGGCAGCGAAGGCGAAGGGAAGGAATGGAAAATTACCAGTGGAGGCTCCCGTGCCGATGGCAAAGCCAAATACTAGACAACAAAGCGCACAGAAACCAAGGGCACAGAAATCAGCCACATTTGCACATACCGGGACAACTTCTGGATCCGGGGTAGTATCGACCGCACAAGTGAAACCCGTTAAATCTCCCCCAGTTCCAAAGCCGGTTGGGAAGGTGATACGAGGCCCGGCTGACAGTCGACAGTTTGGTGTGAAAGGATACATTCCGAGGAATAGGAATCCTTACAGCCCTGTCGTTCACGTCGACATAGAGGAACACCTTTCCTTCAAGGTATATCCTTAAACATCCCAGGAACAAATGCATGGTTGTTTTAGCGATTTGTGTTGTACACAAAAATGGTTATTCTATTGTGGGAGACAAGGTTTGGTAATTTTGATAGCACAACTTGGGAATATTTGAGGCCTGTTCTTGTTCTACTTTGATCTAAATTTGTATTAGATTATACTTGCCTAGAACAAATGACCACTTATATTACAATCGTAATTCATTGGCTGACTTTTGCATACTTATTTTACCACTTTTATTATTTGTTTACTTGTATCGATCGTAATATTGTCTACAAGGTTTTCCTGCATATTGTTTGTGTAGTTATGTATTATGCATAAGTTCATACTTAGTTTACAATGGTATAATGGATGTGGGCCTTATTGACGACTTGTCTATATGTGTTATAATCCTCAGCGCAATATATCTTACATCAAAGGTGGAGGAAACAATGAATTGTGCGCTGCGTGGTATACAAACGGTTTGAACGACTCTGTCAAAACGAAGGTTGACAGATGTGGATTTAAGCATTTCATATCAATTTTGGGAATTGGGAAAAAAAAGGGACAGACCCTTGATGGTTGCATTAGCGGAAAGATGGTGGGATACAACACATACCTTCCACTTTGATGAAATTGGTGAGTTAATGTTGACCCCCAAGGATTTTAGTGCCATTACTGGCCTACGGGTATCAGGCAAGGCAATAGAGTATGACTTGGAGGCCCATGATAATAGGGCAGAGGTTATAGAGCTGTTTGGTGAAAAACTAGCAAACATGGTCCACGATCAAAAGATTAAGTACCAAGACATTGTGACTGAGCATTGGGGCATTAAGCCATCCACGCCAAAAGAAGAAGACCAATTGGCAAGAGTATTCATTTTGGCATTGTTAGGATCAACGTTCTGCAATGGTATCGGCAATACGGTTAACTTATACTACATGCCAAGCCTGAAGGAGCTTGAGGAGATAAGGAATTACAATTGGGGAGGAGCCGGGTTGGCATGCCTGTACCGTTACATGGACGCTCTGTCTAGGGGGAGAAATGAAAGCACCGGAGGTTACTGGCGTGCTTGGGAGGTGAGGCCTAAATTTGTCCCAACACATCTTTATATCTTCATTTTTACAGATTTTCATGTTTGCTTACTTAAACTAAAAGGCTTCTTGGTTACTATTATTACAGATATGGGCGTGCGAGTATTTAAAGCCTTTCGAATTAAAAAATCAGAAGGGTGATGGTCAAACTTGGCCCCGGGCCCTGCGATGGTTGGGTGCATCTCCCAGTTCACATACTGTGCACAAATTGGAGCAACATAGGGAGACCTTGCGATATATAACGGTTGATCAGGTGTGAATTTTGTTGTACCTACCAAATTATTTACTTCACCACCTTTACAACTTAAAAACATTTTATTCTGGCTTACTAATGAGCGTACTAAATTCCAGGTTAATTGGAATCCATGGGGTACAGATAGTGCTAGATTTCCTTCTTATGTGTGCGATAGTCTATCTGCGAATGGAATGAGAATACTCCTCCAAGGACCCGCAGGTTATGCTTGGTACCTTGGTGAGCGTGTGTCAATCCAAAGTTTGGGTACATCACTTCAACGGGTTCCCAAGGTTCCCCCAAGCACGATGCTTTGGGACTATGATTTTAAAGATAACACATCAATTGAAGCTGCACTAAGAGGCGTTCCCGCCACTGATTACTTCATGGAAACAGAGGATTATGCAACATTTAGAAATGCTAATTTGCGGTACAAGCACTATATGGAAGATGAAGGTCAATCGTCGAAACAACCGGTTGGAAAAGTGGGTACAATTAAGATACCATCATGGTCGGTTAATGTGGTTGGATGGGGAGAGAACGAGGAGTGCGACGTAGTCGACATTCCCCGTGGCAAACCAACAACTTCCCTACCCCTAGACAAAGATGTTAAATACGTAAGTCTTTCCTAATGGAGAAATAGTAAATAGTTTTATTTCTAGGTTCATGCGTTAATTTTAATGTTTCTGATTGTGTGCTTTGTAGGTTCATGCGGATACAGTCACAGAGCTTTTGGATATGATTGCTGGTTTGAATTCAGTTATGTTTACCAAGTGCATGATGGCAAGGGATGAGATTACACGGCTCCGTAAAGATAATGTACAGTGCACATCAGATTTTATTTGGTATTTTATTTGATAATATTGCCAAGCCTGAATCCATGTGATTGTTACAGTCATTTCTGCGAGGATGGATGGACGCACACCAGAAGAAACGCTGTGCCAGTTCAAATGATGTTGACGATGATAGTTTACATGTACGTATGAGGGTGCTATTATTAATTTGATAATATCTAGTAAGCAATTAATTTGTTTGCTTCCGTGTTATGTGTTGACAGCAGGAGCGTCGAACAAAGCATAAAAATGATCATGCTTTTGAAAGAGATGCGGATGACGGAATTAGGCGGGAAGTTACTTGTTCTGACGATCATACCTACGCGAATGACATTGGTGACGAAAATCATGATGACAATGTTGAAGATGATGCCAATAATGATTCTTTGGCGTTTGAAGAAAGTAGTGATGATGGATTCAAAGATTCATTTGGTAAATCAGATGTTCAAGTGGATGAAGATGACGATATACCTCCTGTAATGGAGCAAGGGAAAAATGGAAAGCGTAAGCCAAAGCCGTCACCCAGACTTCGAAAGCAACAGAGGAAGTAGTTGTATTTCTGTGTTAATGCTCAATTGTGACTGTGTATGAAACACATGATTAATTTGTGGTTTCATGGGTTCACTGAGTAATTAAGGTCCCATTTGAATTCCAATTGCTTTATTGAATGTCTGTTTACAAGGCATTCTGTGTGTTATTTGTTAGGTGTATTGAATTAGCTTGGAATGGCTGTAATGACTACTGATGCTGCCTTATGTGAAAGGCGAAAGGAATAGAACAAGTTTATGTTGAATTCATATTTTAGTCAAATCAGAATAGCAGCCACTGATTAATGTTGGATGTTTTTTAAGCCAATTCAATGTTGAATACATGTTTATAATGTTGAATATGATGTTTTGGATTTGGGTTGGGGAAGGTAATCGACCTACATTGACATTTGAGGGGTTTAGAAACTGAAAAAGTAACGAAAAAATATCATGAAAACCGCTGCATAGGTTTTCCAGATTTTTAGTCATAAAATCCTTTTTTTGTGACGATCTTCAAAGAAATTTCAGTCGCTAAAGGTTGTTCATATTTTTAGCAACTGTTTCTGGGTATGAATTTTGTCACTAAAAGTTTTATTGGTCCCAATAAGAGGTATTAATGTGACTTCATTTTTTCAACTCATCATATACGCTTTCACAATGGTTGCGTAATGAATAACTGTAATTTTCGTAAAAATAATAGTTGGTGAAACACATGAAGACATGAAAATTTTGTTGTAATTGTATATAATGGAACCCATCAACACGTTCAAATAGTAAAAACGCCGTTGAAATGGTAAAATTGTCGTTTAAACGATCGATTCACTCGTTTAAATGGTAAATTACCACTTCAACGATAGTTTTGCAACACCAAAAATATGGTTAGTATGCCATTTAAAATGTTCTCTAATTGCATGCTGTTATGCAGATACTAGCCTACTGTTTGCCAATTGCATAATATTATGCAGATACTAGCCTACTGTTTGCCAATTGCATAAACGTTTCCACGAGAATTTCTGCGGTAAGTTACCACTTAAACGAAGAAATTTCAACTTAAACGATGTTTTTACAACTTAAACGATCGATTGACTCGTTTAAATGGTAAATTACCACTTAAACGCTAGTTTTACAACTTAAACGAGGTATTTTACCACTTAAACGAGACAAATGCACGTTTAAGTGGTAATGGAGAAATTTTGTACACTTACAATTTAAACGATCGTTCGAATGGTAAAATCATCGTTTAAGTGGTAAAATTGTCGTTCAAGTGGTAAGTTACCACTTAAACGAAGAAATTACCACTTAAACGAAGAAATTACAACTTAAACGATGGAAGGACTCGTTTAAATGGTAAATTACCACTTAAACGCTGGTTTTACAACTTAAACGAGGTGTTTTACCACTTAAACGAGACAAATGCACGTTTAAGTGGTAATGGAGAAATTTTGTACACTTACAATTTAAACGATCGTTCGAATGGTAAAAACATCGTTTAAGTGGTAAAATTGTCGTTCAAGTGGTAAGTTACCACTTAAACGAAGAAATTACCACTTAAACGATGTTTTTACAACTTAAACGACGAATGGACTCGTTTAAATGATAAATTACCACTTAAACGCTGGTTTTACAACTTAAACGAGGTATTTTACCACTTAAACGAGACAAATGCACGTTTAAGTGGTAATGGAGAAATTTTGTACACTTACAATTTAAACGATCGTTCGAATGGTAAAAACATCGTTTAAGTGGTAAAATTGTCGTTCAAGTGGTAAGTTACCACTTAAACGAAGAAATTACCACTTAAACGATGTTTTTACAACTTAAACGACGAATGGACTCGTTTAAATGGTAAAGTACCACTTGAACGATAGTTTTACAATTGCATGATGTTATGCAGATACTAACCTACTGTTTGCCAATTGCATAATCTTATGCAGATACTAGCCTACTGCTTGCCAATTGCATAAACTTATCCACGAGAATTTCTGCATATAATTTTTTCCTCAATTTGGTAGTTTGAAAACAAGATTATGCAAAGTCTAACACTGTACAATTGCGTTACAACTTGCCCTAAGGGACTTCACAAAAAACTCAAACAAAGAGTTTGACATTGCCAAGCATGATTTAATGGTTGTACGTGAAAACGATGTGTTTTACAACTTCAAAAAATATGGTTGTACGTGAAAACAATGTGTTTGACATTGCCAATTTTTAATGCACATCGATAGGGCAGTAGCACGAAAATATGGTTATTAAGCCATTTAAAATGTTGTCTAATTGCATGATGTTATGCAGATACTAGCCTACTGTTTGCCAATTGCATAATGTTATGCAGATACTAGCCTACTGTTTGCCAATTGCATAAACTTATCCACGAGAATTGCTTCATATAATTTGTCCTCAATTTGGTAGTTTGAAGTCCAGATTATGCAAAGACACGATACGGTCACAATTTGTTACATGATCAAGTACCTGTACAATTGAGTTACAACTTGCCCTCAGGGACTTCACAAAAAATAAGTACATATATTGATTGTAAATGAGACTTAATATGATGGAGAATGCATCACTAAACCCCCATACTACCAAAAAATATTACAGTTTACAATGACCGTTGCAATGCTATGGGTCTTACACCATTTTCCTAATTTCTTTACAACATTCAAGGTGCACACAAAAGGCCACCTATTGACAAATGGTAAAGATGCCTTACTGAGATAATACAAAAGTTATAGTGGTAATGATAAAAAAACCTGCACAGTATTCACAAAAAACCACCACATACTGAGCATTCATGTTTTTTGCTTCCTAGTAATCAACTTCGACACCTTAGGGGCTTCAGTGGGTTGCCTCGTCCTACGCCTTGGTTGTGTCTTCTGCTGCGGGTTAGTGATAGTGTTACCAACATTAGAGACATCCTCTTGTACCTTCGGTTGGGAAGCAACTAATAGATTGGGAAGAGCTTGGTTTTTGCAATTCTTGACTATTGACAAAGTTAACTTAATTCGCTCTTGAATAGAATCATACTGCATGTAGATGACATTCACAAACATTCAATTAAGTTGTGCGTCTTAAAAATATGTCAATACAATGTGGAATGACCATACTTACATTTTTCCCAATGTCACGGCCATTGTCAATATCCTCCATCCATTTCATAACAAAAATGCCGCAGTCAAACCCATTTGGCTGTGCTGGAACACCGCTCGGCTGGACTATGCAAAATTTATTGAACGACCACGATACTGTCTCATTTGACTTCAGCTCAGGCGAATATATGTTGTCAAGTACATTCAACTTCACAATCCATGCAACCAAGTAAAATATAATGTTAGAGCTATTAGTCCAATTCTATATGCATTATCCAACGCTTATGATGCCACTCATTCCCAAATGGAAGAACTGACTTACAATGTGTTTCACTTTTGCACGACGACGGGCGTTTGCCCTGGCACTCGGCAAGCTGTCCCATATCTCCACATCTTGCAACTCCATATTAACGACCATTAAATACCAATGACACCCTTCACTGTCCAATATTGGAATGAACATCTACAATATAAATATAAATTTAGTATATTTGCTTCACCAAGTGCTATAGTTATACATAAATGTTGCAAATAAATCGTTATACCTTGTCACATTTATCAATTCCAGTCTGGAACTTCATTTGAAATGACCTTCGCATTCTATTCGCAAACCTTGTAATGCGTTCCATAGAATTTGCCTCAAGTGCAAGTTGCTACAATCATATGTAACAAGGCTTTTACATTACTTACTTAAAGACATAACTGAAATGTATAAAGTTTTTAACCTTACCGCAAAGAATGTGTTCATGTACCATAATGAAGAACCCATATTGTTCAAATATGTCACCTTCACATTTATTACCTATACAAGCAAATTGAAATAATTTCAAATATTAAATTTACCAGTTACTACACATCACTACGCTTAATGTGTTGTGTGTGATTTGTAAATAAAAACATACATCGTCTCGGATGTTTGTATCTGGTGCAAGGCACATAAGCTCATGGCGAGTGATAGCATCTTCCTCAGTCTTAACAATCTCTTCATCACTACAAACATTGCAAAAACTCAAGCCTAAGTTCATTCCTCACTTCAATATCGGGCAGCTAAGGTAATGAAGAGACTTGTAAAGTATATAAAATGCAGTTACCTGAAGGTGTGTTCCCCATTAAAGATATAACTGAAGAGGTCAAGATCTGGATCTGCCAAATGAACGCTCTTATACAGGAAGGGGCCAATCTGGAGTCGATCCATTGTTCGGTCATACAATATCTGTTTCCTTCTAGGCAATTGAGTCTGGGCCACTCCAAACAACTCCCAAGGTTCTTTACAATGCTGCCCTGGTCGTCTTTCTTCCGTTGCCCTTGTATTGATAGGGCTCCTTTGAAAACTAGCCCCACCCTTCTCAACTTTCCTCTCGTGCATGAGAGGAACCAACTGCGTCGAAAGGAAATGTATGAGTTAGGCCAAGCTATTATAAAATACATTACAAATCAATGTTTTTCATTTATAATTATTGTTCACCTACACATACGCAATGAAACAACATTTTTGCATTTAACGTTTCGCATTCATGGGTTTCATATTATGCTAATCATACCTCATTCATCTTATCGTTCTCCTTAACGATTTCCACAGAGCTTTCACCACCATTATTGTCCATGTCATTCTCATTCCCACCATTAATCACATCATCATCATTGTTGTTTTCATTTTCTCGGACGTCGTCCCCAACACATTTATCATTTACCCCACCGCTTTCATTGTCATTGTTGTTTGCCAAGGGTGAATCTTTGACGATGCCTTTCAAAAGATTCAATATCTCATCCTTGAAACCACTAACTGAGCAACCACACTCTTTTTGTGCTATAGGATCCGATATAGCTTTCTCAATCCGCGCAACACTACTCTTAATGTTCTCTACCTCTAATCTTAAGGCAGAAGCGACTTCAAGAAACTGGGGGTTCACTTCCCCTCCAACACCTACATTCTTTTCTGATTGGGTTACAATGTTGATTTTGGTGCTCTCTATCCCACCCCGGTTATTAACCCACTTCATAACATGACTGGCAGTCTCATTCTTCCATGTAAGTATCGGATGAACTAACCTATCAACAAAGCTACATCCACGGGACACGGCATCAAGGTAGTACAATTGTAGAAATACTGCTGATCCATGCAAGTACTTTGCGCCAGTTGCCTTGTAATGCAAAACCCCATCGCACAGAAATTTGAGGCAATAACTTGCCCATTTTTGTCCTTTTATCATCTCTGGCCTCCTCAATGCAATCAAATACTGCGAACTAACGTATGTTGCAGATGTTGGGCAGAGGATTGTCCCAATAGCAAACATCATAAACCCGATTTTGAAGTTGTCATCCACTGTGCTTGCCATTATTAACTTGTCACTCAAGTCAGAAATCAGTGCAAATCTATGCTTTCCACAAAAAGTTGTGATAAGCGACTTCATTTCTTCACCATCCAAACAGCCACTTAAATCTACTTCTTCTACTCTATTCGGAACTCCCATAATCCGCTCAAAGTCATCACTACTTATTGAAAGGGGACTACCGTGAAGCTCAATCATACATCTTGAAGGGTCAAACTTGTCCACAAGAAACCTACACAACTGTCGATGTAGTCGAGTCAACGAAAATTGAGCCAATATTCCAAACCCTATTTCCTTCATCGCCTCAATTTTCTCTACTGAAAATTTGGAGACGGTCTCGTGAAACTTGTCTACACAGCATCGAGTCTTTATAGTCACATTGGTTTTCTTTTGAACATTTACTAATCCACTAGGCCCAGCCTCACTAACTTCATTATTACTTTCAATTGTAGAACAAAATGCTGCCTTCTCCTTTCGACTCAGTTGTTTCCATTTACTAGAAATTTCCTTTTTCCACTACAAAACACAAAACATATTTTGAAGCATCAACTTTTCAAATCTCATATTTTAAACTACAAATCTAAGCTTTCAAGTTTTTTCTATCAACTACTGTTTTACCTTTTAAACTAGAAACTACAAAACCTAAATAACTTTGCAACAATGAACTTTTCAAATCACATTTTCACATATTTAAGTTCTCACCTCAACTTCACGCATGCCCTGTTTATTTTTCTTTAATTCATCTCCTTTCACTTTCCTGCATAATATGTTGCAACCAAATAACGAACACGTATTGTAATCAAACAAATTGACATTACAATTAAATGTTTTTTTCTTTCAAACTTACAGGTAATTAAAATATGCATTTCTCCCAACAACGACTACTTCTTCATCGTGCTCTTTCTTTGTTTTATCACTATTTGCCTTCATCTTCTTTTTTGCAGTCTTCACCTGCCCAAATTCACATTACATGCATTAAATTCAGAATAACGATTTATTTACACATACTAGAAATTATACAATCATATATCGCCTCTGTGCAATTGGCAAACAGTGTCATACATTTTGCATTCAGCTCATCCAATTGCACGCTAATGGAAATTATACAATCATATATCGCCTCTGTGCAATTGGCAAACAGTGACATACATTTTGCATTGAGCTCATCCAATTGCACGCTAATTTACTGATACTTAGCAAACTAACTACCAGTGCAAACAAATTGGGAAATTCTCGTTTAGGGAAGTTCTGCTTTAACCCCAAACCAACCTCTACATTTAACTTTCGGTTTCATTGACATAGTTTCATAAAATCCCTAAATTATACCCATACAAATCCATTATAGATAGACTAAATTATACCCATAATCAATTCATTCTTAACCCATAATCAATTCACTCTTAACCCAAACGAATACAGAGAAGAAAAACCAAACTACATTCATTCTCAACCCTAAACCCAGAATCCATACAACTTCGGAACTAACCTCGACTTGTCGTTGATCGTGCGATGGAATACTCATCGTAATTCTTGGTTGCAGCCGCACTTTAAAATGCCCAAACCTATTTTGATGACGATGAAGAGGATTGGAGACCTGTTCTTCTTCCTGGATGTTTTTCTTCTTCTGGGTTTCAAGCTTCTTCCACGCCCATGTTCTTCTTCTCTTCCCGTGTTCTTCTTTTGTTCTTTTTAATTTTTGATGAAGATGAAGAGGATTGGAGACCTGTTCTTCTTCCTGGATGTTTTTCTTCTTCTGGGTTTCAAGCTTCTTCCTTCCCGTGTTCTTCTTCTCTTCCCGTGTTCTTCTTTTTAATTTTTTAGTTTTTTTAGTTTCCACCGGTTACCTACAATTGTAGGTTATCTTTTATTTTTTTTTAAATGAACAATTTTTTTTCAAAACCGGGGTAACTTTTACCCCGGAGCACAGAAGCAAATCCCCTAAAAATGATTATAACATTAAAAATAACCTCAAATTTTAGCCGTCATATAATGCTAGGAACAAATGAATTATTGTTGTAGCCTATATTAGAGAGAGGGTGTGGTAAAGAGAGGAGACAAGAGAGAAAGAGAGAAGGGCTTGAGAAATTGTAGTACATATTTCTCATGTCTAGTGCCTTTATTTATAGTAAATCACAAGGAAAAATAAACTTGATCTCCAAGTACATACCTAATAGGATATAATCACTAGATTTACAATAGTATCCTAATCCATATCTACTTAGGATTTACACAATCACACTATGCCAATATGAATTGTAACAATCCCCCTTGAGTGTGTAAATACTCAAGTAGATATCGCATTAGATCTTCATGGATGATGTAGAGATAGTTGATGAAGTTGTCTCATATAGGCACAATAGAGAACATGCGAGTCTCATATAGGGATTTGCACATAAAAGTAAGTCTCACAAAAACTTGGCTGGTAAAACCCAAGATGGGACAAAACCCATAGTCTAAGGAGAAACATGTGAGTTAATGCAATGTCAATATTTAACATCTTCAAGACGTAAGTAGTAAGAAAACACACAAGGGTATGACCTACCCGGGATGGGTGCTTTGTCAGGCAACATAAACCCAATGGGAAAAATGATCTTGATCGTAGGGAAAAAGAGTACATTAAGGTCAAGTGAGTATATTTCAGGATACTCCCATTGAGTTCGACAAAACTCCCCCTGAGAACTACAAGCGTTGCAAATAAGAAAATTTGCTCATACCAAATCCTCGAACAAGCTTCTTCGGCAGTGACTTTGTGAAGAAGTCAGCAAGATTGTCTTGGGATCGGATCTACTTGACTTCAACCTTCTAATGCTCATGTTGATGTGATGTAGACGCAATATGCTTGGTGTTGACTTCTTGGATATATTCTGTTATGGACTGGTTAATACATGCGGCGTTGTCTTCATATATTGTCGTTGGGACTGAACGATGGATGAAAACCACAGGTGCTTCGAATATTCTCCCATGTACACGTGTAGCTTTGTGTATGGCGATGAGCTCGAAGAAGTCACAACTAAGGTCTATTTGGTTGACCTCCAAGATATTGCGATGTTCCTAATGGTAAAAACATAATCAATTTGGAAACGTGCCTTGTGCGGATTAGATAGATAGTCTGTGTCAGCGTATCCCACAAGGTAGGCATCATTTCGATAACCAAGGGGTTGTGGTTAATTATGAGATGCACATGGATAGAATAAGCCTAGATCGGTAGTAATGGAAAAACGTCTTTAACACCAATTTGGTGGTAGCGTGTAGGCGCAATGTTGTATCTTGCCAAACGATTAACAACGAAGGAGATGTCATGCCTAATGTAATGAGGTAAGTACAATAAAGCGCTAATTAAACATAAATATGAACTTCAGGTTCCACAACCTTTTCAAGGGTCTCATTTGTATCTAGCATATGGACAGTCATGGGTGTACTCCAATGCAACACCTTATGAGTGTACTTCGACTGGTGAACCAAAATATCATCTGAACTATGCTAGAAACTTCAGATCGAAACGGAAAATAGTTTTTCCAAGATCTTTCATCTCAAATTTCGACTTCAGGTGCGAGGCAGTTTTCTCAAGCTCTTTCAGAGTCTAATTGGGATTTATGTCATTGACATAGACTGTAACTCTAGTAAATTCGGTTTTGTACACACATGGGTATAGTTTATTCAAATATCCATAATTGATCAAATATTCACTTAGATGGGTATACCACATCGGCCCAAATTGTTTCAATCTGTAAAAGTGAACGCCTCAATTCAATAGAGAGGGTGTTCTGTGGTCTAGAACTATTTGAATCAGTATATGAAAGTCATTCGGAAACTTCCATGTAGATTTCTATATCATGATCTCTATAGATACGTTACAACTACGTTCATAAGCTGCATATTCAGTTTTTCAGGAACTACCAAACTGATAAGGTAGCGGAATATTATGACGTCCATTACAGGATAATTAGTCTCCTTTTAATCAATCCCAGGGTGTTGAGAGAAGCCTTGTGCCACAAGGGGTGCCTTGTATCGCACTATCTCATTCTTCTCGTTACGGTTTCTTATGAAAACCCACTTGTAGACAACGAGCTTCACAAGTGGAGGTGTAGGAACTACAAACCCGAACACTTTACGTTTCACAGGTGAATCAAGTTCGACCTGGATTGCTTGTTTCTAGTTTGACCAATCGGTTCTATGTCGACATTCATCAACGAAAAGCAGTTCGACATCGTCGCTTTTCACTATTTCGGGTAGCTACTAGATACATGAATATCATCGATGATAATCTCATTCAAATTCTATAATTCATCCATGCATGCATAATGGACCAAGACTATAGGTCTTGGGATAATCCGGATTAATTTCATGAGGTGGAATGGTTGAGATAATGATCAAGGAAGGGATTCGTTTTGTGCCATGTTTCTCCATTTCTAGAGAGGTGAATCCTTTGAAATGAGGGATCTGTCACGCCTTAGGCTGAGAACATATTGATTGGCTAGTCCTCGGCGTACCGGGCGGTCCAACAGGGGCGGCCAACCGTCCCTTAGGGGTGGCGCACCCTTCGGGGATGTTAACTCAACATCTGTTACGTACGTCTATCCTTGCAGACATGTTTGCAGCTGGTATGTATGATCTCGTCACTTTAGCTAGATCAGAGAAAGCGTCTGGAGCAATACTCTGGAATCTAGAATACGGGGATCAAGATGAGTCATAGTGGGGATGTCTAGGATAATTCGCGTTGTTCTTTAGGAACGTTGACGTTCTTATCTCTCCTTAACGGTGGGAAAACTGTCTAATCGAAGTGACAGTCCGTAGATTGGCGGTAAAGAGATTGCGTGCAAGGGCTCTAAAGAGCTAATTTGAATGAGAATCATAATCGACAAAGATTCACATCCTTCTTTAAGGACCCATATTGGTACATTGCGGTGGCGCAATATGGCATATAAGGTGCACACCCAAAATGTGACATCCCACATCGATCAACGAAGAAGGGGTGATGTGCCTTATATGTACATGCCCACCTCCAGTTAACATGAGGCCTTTTGGGAGCTCACTGGCTTTGGATTCCATCGGAACTCCGAAATTAAGTGAGTTTGGGCTAGAGCAATCCCATGATGGGTGATCCACTGGGAAGTTGCTCGTGAGTTCTTAGAAACAAAACCGTGAGGGCGTGGCCCAAAGCAGACAATATCGTGCTACGGTAGAGCCGGTCCGGGATGTGACACAAAATGCGTAAGTACGCAATGTTAGGTTCATACCTAGTTACCAACTGTAACGTCAAAATAGTATTGGGTGACAATGAGCCTCAGGCGAACCAACATGGCCGCTTACAAGATTGCATAGCCCTAGGCAAAATCCAAAAGCTTGGTGCATTCACGAAAGTTCTAGCGATCAATTGGTAATGCGCTTTATGATCGCTTCTGTGAGGCTATTTGGGGGTTGAACATGGGGAATTCAATGTTCAATTTCAAACCCAAAAACATGCAATGCATATCGAAAAATTGTTCGATATAAACTCTCCGGCATTATTCAGTCTTCCAGACTTTATGGAATAATTAGGGTGGTGAGCCCTTAAGTAAGAAACGACCAGAAGTTTAGGCGTTATGTGTGGACAAACATGTGACCATTTGTCGATATATCAAACATAACCATATTTACATGGTCCACATTTTGGTTGGATTAGTCCACATTATTCCCTTTAATCCACTGTGAAAAGAGGGTTATGTAGTATCTTTGCTAGGGATGATATAGAAATCCAATTTCCCTAACAAGTAGGCTTGGCAAAGTGTGCTTGTAAGCACAAAATCCTTACTCCAGGTAAGGTGATGCATTGTGTAATATGTTGCACCGTGTTTTGACCTGAATGTCCCAAACAGTTGTGCCAAAGTAAGTAAACTGGTCGAATCACTCGGTTCCAAGCTAGCCTATATGTGGCACGTCCCAGTTGGGAGCCAACCTATTGGCTCCAAAATATAGCTTCAGGCTTCATATTTTGGAGGTGATGCAAAGAGACTTCACTCTATTTTTTTACAGTGGTTAGATGATCATTGTTCTCTCGAATATCCTTAAAGCTCAATGACGTTCTTCCGGAACGAAGAATATAAGGCCCCTTAATGATAATTCAGTACTATTAATACAATGAGAAGCGGTGTCAATGCCCTTAATCAGGTTGGATAGACCTGAATTCGTTGCTAGAGGGGTGATTTAGATATGAAGTTAGTATGCGTAGTAGTACATTCATCCAGACAACTAACTTCCCCACATGTATACCTTGTTACATGTTAATTGAATTCGGTCCCATGTATAAGAAACATGATTCAATTAACTAATATTCGAGGACAATATCCATAACTAAAACAAACACCAAACTTGAATCCGGGAACATAGAAAATTGTTCACAAAGTAAACCAAATTTGGATAGGGGTTTGGCCAACATGGCCTTCCATGTCGAAATTCTGCTTTTCCATGTGTTAGGGGCACAAACCAATGATCTCTTATATTAAAATGGAAGTAGATGTTGCACAGTTGAGATTCGAAAATATTGTCCTTTATTCTTGAAGTTTTGGGTCTTAGGTGCCAAAGGATCACGTGTTTGCTTGTGATGCCACCCTTTTGGTAGACCCTGATTCTACCACTATTCAGTACTTTCTAGCCGAAGTTGGATAAGCAGATTCGGTAGGCATTTGTCGAAGTAGAGCTTTCTGTTCGGTACACCTTTACCGAAGCAGAAGTGTACTTCGATAGGATCTAGCCGAGACATGAGTCCAGCATTGGTAGATCCTTGCCGAAACAGGCCTTGTACTTCAGTGGACTTTGGCCAAAGTTGGGTCACACCTTTCTGTAGACTCTAGTCGAAGCTGGGTCTATACCATTTGGTACCTCCCAACCAAATCACTGGGGTACCTTTTTCACTATTGTACTTTTCAATGAGCAATGTTGTAGTAATCTGATCCAAGAATTTAGTAAACCTCCACTCTCTATAGTGCTACGTCAGGAGCACCTCACATCCCAGACCGACTCCGTCGTAGCACGATATTGTCCGCTTTGGGCCACGCCCTCACGGCTTTGTTTCTAAGAACTCACGAGCAACTTCCCAATGGGTCACCGATCTTGGGATTGTTCTAGCCCAAACTCGCTTAACTTTGGAGTTTCGATGGAATCCGAAGCCAGTGAGCTCCCAAAAAGCCTCGTGCTAAATGGAGATGGGCATGCAGATATAAGGCACATCACCCCATCTTCGTTGGTCGATGTGGGATGTCACATGAGAAAAATCTTCTTCAATCAAAATTCGATCGGATTCTATAAACTTTAGAATTGTACCTATTCACGGATGTGTCTTGCGCTAGGCAAGATATGTCTTGCTTTGGGCAAGATCATCTTTTCATAATTGGAACGGTCCGTAGAGCGAGTCAAAGTGGCATGGAATCCTCGTCATCAAGGTACTTCCATTTACAATGCTTCAGGCATAAGTCGTCAAATGAAGATCACGACGGAGGCTTATTTAGCTCTACCCACGCCATTTCTGGCTTTAATGTTTCTCAACTTCTCAGTAGTCAAGTGGAGCTTGACAATTCGTACCCTTAGAAAGTAGTTTATGCCAAAAGCTTTCATGTCAGTGAAATTGAACTTGTTACAGTTCAGCAATCCACTGGATGGAGGGAACAAGATTGTGGTTGGTGCTTATGGGAAATAAATCTCCATAAGCATCAAGGTTAGAACATTCGGGTTGTAAGACATGATTTGGGTTAGTGGATTAATCATGGAGAACTTCGGGTCTCTACATGAGTGGTGCGTTTTAGGAAACAAAAAAAAATATTTCTATGAAACTTTTTCGAAACTTCGGGTTCGAATTAAAAACATGAACTTCAAGTTCATGGTACCTGCAAACAAATGCAATATATAGAAAAATGTATAAAGCAATTGAAAACAGATATAGTGAATATGGGTCACTTCGAGACCTATGTGTGAGTAGTCCACAAGACTAGTATGAGTCACAACCCAAATAAAAAAAATTAAGGCTGACTCGGAGGTGGGCTGTAGGCCCAAAAAGTATTTGGTGCTGTTGGCCCAAATATTTTATTTTAGTTGCTGGGCTACTAGCCAACTGTGTGAAGCGAGCAGGAAGGCCCAAAGCCCACATGGGGGATGAATTCAGGCTGTGGGCCAAAAAAATGGTTGCTGGGCTACAGGCCAGCAGAGAAAAAGAATGGGTTAACATAACCCAAGCCTAAACATGGGCTAAGAAAGAAAAAGTGAAAATTCAAGGCCCAACTCATGGGCTTGTATTTTCATGTAGGCTAAGTGATAGTGAAGGCCCAAAAAGTTTCATGTATGTTGGGCTGCTGGCCAGCTTGAGGGGAAAAAGGGCAATAAGCCCAAGCCCAAATATGGATTGCTAATTATGGACAAAAACCCAGGCCCAAATTGTAGGCTTAAAAACCAATGAAACCTCGTTTTGGGCTGTGAGACCTAGAGCCCAAAGGGCTAGGTTCGATGGAACCCTAGAGCTGCTGTGGGGAGGTGGTGCTTCGTCAGTTGGGACGCATTTGCCGAGGTAATCACGCCGTCGTGAGTGATGGCAGTGAGAGTGGGACCGAGAGTAAATCTCGAGTCTACCATGGGTGAACGGAAAAACCCTAACACCGACGAGGGAACCTCGTCGTCGAGTCTGCAGCTGCGAGCACAGGTAGAGTGGGGTGGTTCACAGTCGCCGTGAATCGCAAATCAACCCTCAAAGACTGTCGAGGTGGTGGTGGTTAGGATTATTCCAGTACGGGAGAGAGAAACAGACATGGTGGGTGTTTAAAGAAAATCCGACGAAGAATTCGAACAAAAAATCTTGATCTCCGTCGTTGTATTTGACGATCAAGCCATGGGGGACGACTGCTAGCGTCATTGGTGTCTTGCAATTACCAAGAATTGGTGATGGGGTGCGACTTCAGGCGCTGTGGTCCTCGGTTTCATCGAGGTGCAGACGGGGCGAAGAGAGGCCATGAGCTGAGTCACGACTCTTGGATGCGATTTTAGGGGTTTTTTTTTTCGTTTGTCTTTTTCTTTCACACAGATTCAATTCACCTTATATAATAAATATATGAATTTAAATGCAAACACAATTTAAGTAGAAGATTATAATTCTTTTAAAAGCGTAGAATTTGGTTCAAGCATCATGGTGAATGTTTCATGCAATCAAGGCTGAAAAAATATTGAAATTGAAACCGTGTTTTAGAAGTACTTGGATTGCAGATGAATATTGTGAACGTGTTTATAGAAGAATCGCCTTCAACTCCAGATTTCCATCTTCAATGCGTTGAATCTCGTTCAACATAAGATAACAAGGAGAAAATTGAATCAATAGCAAATATATTAATTCAATAAAATAAAAAGTAAATCAAAATAAGAATTATTGAAAATAATACTCCCCATGATTGAAGATGGCCAAAACTCCGGTATAATTCTCTTTAGCATAGCGAAAAGAGCATGTTGATAACGTCAGCGAAAAGAGCATGTTGATAACGTGTTGTAGCCTATATTTAAAGAGAGGGTGCGGCAAAGAGGGAAGAGAGAAAGAGAGAAGGGCTTCAGGAATTGTAGTACATATTCCTCATGCCTAGTGCCTTTACTTATAGTAAACGACAAAGGGAGATAAACTTAATCTGCAAGTAAATTCATACCTAATGGAATAAAATCACTAGATTTATAATAGTATCCTAATCCATATCTACCTAGAATTTACACAACCATACTATGCGAATATGAATTGTAACAGTTATACTATTTTTGCCGTCCATATTATGTCAATATGAATTGTAACAATTATATTGTTTTAGCCGTCATATAGTATTGTAATTAAATGTAAATTATATTATTTTCTTATGCCTTGGCCAAAAGAAGTAGTTAAACTGGTTATTCAACTCGATTAATATTGGAAATTTTGAACACCGAGCTCAAGAAAAAGGCTGAACCTCCAACCCACCGGGGTGTAACCCTAGTTGAATTGAATATATAGGGGTTGTTGAGTTCAAACTAAATTAGTGGCTGTATTAAGGGTGTCTTGATTAAGGGTGAAGAGTCTGGGACACAATTCAGTTTAATCATCTAGCTGGTTCTCTGTACGTTAAAATATTGTGAAATTTGTTGAACAGAACATGGGCACGAAGGTCAAAGGTCAAAGGTCAACTCAACTTTAACTTTTAATTAATTAGCGGTTGAGTGTGAAAAGGTTGTTGGAAAAAAAATAAAGAACCACCTAAGCTTCTCATCATTATATTATGCATGATTTAGTAGAGTTGGCAAATCTGACCCTTAAAGACAAATAAAATCGAAAAAACAAGGCGGATCTAATTGGTTGAGACACGATTATAATGGCCAGGCTGACTTTAGTTTGATTTTAATGTTTTTCAACTTCATAATGCAAATATCTTTTGAGAAGAAACGATATAATATTGTTGAAAAGAGAAGATTACAAGACTCATATATACATGGCACTAAATAAGGGAAAATAATTGGAATCCCAAAATAATTTCTAGTGACTAACAGAATAACACACAACCATTCAAAAATAAAAATCCTTTATTCACGATCAACCGCAAATTAGCATAAAACGACTAAAACGACATAACTATAGTAAGAGCACAATTGAGAATTCAAATTCACTTATAAACTATAACGAGAACACAAAATTCGCCTAAAGTGAGACTACATAACACAGACAACTCAACATGAGTTTTTGAATTTATTACAAGAAAAAACAACAAATCTAGTTCTAATACCAAGAACACCACTTGGTACAATAAGGCGCTGCCAAAATTAAGGACAAACCACCATAAGCATACAACTTCACCTCGAACAGGCAAAATGGATGACGAGCTGTCGAAAACCACCATAACCATACAACTTCGCCTTGAAGATTAGAACAACAACACAACACAACTTTTCGGGCTTTCGGTGTTCGATTTGAACCCACGATATTTTTCTGGAAAGAGAATGACAAAACAAGTCAAACACACTATTTGTTATGATATATGATGGCTTTTGGCGTTTTAACAACGTTTAATGGGTTAAAAACATCTTTTAAGTTTTAAGGGTGTTTTTGGAACTTTTGTAATTTTCCGTTTTATTCCCTTTTTCATTTAAGGTTTTCCTAAAACTATTTAAATGACTTTACGGTTATATTTCGATGATCTTTCATACAATATAATTTAGAAAACGAGAGTTTCTCTCAATATCTCTAGTATTTCAAAATTCTTCAAGGATGACCGTTTGTGATTCATTAACTTATTACTTCCACTGTGTCAGAAGAAGTGTGCGATGACTTGGACTACCAACAATAGGCTTAACAGCTTCCTATGTACTGAATTTGTATTAATGAAGATCTCCAAAATTCAGCTATAATATTTCTTATTTATTGTGTTATAACGTGTTAAAATTCTCTCTCTCCTTTTAATGTAAATTAATTTAGAATATCATCTGTAATAAAAATAAGTTCTATTTCTTATTTATTGTGTTATAACGTGTTAAAATTCTCTCTCTCCTTTTAATGTACATTAATTTAGAATATCATCTATAATAAAAATAAGTTCTATTTGCTTTTGAGATAGTATGAATTACATTCCTTCTCTTACAATTTACCCAATAAAAAACTAAACTTTACTCAAGTGAACAGATTTACAGACAAACACATAAGTGAAGGCAGACTTACCAACAAACACATGCCTAATGCAACTAGTTTGAATGCCAAAAGGTGAATAGATTGAAATTTTTGCATTTAATTCAACTTTTCTGACGCTAACTTAACTAGAGGCTTAAACTTGTCACCAGCAACAGTTATGTGATAGTGCATTATTTAGTAATAATTAATATACATGTGTAGTCATAATACAAGTGGAGAAAATAATATATTTTTTCATATTCCTCCACTTGCGTTATGACAAGTGGAGTATCCGGTGAAAACCGGATACTTGAAAAAAATCTCTCCGAAATTAGCTGAAATTGGATTTCCCTACTAATTATAGCCTAACAACCCAGGTGGCCTAACAAAATTCATCATTGCAACGGTAACAACGGTTTGGAGGATCCGCCTGTGTCAGCTTATGTATATTGCAAGTAATTAGTTAAGCAATATACATAAGATATATATAGTTCTAACCCTAGACCTAGCTCTCATTGTAACCATTACTCCAAAGATTGATGTATATGACTAAATAACAGTAATGTTTTATTACCAAATTTATATTGTTAAACTGTAAATTTGGACCACTTATTATTGCAAAAATCAACATATCAATGGTTCAGTATATTAACTACACATGCAAAAATTAATAAATGAAGTGTTTGATATTAACGATGACATTATTTCCAAACGTGTGAACGACTATTATCTGTTAATATATGCATCTTTTATAGCAAGTATGCATACATTAACAATTGAAAATGATTTTTTTCTTAGGAAGTAAGTTTCAAATTAGTTGATATCGTTCAACTGTAAACATGTTATTTTTTAATTTTTTTATGAAGTATGTGTTAGGTCTTCCATTGAGAAAACAAATCTCACCTCCATGTTTCTCCCATCTTTAATCATCTTCATCTCATGTTTGTGGTCACTCTTTCACTATGTGGTTGTGGTAGCTTGCTCGTTTTACCGATAAGAGTTTTTTGTAGTGACTATGACTTACTGTTCAATCTCATATCTTAGAGTTGTGACTGTTATTTAGATATGAGATTGTAGTTTTTGTGGTTTGTGTGCTTGGAAAATGATATGAAGAACATTTGTTGGAGATGACGATAGTTTTTCGGCTTTCAATATTTAGTCCTTATGAGTGTCATCTTCCGTGTTGGTTGAATGTAAGTCATTGAGGGTTAAAAAATTGTAATATATTTATGATGAGTTTGTAATTGTGTAATTATGGTATTTCTTTTGGTATTTGTGCATGCTAGCTCCAATATGATTTTTCCTTACTAAGGTGTGCTCTGAGGTCCACATTTGGCATCATTGTCATTTAAGTTCTTGATCGTTTTTAATGAAGTTTAATTTCATCTCAAAAAAAGTGTCAGGTCTTCCATGAACCAAGTGACTCAATACATTCCCCCAAAACATTTTCTAACAGAGACTAGCTTAGAAGTGCCTCGAGACAATCTGAGTCGTTACTATTCATGCATAGTGTTTTAAATAACTAATTAAATTTACTGTGATTTGCCTTTCTACTCTCACATGGTGCTGAGTAATGGTGTCTCTCACAAGGCACCCATGGGGGGGTGGCAACGACGAAAAATGAGTCTAGGGTGCCTGAATCCTATACATAGATTTGCCTAATAATGCTCTTTGTCTTTGCCTTCATTTGAAATCAACCTCTGAGCCTCATCAGTCATCGCAAAGATTATAAAATACTTTGCTAGTTAATTAAGACAATTATTATTTAATAGTATAATTAATAGGGTTAGAAGTCATTGGCGTGGTCGGCAGTCACTCAATTTCCAGATATTTTAAGCTCAATGATGTCATTGGGAAAGCAGACTAAGCAGCTGGGTTGATTAATCAATAGGGCATATTCTTGTGGATAATTTTACAAAATTATGTTAATTATACTTAAGAACTCAAAATGATACAAATGGAAGAGTTCGAGAGCCTGCTTTGTGTCAGCCGTTACCCGATTGGGCAATTTAAGTCGTTTGATTATTTCAACGATTGCATTAAAATTTTCAAAGCCTCCGTGATTAATTGTATAACAACCTTACATAACCGTATTATAGGGTTACGTAAACTGTTCTAGGGTTTCATTGTTAAAACTTTCAAAGCCTCAAACCCAACGGGTTTGTCTAGCGGAAGGAAAGATTTAAAACCCTCAATCTGAATTCAAACTCCCGCATTCTTTGGGGCCACCAGCTATGTTTTGATATACCGTTTAACCTGAAGACCAACAGTATTTTACCGCCTCATGTGATATCGAAGGTTAACGGGGAGAGGAATTAGTATGTCTAAATTCAAACTCCCGCATTCTTTGGGACTACCGACTATGCTTTGATATACCGTTTGACCTGAAAGCCAAAAATATTTTACCGCCTTATGTGATACTGGAGGTTAACGGGGAGAGGAGTTAGTATGTCATCAATATGTTGTGGGATCTTACATACATATATGTATATATATAAGGATTTGGAAGCTCAGAAGCAAGAGTAACTGTACTTACGGGCCGTAATTGCGGGCATGTAACATCCCCTCAAACTTTATTGTAATTTAATCCCCGAGAGATATTTTGGACATGTGCGTGTTATTTTGTACATGAGACAGTATAACTTTACTGTTTTTGGTGGGTGCATAATACCCCCAAAAACCAAAATATATATATATATATATCTATCTCTCTCTCTTAAACCGTGTGTGCATAGTGCACGTCGTCGAAAACCCGATGAACCGAGGTGATCCAAAGTCACCACCTTTTTCATCTCGATGCCCTAAACTCAACGCTGCTAACCATTTGTCAAAACTCCTAACTGTTTGATGAAAATCGCACACGGAAGAACCGAAACTTCCTGGCAATTTTCTCACAAATCCAGACCGAGATAAGATTTTTAACTACTACCATTGGATTCCTCTCATTGAGGTAGATGAATTTTCATATGTGATTTGCTTGATTTGGTTGAGTTTTGACGTAGATCGAAGAGCTATAGTAGCCGTGGTCTTTTTGGGAAATACAAGTCATTTCCTAAGCTTTTTCGGTCGAACCAAAAGTATACCATCATTCTACTCATCTCTAGCTTCATTTTGACATAAAGAACGTGAAATTTGGCCAAGAAATAAAAAAGTTATGAACGTTGAAAATTTTCAAGAAACCGACCACTTTTCCGGTGCGAGCTGCTGCGGCGATTGGTTTAGACCGGCCTGAACCCGGTCCAAACGGGGTCGTGATGTCAGCAAACCAATTCAAACCAGGAATATTCTTAGGTATATTCCTTTAACGCCTTTAGGTATATTCTGTTAAATTTAACAGAGATACCAGAATCTTCCGTTAAATCTAACGGAGTCAGTTGACGCTGTTAGTTAATTGTCAGTCTGACCCAGCGCGTGAGCCTTGAGTGGGCCGCTCATGGGGGCGCGTAGGGCACTTTGACGACGCATACTACCTAGGGGCAGTACGTATGATATTTTTCGGAGTGTTTCAGACTTCCGTATTGAGCAAACAAGGGATAAGTGTCATTTATTAGTTTAATTAGTAACCTTTATGAGTTTAATCATTATTATAGTGATATCTCATATAGATGAGACTTATCCAGAGGACTACCGAGGCTACTCAGGACAGGACGGCTACGACCCAGCTACTTACAAGTGAGTGAGTGGGTCTTTGTTTTGATAAATGTATTATTATGTATGGTTTTCACTGCTTTCTTTAAATTGTTACCCACTCACCTTTTATGTTTTGCTCCCCTGCACGACTTAGTGGCGGGCTTAAGTACCAGTGAGACATGGGCTTTCTTACGAGGATGTGAATGTTTTAGATTTCTGTTTATCCATCCTCACAAGGATGTGAATGTTTTATATTCTCTGCACTATTTACTATGCTTTGACTGTTATGCAACTGTAATAATGGGTTTTACCCATCACTGTACTTTTACTTCTGCTTCCACTCTAAATTTACTCACTTTTCTCAATCACATGCATAATTGGCTTTCGTCACTTAACACGTGTAGGCCAGCACCTTTCAACACCTGGCGTGTCAAGATTGGGTTGATAAGATAACGCAACTAGTCAGACTCTACCCAGATTAAGTTTAATAACAATCATACACTAAAGCTTGTTCACAAAACAGATAACATGAAACGAGCATGCAATATTAGCAGTGATATAAGTAAGCAAGATATACCAAAGAACACACAACAATTTGTTGCCCGAAAAAATCCCTCACTGGGTTAAAAAATCGGGGGACTCCCAGGAGTCCGATCCACTAATGAAAAATAAGGTTCATACAAAGATAACCACAACAAGCTCAATTCCTATACCTATTCTAAAAGCAGCTTGTACCTTTGTGCAACCTTATATTGCACTAGTTAGAGTTGTCTTCAGTCTTCACAAGAAGGCAGCTACAATCGTTGAGCTCATAAGCTTGTGGCACATAAATGAAGCATGAACCATGCAAATGATGTGAAGATGTAAAAATGATATGCAGCTGTGGATTCAAATAATAACAAGTCAGTTTCTCCAGTTAAAGAGTTGAAGGAAGAATCTAACTGAGAATCCTAAACTAAGGTTTATATGAAGATTTGGAAAAACCAAGTTTTCAGACCATGAACAATGCAAACTTTTTCTCAAAAGATTTGTGCGGGTTAACACATATTTGATGCACGAAAAATGAGTTTGCAGCAGGGGTTTTAGAAGAACATAGAGAGGAGGCTCTAGGAGCTTAAGACACTCTCTTGAAAATCTGATTTTTTCTAACCAAAAAACAAATGAGCTCCCTCAACCCTATTAAACCAAGAAACACCCAAAAGACACTTGTCACGTGTAAAAGCAATCTGAAATGATCAATGGTGAAAAACTCACTCTCGGAAAAACAGTGTCAGACGAGCCCATGTGGGTTTTCTTAAATTGCGTGTCAGCTCTAGTGTAAAGTAGATACACACATTGACTAGGCAGTTTCACTAGTCAGTAAGGCATAAGAAATCTAAGCGTGAAATGCATATGCTTGCACAAACCTTACTTGAGATTGAACATACCCAATCACACTTTGTTCTTCAAAGATTCAAACTTCAATACTGGCCATCCTAAAGTCTAATCAATAAAAATTGACCTAAAGAGCTTGTGTGATAAAATGTTATAAGTTTGACAAGGGAAGCCAAAAACCACTAAGTTTAAACCTCACAGAATTGTGACTGACAGGTTAAGTTTAGTATATAGCTTCTCATAACAATTACCATGAATTTGCATAATCGAGTAGACATAGTAGGTTATGATTTGTGCAGTTCTTATAAATTATCTATTGAGCGTAAAGGGTTTCGGTTTTCTAAATCTGTGGCTAGAAATAGCGTGGATTGATAGTTAGGAACACAATTAGCATATTCTGACAGGAAATATTGAAGAATTAAGGGATAATTGCTGGCAACATGGGAATAATTAGATGTTAATATGAATAACGGGATTAGATGGGATTGAAAAAGAGGAACCTGATGTCCTAGTGTTTCCATACATTAATCTTTTACAATTCATTCAAGTTTTGCTTAGTTTTTTCAATCAATCGTTATTATTAATTGCATTTAGTCTTTTGCATATCTAGTTTGCCATAATAATTCTTGTTTATTTAGTTTTAATTTGAATTTAATCACAATAGTAAATTTAGGTTAATCTGATCCTTGTTTGAATGACACTCACTTATCACTATATTACTTGAGTGATATTGTACACTTGCAATTATCACAACAACATTGCCTTGGAATAAAAAACATACATGATCTTAGTCTCAGTATATATGAATAATCAATGGTTGCCTATTAATTTCAAAATTATATTTATGCAGTATAACAATGAAAAGATACATATCAATATTGAACATTTGATCAATCAAACAAAAAAAGAAAAACCAGACTTATGGAGTTATATGCGATCCCTTCAGGGCCGGCCCTGACTTTTTGGGGGCTATAGGCAAACAAAAAAAATGGGGCTCCTGGCCAATAATCGGCTAATAACAATAATAAACCATAATAGCACACTCTAGCATGTAAGAATTAAAAAAAAACGTAAAAATTCAATAAGAAACTTTGAAATCACGAATCATACGTCCAACACTACTCAAACACTACCCTTGCATTTTTTGCTACAAAAGTACTAATTAAGCTCTCATAGTTGAGCTTTTCAATAAGATCCTTTTCAATTGATAACATAGCCAAACCATTCAATCTTTCTTGTGACATGGATTTTAGATTTTGCCAATTATTTGGAGTTTGGAGGCTTGGAGCCTTCTGGGTTCAACAAGAGTTCCCTGACAGACGGGAATGTGAAAGAATTTTTGTTTGTGTGCAATACACGCCCCAATACAGTGATAAGGAAAAAAGAATTTAAAAAGACAGCGATCAATGGTTTTTTTTTTTGTGCAAAACCTGGTTCATTAGTCTTGGAACTTGGAACTTGGAAATTGATATTCTCACGTTTGTCCCTACACACATATACTATTATACTGATATAATATATAACTAAATTTTTTTTAACATACATATTATATTATTATATGTAAACAAATACATAATTTTGGGGCTCCTAAATTTGGGGGCTCTAGGCGATGGCCTATCCGGCCTATAGCCAAGGCCAGCCCTGGATCCCTTCTCTTGAGGGTGTTGTTCCATCCATGGCGTCGATAAAAAAAAAAACAGACTCAAGAAAGAGAAGTATGCGTGAAGGAATGGATTGTGGTCGTGAAAAACCTTCAGCAAAGTATCCGTCGCAGCATGGAGGGAGATGAGGAGGTGATGAGGTAAAGAGGCAAAGAGGAAGAGTTTGCAGTGAGAAAACCGTAGGCTAGGTTTCGATACAAGTGTAAAAAGTATTTTTAATTAATTTAATAGTTGAAACGGAAGATAACTCTGTTAACAGTGTTAAGAGTTAGAGGGGTTAACAGATGTTTTAATTAGGCGCCAGGTGTCGCAAGCTCATGGGCTGGCATTTTTTTGGCATAAATATTTAGTACAGAAGATTTGAAGGCATAAATAGAACTTTAGGGGTTAGTTAATTTAGTGTGCCTCACCATGGTTTAGAGTGATTTTCTCTTTTGGTTTTGGGGTGGAGGTCACCGTTTGAAGTCATGAGTGTGGCAAATTCATGGCTCATTCGTTTGGCAATTTGGTGAGAGTCAATTTGTGAGTTTGAGAGTTAGAGAATAATTTTGGAGAATCTCCTCTATTTGTTTTGGGTTCTCTACTCGTTTGGTTTACGGTTTGTAACTTGTGGGATTTGGGTTGTGAGAGTTAAACACTCTTTTGTAATCTCTGTTTGTTTTAGTGAAATTCCTCGCTGTGCTTCACCTGTGGACGTAGACTTTACGTTAAACCACGTAAATATCTTGTGTTCTTATTTTGAGATTGTTTGTTTCTTTGCTTCGCCTACGACGATTGATATTTGGTAATGTGTTAGAATTCGCTTCGGCTTGGGCATAAAAGTACAACATATATATCTCACTTTCAAGTAAAGATGAATACCACTAAACTGTAGTGTTAAGTGATTGGATACCTCCTATATTAATAATAAATAAAAAATTCAAAGCCTCTACGATTAGTCTTTTTCTCTTTTTTGCCGGTGTTAACAAACCCATTAAGGCCTGTTTGATATTTATATTGGATTTTGCTTAATAACTCACAAAATTCAAAGTGTGGTGAATAAAAAAAATAAAAATATCTTGTCAAATTTGAAGGTAGAAGATGAATTACTCATTATTAAAGAAACTTAACTGATGCAATCATACCCAATATGGTAGGAGTACTTGGAGCGATAAATTTCCTTCATATGTCTAATCCCGTATAATTGAAAAATTGTTCACCTCTACCTTCAATACACCTTGAAAATAATTGGTTATATATTTCAATCCAATTCTAACAAGGCTTAAGAGTTTGTTTGATTATCATTTTGTTTTTTGTTTTTGTTTTATTTTGTACTCTAGATAAGGGAATAAATTATGTGGGAGAAATGATGAAGAAATATAAAAGAATTGTATATGGAATTGAAGAAAGTTGAGGTTACACTATAAAACCAATCGGTAATATGAGGAGTAGCCCAAATTACTTAGCCTATGCAAGGTCCCTCCTCACATCAATGTGGGATTCATTCTCAACATGCCCCCTCACGTGTAGCGAATTTTCAAGCCAAACAAGTGAATAACACAAATTAGGTGACGTGAAGCACGTGTGGCCATTGGGCTTAAAATATGGGACAACATGCTCTGATACAATGAAGAAAGTTGAGGTTCCACTATAAAACCAATTGATAATTTGGGAAGTAGCCCAACTTACTTAGCCCATGCAAGGTCCCTCATCCCATCAATGTGAGATTCATTTTCAACAGGAATGAAACAAATGACAAATCAAAACTAAAACTAAAACTAAAAATATTCTAAGTTTATTTTCACTTTCATATTTTTGTTTTAGTGTATTCTCCTTCATTTCTTCCACCTCCCTTCATTCATCTCCATTCCTCATTTTCCTCATATATTCTCTGCATCTCTAGTACAAAAATGAAAAAGAAAACTAAAAAACACATGAAATAATTATCAAACGAACCCTAAATTTTTGATGTATCATCATTCGTTAAGGTTCAAGTTGTGACATGTTACATTGTTTATTGGGGTTTGATATTATTTCACTTGATCATGACAATCTAAAATAACATATCAATTTATTTGGAAAGAGAAACATTTCTTTACGTATATGCATTGATTTATTTGTCCACGCAGTTTGACATGTTTTAGATTACAAGCTAAACTTTAAACCTAGCTATACAGGAGTTCACTTGATTAATTATTTAGATTACTAGTTAACATTGTGTTAATACTAAAACTCTTTGAAGAAAAAAATAAAAATTAGATGTTGGAAACTTGGAAGCCTGCAAATAGTCAACTCACTAAGGTTTGAATTTGTGCATATATTTTGTTATCGTAAACAATGTCACTTTCTTCACGAACTATCCAATGACTTCCTTTCTTTCATGACAAAACCATTGTTTAATTTGTATCAAAGATTTAATTTCTGGCATGATAATATCATTTCTGACGTTTCTTACTTTTTGAAACAAGCTACAGCCAGCCAAACATATTATTTGGTAATTAAGCTATAATATTAATACATACATACTAAGTCAACTAGTCATTAACAATATTGCGTCTTCCATTACTTCTTTAATTCGGGTTTTCTTTCTTATCATGGCAGCTAAGACAATGACAACAAATATTCTTCAACAATATCTTAATTAAAGTATTAATCAAGTCGTATTCAATTTGCATGGTCTTAACAATATCTTAATTTGCATGGTCTTACTAGCACATTGTGCACTCATGCTTTATAATTGAATTATAGCATAACAAAGTATTATACATATCTCAGAATTATTCGTACCAAAAGAAATAGGGATGACAATTTTCCCGTGGGTTCAAGTCTTTGCGGGACTTTGCCTCTAATGGGTAGAGTATGAAGGATAGAAATCAAGTATATGGACGATTTTAGAGAAATATTCAGGTTTTGTGTTCGGGGCAGAGCGAGGATGGTATTGTAATCCCCAACAGAACTCGCCTTTGTTTGAAATCTATCAATTATTCTTGTGACCAATCTTAGTGTTAGTAGAGGACTACGAACTATTCATTTGTTTTGTGATTTATCTTATTGTTAGTAGAGGACTATGAACTGTTCAATTTGTTTTTTGACAAATTTTGGTCATATCTATTTAATTCTATTAGTTTAACTTTTATGTTTTTGTAGGAAATAAAATATAGAGAAAGAGAGAATAGAGAGAGACAAGATAGAGATTGGGAGGAGAAATATGAGTGTATTATTCCATTCGTTAGAACCCCTATTTATAGGCATAGGGTTTCCACTATTTACATCAATGAGGAACACTCCCCTTAGTAAATGATATTTACAACACTCCCCTTGGATGCCCATCAATCAATAATAGTTGCCATGACAAAACCTTGTTTGGAAAACCCAGAGGGACAAAGTCTAAGCGAAGGAGAAAAATCGGGCATCACGTTTATAAAACATTGATACGGTGTTGGACATGCATAATGATGCATCGCTAAAACCTTGCCAGGAAAAATCCAATGGGATAAAAACCTAGTCGAAAATAAAAGAGCACAACATGCTTATGTCTGATATAATATATTGTCGAAGACTCCCCCAGAAGAATAACTCTGTTTGTCTCCCCCTGATGATAGTAAGCCTAGGTTCGACTAGTCATCATGAACAAGTTTGAAATAATTGAACTTGATTTTGGGAAATACATAAGTTATTGGGACTGAATGACAATAGTCTTTTATATTCCTGCAAATATTAGAGAAATACCAAAAGAATATACACTTCAAAATATACAAGTATTCTATCAAACTTCCTGGTGAATACAAGCCACATACACAAATAGCCTTATAGACTCTCCAAGAGTTCTACTATAACTCTTATCTGACACATCCCGATCCCGGACGAGCCAGGTGTCGGAAGTGCTGGCCGACACGCGTTAGCGTGACGAAAGCCAAAAAGAAAATTAGAGAATAAAGAATTGAATATTGAACTAAAACAATAAAGTCAGAGTGCACGGAACGTGCAGGCGGAAGAATTAAAAGAATACACAGTAAGAGTAGGGTAAGGGATACAAATTTATACAAACGTATAAGAATCCCTACATCGTCATACGACCGCGCCATCGACGTCGCAAGGTTCCCAGCCAACTAACCTGGAGGGGCGCAAAACATAAAACGGTGAGTGGGTCAAAAAGCAAAGTTTGATAAAACCGTTGTTTTCAAGAGTTTACTAACCCCTCACCGGAAAACATGTATAATTGAGAAAATACGTCATACCCGTAGGTATGAACCTCAAAATACTATCATGAAAACATTCGGGTACTCCCCGATATATAATGTACTGACATGCTCACCCATATGTAAACACACAAGTCCACGTGGCTAAACCACAGTGAACAGGCTAGGTATAAAAGTAATACGCTGAGTACTACAATGACGCGAGTCTAACGCTAAGCGCTGGTGCACAAAGTGCAGTCACACAAGTCCGAGTTGCCTAGTGCAACCTAAGACAGGCTAGTACCTACAATGGATCCAAGGGTGCGTAACGGTACTGATAGTGACTACTCCAAACGTCAAGGCTAGTCCTGGCCACAAGACTGAGTACTAATACCTGGGGTGTTATACAACTACTGAGGAGCAACAGTGTAAAATCATGCATGACAATATAGTACGAGTGTTCTACCTCCAACACACGTAATGAATATGTATCTACGCTAACAATTTAAGAAAGCGTCGAAAACCATGTGTATAGATATACATTTATCAAATAAAGACCCACTCACTCACCTGTAGGTAGCCGGGTCGAAGTACCCTGTCCTGGGTAGCCCCGGTAGTCTTCTGGATAGGCCCCACCTATATGAGAAATCACCGGTACAATGATTAACTCAAAAAGGTTACTAATTAACGAATTAATTAAACCTATCCCTTGCTTTTGCAAATTGGAAGTCCAAAACACCTCAAAAATTAAAATGCATACTACCCCGAGGTAGTACACGTCGTCACGAGTCGCCCCGTGAAAACAGATTCGAAAAAGGACCTTCCACGCGCCCTCACGCGCGGCTTGAAGGTCGAAGCCTACGGCTCCACGCGCGGCTCACGCGCGAGCCGGTCAACTAAGCCGGTGAGCCGGTCAACGCGGCTCGGCTCAAGCCGGTCAACACGGCTCGGCTCAAGCCGTCAACGCGGCTCGGCTCAAGCCGTCACTGCGGCTCGGCTCAAGCCGGTCCAAGCTGATGACGTCAACAAATCCGGTCTGAACCGGTCTGCTGACGTCAGCATGGCCGGTCCAACCCGGTCCGATGACGTCAGGGCCGGTCATCCCTGCCAGGATTCCGGTCGCCGGCGCCGGCGCCGGCCGCCGCCAGCGCCGGAATCTGGAAAAATGGCCGGATTTCTGGGGAATTTTTAAAACTTCGTATCTTCTTCATTTCAAGTCCAAAAATTACGTGCCATATATCAAAATGAAGCTGGAGAAGAGTAGAATCACGGTGTACCTTTGGATTGGTCGTACAAGCTCGAGAAATGGCCTGAAATTGCCTCGAAGGTTGCGGTTCACTGTAGCAAAGTCAAACTACGTCAAAACTCAACCAAATCAGGCAAACGACGTATGAAAATTCATCTACTCAACGAGAGGAACACAATGGTGGTGGTTAGAAACCTCACCTCGGTCTAGATTGACCGGAAAATGGCCGAGAAGGTCCGGTTCTTCCGGTTGCGTTTCCCGTCAAATGGTTGAGAGTTTGGACGAACGGTTTGCACCGTTGAGTCCACGGCGTCGAGACGAAGGAGGTGGTGATTTTCGTTCGCTTCGATTCGACGGGTTTCCGTCGGTGTGCACTGTGCACCCACGGAGAGAAAAAGAGAGGGAGAAAGTGAGTTGCAGAGAGTGAGGGAAAAACAGAGACCAAGGGACCAAGGCCACGTGGGCCAATAGGGGTGTTGGGCCCCAGCCCAACCACCAAACTGTCCAGAAATTTAAAATACGGGTAACGTCGGTAATCCAACGCCCGTAAAATATTCGTTCGGAGTCCAAACGACGTACGGCTCGCGTCTACGAATTCGTATCGACGAGCACGTCAAGAAAATACAAGTGGATGCGTCGTACGAGTTACGACGCAAAAGTCAACCGTAAAGTCAACCCAGGGGCAAAAACGTCATTTCCCACGATCGGGAAATAAAATAAATTAAATTTATGAACGGGCTGTTACATATCTCTTTCAAAAGTGTTGCAACAATATAATTTTAGTTTGAACTAATCAAAGTACTCATTGAGGCAATTTATACCAAATTTATCTAGAATAGGTATTGAGTACATAGTTTGAGCTTCATGCTCTTACTTTGAAATCTTTAATAGATAATTTCATGGCATTCTCTATTTATTAAAAAATTGCTTCGAGAAATAGACTAGAGCTTAAAAATCTCAAATAGTATGCATTCTCTACCTGCCATAAGTCTCACGTTTAAAATAACACTGTACTTATAGAAATGTGGTTAGGTCTACAATAGGGTACTATGTCTCTACCAAGAAGCCTTATATCATACAGTGACTTTATTTCATTTTATTATATACACTCAAGAATAAATTTTGGGGTTTAAACTATAGGTTCAATTATTTCATGCTTTTCAAGGGCTCTCAAACATGGGATTTGCCTCTTTCCAATTTGGCCAACAATTTTTATAATTTGTCGACTTAATGGAAAAACGTGATCATAGCCCTTGATGATATGAGTAGCTACTATAAAATCAATTTCATCATCAATTCATGATCCAACAATTCTTATTTGCATGTACGCATGCTTAATTTATAGGTATCTTGTTGGTTAGGTATCATTGCCTCTTTGGACTTCCATTGTCATTTCTAGGACAAACATCTAGAAATGAGTTACTTAGAGAATTGGATCATAACCTCTTATGAAGCGTTATTTAAATTGGGCTTGAACTCTATAAATCTCCACTTCTGGGTAGTTCAAAGTTTAGAATCTATCTATATATCTACCATGCTTCAGCATGCAACAGATTAATTTACGTCAGTTATGAGACAAGAGCGGATGAATCGACGCTAATTCATGACGTTATTGAAAACTGACATTTCTCCCCCTAACGGTGGGAAAATTGCCTCAACAAATTGACAGTCCGCAAAATAGTTGGTTGTAAAATTAACCTTAACCAAACTGATCATGATAATGCATGTGATCAAGATGTACCTCCCAAGTAGAAATTAGCAATGAATAAAATGCTTAAATCTTTTGGTAAGCCATGAGAAGTTGTGTGCCCAAAATCAATCCCCAGTGACATGAAATAACCTACAAAATTTGGGAATTACGCTTGTAGTAGCAATTTTTTGACACACCCCACCCTCGATACCCACGTGGATATCGAGTTTGGGCGTGCTGGCCGACACTTGTAAGTGACGAAGCCATTAAATGCATTACAACACTTAGTTGAAACAAATTAAATTACCATAAAGTTGCTGAATTCAATGTCAATATGCATATGATTCAGAGCGTACTAATTTGAAATAGCGGAAACAAAATAATAGGATAAGTTCCTAAAATCTCTATCCATAACAGGGATGGATATTATTATAGAACTGAAAAGAAAAAGATGAATCCCTACATGGTCGGGATATATGATCAGAGCTGCCACACAGATGCCTCAACTTCACCCGATGCTATATCACTAAGTCCTGAAGGGGGTGCAAAAACAAAGGTGTGAGTGGACGAAAAATAAAAGTTTTCGAAATACCTTTCTCTTTTCAACATAATAACCCCCTATTTGAAATCCAGTATAATTGTAAAATCGTACTACCGTAGTATACGTCAAAATGGAGTTTATAGGTATAACTGGAAACATATATCAATATAAATTCCGTAGATAACAAATCATATTTCCATAACTCGTTTCGCCAAATATTTCAATAATATGATAATAGGAAAACCAACACAGGGTATATGTGCAATCACCCATGTACGTGTTGAGAACAGCCTCTCAATCCCCGTACAAGCACTTTACGTTATCAATCAATTTGTACTCCTAGTACCACACACATGTAAGCACTTGCGCATTAGCGCGTCACACCCGAGTCCTTACGTAGTGGGGCCTTTTCCCCAAAATAAACATAAACGTAAGACAAGCTTGCACTAAGGTATTTACCGGACAATACCCTTGGAGTACAGTGCGTGTGACCCAAACATGTGAGACTTGTCCTACGGCCGTGAGACGGTACTACAACGTAGTGAAAGCATACCAAGTGTGTTTGAAAACATACATACATATATCATGTGTAGAAGTGAAGAATATCATATATCTCATAATTTCCCAAATATTCAATCCTTGTGTAATCGAACATATTCATGCGTAGAAGCCAATAATTAAATACCAATATTTATGCATACCCGAAATCATTGGCTAAAACCATTTAATAATATATATCCATAATTAAATACTATGCGGTTGCATAATCGAATACCAACACACACACACACACACAAATATATATATAAGCATGTCTAAAAAACATTTAAAATCATTTAATATATCAAAACCGTAATCATTCCAAAGCATAGAAATCATTTAATAAACCAAAAGTCCACTCACAGGTGATCGGGAGTGAAATCTCCCTCAGTGTTGCCCTCCTCGAAGTGTGGTGCCGAAGAATTACCTAATTAATATTAGGGGAAAAATTAGAACCTCCCTAATATAAATCAATATAGGCCCTATAGAAAAATATTCCAAAAATAATACTATTTTGGCAAAAACGGGCTCGAAAAATGATTTCTGGGGCCAGAAAACCCTACAGCCGCCGTCCACCGCTGCCGGCGCCGCCGCACGCGCCGCCACGCTCAGGGAAACGGTCGGACGCGCCGCCACGCGCGCATGCTGACGTCACCCCCACGCGCGCATGCTGACGTCACCCCCACGCGCATGCTGACGTCAGCCACGCGCATGCTGACGTCAGCCACGCGCCTGCTGACGTCAGCGCCGTTAAAGTCAACGGCGTCAATCAAACTTAATGGAATATACCTTCTCTGACGGAATATTCTGACGCCGTCAGGAATATTCCGTTACCGTTGGCGGAATATTCCTCTGTCTTCTTCCCCTCGCCGGTCGCCGGAGCCGCCGCCGGCGCCGCCGTCCTCCGCCGCCTGGTTCGCCGGAATTCTAGGAAATTTTCCGAATTAATTCCAAAACTTCAAAAATTCATAACTTCTTCGTTCTTTGGACAAATTTAACGTGCCATATATCAAAATGAAGGTATTGACGAGTAGAATATTTTCACACTAATTTGAGGCCGGAAAAATGGCTGGAGATGGCCTGAAATTGGCCGGGAAGCTTCTGGAAACCCTAATTCCGTTCTCCTTCAAAACTGCACCAAATTGGACGTTCTTTATATCGATTTGAACCTACTCGATGTAATAAAACCAATGGTAATGGTTTCGAGGCTTACCTATGTTGGGATTGTACAGAAACTTGAATGGCAGTTTGTCGTTTTCGTTCCGGCGTCGGTTTAGACGATTGGGCTCGAGTTTGGGGATTCTGAAATCATAGTCTCGTCTAGAATGACGAGACGATTGTAATGGCTATAGTCTCGTGTCTCGGTTTGATGGTTTTGTGATTCGTCCACAAACTAGGGTTTGGATGGTTTGGGTGGTTTTGGCAGAGAAAGAGAGAGAGAGGGAGAGCTCGTGCAGAAAGTGGGGAGTTGTGTTGCTGCACAGTAGCCAACCCACAACCGAAAAACCCTAATTCCAACTTACGGGGTGAAAATTACTAAAATGCCCCTACACTTTAAAGCTTCATAAAACGTTTGTTTTAACTCCGAATTGAGTTCCGCTTGCCTCCATGCGTTCGTATCGACGAGTACATCATGAATATGTAAAGAAATAAATTTTCACAAGTCGTCACGAAAAGTCAACATTGACCACTAGGGGTATTTTGGTAATTTCACACAAAATTTGGGACGGGTTGTAACATTTTTCATGTGAGCAGACCTTTCAAGGACATGCACAATGCACTTTGTTCAGGCCTCAAAATATTTCCATACAGATTTGTAATAATCTGACACATCATTGTGGATTTAGATTGGCCAAGTTAATCAACCCATCATTTGGTTAATGAACTTCTAGTTCATGACAATATAAACGTTCACTACTTCTATGATTGTACGATACAACTCATAAGAGAAAGTAGGAGCTTCTTTAGAAAAATGAGTTGAACGAAATTAAAATACTATTCGATATAAAAATAAATTTAATTAACAAATTCATAATAACATAAGAAAATTGAAATGACCATAATAAAAGAGCTAAAAATAAATAGAATAAAAATGAAGAGCTAAGCATGAGGAGTTGAGACGACAGGTGGAGGAGTTGCTCGAAAAGAGTTTTATTCGAGAAAGCCTAAGCCCTTGTGCGGTTCTTGCCTTGTTGGTGCCAAAGACCGATAAAAAGTGGAGGATGTTCACTGATAGTCGAGCAATCAACATAATAACAATTAAGTATCAATTTCCAATGCCAAGATCGATGATCTTCTTGACCAATTGTGTGATGAAATAGTGTTCAGTAAAATTGATTCGAAAAGTGGGTATCCTCTTATTTGTTTAGAGAGGGCGATGAATGGAAAATAACTTTTAAGACTAGAGAAGGCTTATACGAATGGTTGATCATGCCATTCAGGCTAACTAATGCTCCGAGTACTTTATGCAAGTTATGCTTGTGTGGCGCTATACTTTGATGATATTCTTGCCTACAGTGCAAGTTATGCCTTACACGTTTAGCACCTGCGGGAAGTGTTGCTTGAGTTGCGAAAGGAGCAATTTTATGCAAATTTGAATAAGTGTACATTCATGACTAATTATGTGTTGTTTCTTGGATGTATTGTATCCAAAGATGGAATTGTTGTGGATAAGAAAAAGGTTGAAGCAGTGACCACATGGCCTACACCACAATCCATACATGATGTACGGAGTTTTCATGGATTTGCCTCATTTTATAGGAGGTTTATTCCACATTTTAGCACCATCATGGCTCCAATCACAGATTGTGTGAAAGGTGGAAAGTTCTTTTGGAACGAAGAAGCAGTAGCTCCTTTCGTGGAAACCAAGAAAAGTTGATCTTTGCTCCATTGCTCATGCTACCTGATTTCTCAAAGGTTTTTGAGCTATCTTTTCATGCGTCCAAGATTGGTATTGGGGCTGTTTTGAGTCAAGAAGGGAAGCCTATTGCCTATTTTAGTGAAAAATTGAACAATTCAAGATTGAATTACTCCACATACGATTTGGAGTTCTATGTCATTGTTCAAGCATTGAAGTATTGGAGGCACTATCTGATCTGCAAAGAGTTTGTTATGTACTTCAATCATGACTCTTTGAAGCATATAACTAGCCAGAAAAAATTGCCAGCGAGCGAGACATGATAAATGGGCAGCATTAGAAAAGGGCATCGCGGTTTATGAAGGTTTTATGAGTTTCAAAGTCATAGAGCTTGTATGCCTTTTGGCCAATAGGGTAGCCAATGAAGACACATCAGTGAGCACATGGAGCAAATTTATAGGTGGGATGGACATTTATTGCATAGGCTAGGCACTCAAAGACACGCATGTGTTGATAGGTGGGTGGTTTATTGTAGAGGACTTCAAATGGCGTTCTCTTGTGTAGTAAGGGAGTTGGGAGACGGTTTATTATGTAGGTTGCAGTTATGACACGTTCACCACAAAATTTTATAGGTAAGTTGGATTGAAAATGTAGGGTTCTAGCTATTTCAAGAAGATGACGGTGTTAGCACTGAACTACCCCATTTTGTTATGGTGTGTAAACACAAGAATATTGATAAACAATGCCATGGTCGGAAAAAAAAAATTATCCCTCGTTGTCTACACGTATTTGTTGGACTTTTGTGTTAAATTGTGTTTCAACATAGGCAAAAAAAGATTTCAATGTGATTTGTATTTCACGTTTGTGTTGCATAAGAAAAACGCAAGTGAAACGGGAAAAGTCATCAATAATAGACATAAAATAATAAGCCACAGTAAGAGAGATTTTTATTAGGGCCCCAAATGTCACAATGTAAAAGTGCAAACGGTCTTGACATTGAAATAGAGCTAGTTCCAAAGGTTGACGAGTTTGTTTTGCCAATGGACAAACATCGCACACATGATTCGAATTAAAAGGACACTTCAAAAAATTGTTAGCTAAAAATTGTAGATAGGTTGAACAAGGATGACCTAGGCGGCGATACCAAAGTTCAGTGGATGTTATGAGAAGGTGACGTGCTGGTTTTTGTTGAATGGTAGAAGTCAACACCGGTAGTAAAGGTCTCCTCGCCACTTACCGACACCAATCGTCATCTTTGAAACCAAGTCCTGTAAAATACACCAAGAAGGAAATAAAGTAACTGAGTAATGCAATCTATCTGCAACTTTACCAATTGATAAAAGATCAACTTTAAAACTTGGTACACACAAAACATCCTTCAAATGTATATTGCAATTTAAAGAAAGAGTGCCCGTCAAAGTAATAAGAGCCTTCTCTTTGCTAGGCAAAGAGATAGGTGGTAAATTATGCAAAGATGTAGTATTCGTCAACGAATTTAGAGAAGAAGCGATATGATCTGTTGTTCCACTGTCAATGATCCATTGACCATGAGTGTAACACTCTGGTACTAACTAGTTTAGTTAAAGGGCTGTCTACTAGTAAAAGTGTTTTGTGTTATTTACAAGTTCAAATTAGCAACTAGACACCTTAATTGAGTTAAGCTGCCAAGTGTTATCTATTTGTTTGACACCTAGCAAACCCACACTTGAAGTAAACTATCACCTGTTACTTTTTACTAAGTTCTCTTTTTAACTCTAGCTTCTGTTTCAAACATCTCATTTCACACACTCATACCACTTTTTTACTAAGAGCTAAGGTTAGTCTTAAAGAGGGAGATCCAAGCTAAGAAACTCAGTTGCTAGAACATGGAATTAGCTTTGGTCTTCGTCCCAATCCTTCAAACTTCAGAACTTATTTGATATTGAGCTTTGAATTAACTTTTAATTGTCTCTTTGTTATTGAATACTGGTTTGATTATTGATTCAAAAACTATTGATTTTTTTCATTGTTCAAAGTGTTCCAATAATTGAACATTGAATAGCATCTGAACATGTGGTTGATTCAGTTTATATGAATCGAAGTGTTGTGTCTTCTTTGTGAAGGAGTCAGGACCTCTGGCCAGTTGGTAATAAGGCCCATGTAACCACCATGGGCCTCTTCGGAATATCATAAGAGGAGAACAAAAGCTATTGTTTTGTTAATGTTTATTGAAATTGTGTTATCACTCCTTGTTCAGCTTTTATATTGCCATTTTGGGATTGATGTATTCATTTTATCTTCTTTGAATACATGACATAATTATGGTTCCATACTCTTCTATTACAAGCCATAATAGTTTCTTACTGAGCTTTTGTAGCTCACCCTTTTCCATCTTCCATTTCAGATTAGCTCGTGCTCGAAGTGGTATCATTTTGGATGTGCAGTAGAAGTTGAACTTTGTTTGAAGATCTTAGAATCCTTTTTGTTAAGGTTGTTGTTGTACTTTTAGACAACTATGTGTAATAAAAGTTCTGTAATAGTGAGTAGAGTTACAAACCTTGTAGTTAGATCCCTGGTTGTAAATAGAGATGAAATGTTTTGCTCAATTTTGGAGTTTGTTTTTGGTTCCCTTATTTTAACTTCGTAACTAGTTTTCTATCAAAATTTGGGGACAATGAGAGGAAGCAATTGGCGACAATCCTTGGGTAAAAGATCTGGTTAAAGCGGAATATGCTTGCGGTGTGGAAGATGAAGGGCCATATTTCTTTGAAAGTATGGACAAAATTTTCTGATATTGAGCATCAAATAAATTCAGCAAAACAATATGTAGGTCATGGAAAGTTGGAGCCGCAATATTGATTTGATTTGCGGAAGGAGTGAAACTGATGCGGCTGTTTCTAGTGCGGCTGTGACTGCAGTCATAGACAACCATGACTGCAGTTTGTAGCTTTGCATCATTGGTCCCCATGTCAAAGGAACACGACAAGAAAGAAAAAATAAAAAAAAAGCTAGAGTTTCGCACCCTGCTCTGTATACTATGTAGAAAAATATAATTGGCTTGATTGAATAATTTCATTGATGTAATGGGTAATATATATACGGTAGGTTCCTTGTACATGAGAAAAAATAATATTCTAGAGATACAATGTTAAATACAAAATAAGTATCCTACTGAAATATGGTTGACTTTCTAACATCATTGATTTTGGAAAGACTAACTTTGAGCTAATTCCATGTGATGTGGCAGCTGATGTGTACTTATTACGTCAATCATTCGTGTCTAACTAATTGCATCTATTGTCACATTATGTGATTAACCTAATCCGATAATACGATCCCTCTAGACTGAACACATAATCTAATGGTTTTATACATCGATGTTTCGCATAGGTCCTTTGAACCATTTCCTTGCATCCAAAACCCACCAAAGCATTGTAAGGGTCAAAACACCAATGAGAGTTGATGGCGGATAGCAACATATCAACAGGAAGGCCACCGAGCAAACTGGCTAGCTTGCTCTACCCAAATAGAAAGGTCCCCGGCTTGAAGTTCTCTTCAACCATCACAAACTAAGCGAAAATCGGCACAACATAGCTACCAGTACCCATCCAGCTGATTGTACTAACTAAAATGATGGCTGTTAATACTATATCAAGCTTCAAGATTGGTAAACCAAGCAGCAAGCCAATGTGTGACATCATACATCGACCAACAGAGAGGGGGTGATATGCTTTATATGTACATGCCCACCTCCATCTAACACGAGGCCTTTTGGGAGCTCACTAGCTTCGGAGTCCCGATGGACTCCGAAGTTAAGCAAGTTTGGGCTAGAGCAATCCCAAGATGGGTGACCCACTGGGGAGTTGCTCGTGAGTTCCCAAAAACAAAACCATGAGGGCATAGGCTCAAAGCGGACAATATTGTGCTACGGCAGAGTCGATCCGGGATGTGATATAATGGTATCAGAGCCACTCTGTCGTTCAGTACTAATGTGCCGGTGAGGACGTCGGGTTCCCTTTAAGTAGGGTGGATTGTGACATCCCACATCGACCAACAGAGAGGGAGTGATGTGCCTTATATGTACATGCCCACCTTCATCTAGCACGAGGCCTTTTGGGAGCTCACTAGCTTCAGAGTCCATTGGAACTCCGAAGTTAAGCGAGTTTGGGTAGAGCAATCCCAAGATGGGTGACCCACTGGGAAGTTGCTCAAGAGTTCCCAGAAACAAAACTGTGAGGGCGTAGGCCCAAAGCAGACAATATCGTGCAACGGCGGAGCCGACCGGGATGTGACACAATGGTTGTAGTGAGCCACCCGGCGTTCACTGGGACCTTGCTCTTCCAGTGTACTGTCCTCCAGATTGATGAAAACGAGACGCCTTTATCCCTTGGTAAAGTATAGTACTACAAGTCATGCTTAATTAGGATTTTTTTTTTCAGTTTTGAACTAAAAAGAGCACATGCAGAAAATATATATTTTGGTCAGTGGTCATCAACAAGCTATGTATGAGATTAGGTGTAATATATGATCGAATTTGCCTTAAAACCAAAAATACGACTTTTTATGTCTACAACACTCATCACGTGACTTGTGTATGCAACACTCATTATGTAAAAATTTCTTGACAAAGGAAATACACTTCTGGCTATATAGAAGATTTTCTCGTACTGTATATATAGATAACGTTAAAGTTGAACTTGTAGCCTATTAAATTTGACCCTCTTTTGAAAATTCTTAAAGTATCTCCAACACTACTAGCTAAATTTTTACTATAAAAGTGTCAAGAAATGTATAAAATATGAATATAAAATATTACTGCTCAATCATCACTCCTTCTTTTATTACTTTTTAAAGCAAAAGTAACATTCTACTTTAACAAAATGAACAATCGCTCAACACAAATAGCTAGCAACTATTCATTTTGATAATTTCTTTTTTCTCCTATACATTAAAAACTAATAAAACTTCATCACTATCCAACTCTTTCTCTTACTTTTGTAACTTTTACTAATATTTTATTCTTTTAACAAAAATCTTTAGTAAAAATTTAGCTAGCCTCGTTGGAGATGCCCTTAGCATCACTTAGGTCATCTCCAATGGAGGGCCAAATCCTTGGTTGTAGCCCCTTTTGCCCTAAAACCCATTTCCAATGGAGGGTTACTTGGAATCTTGAAATAATGATTCTGAGACCAAAGGATGTTGGGCTTGCCAAATTTGGCCTCCAAATTAGGAACGGGCCAAAACTGTTCATTGGGCCCAACGGAGGAAAAGTTGTCTGGACAGCTGGGGGGTTTTGACTCAGTGCAGCAGGTTGCATGTTTTATCATGCCCTTGCAACCTTTTTGTCTGCAGGATCAGCACCCAAAGACATCCAACAATTCAGGTTGAAAAGGCAGACTGACGTCAGCTAGTCGTTAGGATTTTTTTTATTTTTAAAAAGGTCAAAAAAGGTTTAAAAAATTAAAGCAGTTAGAAATTATAGCAGTTAACCTCCCTTCTTTTAATACATCAATTTGAATGAAAAAAAATAGATCTTTGTAAAATATATATATATATATATATATATATATATATCAATAAATATCTATCTAACATTCAAACAGGTTCACATCTTCTTAACACAAAAAGAAGAAGAAAATATTTCCCACATTCTCTACTTATTCACATACTTTTACACTGATTTCCTTCAAACATTTCTTCCAATCTGTTCTCCTCATTTTTTTCATTCTCGACAATTTTTTAAAATGGCCAACACTACGAAGGGTGGAAATTAGACACGAAATGAAGATCAAGCACTTTGCAAGGCTCACCATCAATGCTCCCAAGATAGCGTTAAGGAGACTACTATTTAGATAAGTGTAAATAGTAGTTTAATTAATTTAAACAATACATAGTAGTTGATGTGTGAGTGATGTACCATAATATTTTGTCAATATACTAAAAAGTAATAAAATATTGAGAGAAACAAAATATAGTCCTTGCACCATTGGAGATTGAAAATTATAGCACACCACTATTCCTTTAAATATTATATTTTTGGTGTGTTATATTTAGAAATGGGAGCTAAATATAAGAATACCATTGGAGATGGCCAAGGGCCAAATCTCATATTTACCCCAAAAATTGACAAAACTAGTCTCCAACCATAGGGCCAAAAGGGATCAAGCCAAAAGATTCGGGCCAATTTTAGCCACAGGGCAAGGTTGGAATACTCAGTCCCCCAGGCCTTGCCTATTCATTTCTGAAGACCCCACCATGTGCAACTCACAACTAGGGGTGGGCGCGGTGCGGTTCGGTGCGGTTTCGAGTGAAACCGCAACCGAAACCGAAACATTTTGCGGTGCGGTTCAGTGTGGTTTTGAAGCCAAAACCGAAATGAAACCAAACCGTTCGGTTCGGTTTGGTGCGGTTTCAAACAGTTTCAGTTTCAGTTTCTGTCAATTTTTCTGCCAGAGGGGTTTGCCAACATCAAGGCAACATACAACTACAACTCTACAACTACAAGTATTGTCTTAGAAAAATAATCATTTAGATCTTTGAGAAAAAGCATATCAACTTTTTCCCAGAAAAACATGAAACTTGGCTACATCACAGACTTATGCAGCAGAGCAGACTTATGCAGCAGCTGCAGACTTATGCAGAACTCCTGCTTCAAGCTTCATCACAGATTTATGCAGCATCACAGACTTGGCCATCCTGCGGAACTCATGCTTCATCAGAAAATCGCCAACAAGAAAATCCTGTTTGTTTTCTCAAGAAAAAACAGATTTCATTAACATCAAAGTGTCGGTGAAGGCCTGAAGACCTGTTTGTTTTCTCAGTCCCAAGACCTGCTTGAAACCAGAAGGGTCTGCCAAAGCCTGATCATCATGATGGCTGCCAAAGCCTGATCATCATGATGGCTGCCAAAGAGTGATCAACACCAAGTAACCCTGCATTCACGTATTCCCAAGCACCTGAATATGTCACAACCTAAATTAAGTTCCTTTAATTGATACATGATCCAATAATTGATACATGATCCTTCTAGGACAACAAGGAGTAATATTTAATCTTCTTTTAAACCTCTGCATATTGGTAAGAAGCTTTCCATGTCCTAGCGGCCACAAAAAAGGTTCTTAATTTAGGAGGAACCTGAAGCTTCCAAATGAAACTCCATTTCCACTCTAACAACTCCTCCTTCTCGATTAAACCAGACAAGATTTACGGGACAATGGTGGCTCCATCATTTACCATACACTTCTTTGCCATGAATCAGAGGCTATTAGTTTTGGACTTCAGCCGAGTGGGTGAGAGTAGTAATAAATCACCCTCTAGATTTTACAATCTTGAGGGTTATGCAACAACAAGGCACAAACATGATATTCAAAAAGCTCCAATTAATTGCACCCAAATGATGTACCAAGCGACAAGCATACATATAAAATAAAGCACAAGGGATATACAATTATACACTAATCAAATCAAACCAGACCTATTGCATATTTTGAAATTTTAGGGATGTTCATCTGTTCAAAATCATTGAAGAGCAGGTGAATGAAGGGGATCTGGGGATGCAAGTTCTAAGTTCTTACCATATTAGCAAGAAAGAAGATCAGGTGAATGAAGGGGATCTGGGGTCCTAGGGATGCAAGCTGAAAGAAAAATTTTGTCCTAGCTAAGAACAATTCAAGAACATTTGAATACACATGCAAACTAATAACAATTAAAGTAGGCATGCATTCAAAACAATTCATAAAACCCATGAATTTCAAAGCCTAGAGGATGGTGAACCATGGACTCTTTAACATAATTAAAGAGAGTGAAGTTTAGAGATTCATTACCCTTGAAGCTCATCCTTGTTTGCACAAGGGATTCACCCAAGTGGAGGGCCTTCAAGTCACCTCCTTTGCTCCTTGAGGATGTAGGGATAAGATCTCCAAAAACACCAAAAGCTTAGTGTCTCTAAGTCTCCACACCAAGGATGAGGTGTGAAGATGAAATGGATGATTTAGGAGCAAACGATTGCTAGCTAGTTGCTCACTAAATGGCCGGCCTCTCTTGAAGAAATTGAGAGAGAATTTCAACTCTTTTTCTCCAAGAAAAACCCCTTAAGTGATTATGGCCATAAAGTTCCCTTTATGCCTCATCACAAGTGAGTGGCAAACTTGTAAATAAGCCAAGTTTGCCTCCACTCACTCTAGGCCGGTTTTGGCTTTTATTTTGGGTTAATTTCCATTTAGTTTTAGTTGTCATACAACCTAAACTCAATGGGCCTTGTGGACCAAACACCCTTTTGGGCCCCGTAACCCAAAACCAACTTAAAAGCCCAATACGAACCTTTCGTATAATTAATTAACTAATTAATTAATCATGTTCATTCTCAATTAAACAATTTAATTGCTTATCCATTCCTTCATGTCTTCACTTTCATCCTTACTCGGTGTACGATCCATTAGGTTCCAATTAGCGAGGCAGTGGGCGATTGTTACTCTTAACGATCGATTGTGAATTGAAACCACATTTCAATTCTCCCTTGAAGATTAGTGTTTGCTAATCCTCAGGGCTTCCACAAAACATGAGTGACACCTAGCAGTATGTCATGGCTACCCAAGCTAAGTAGAATTGGTTGGAGAACCTATCCAATTACAATTACAATGCAATACGGTCCTTCTCTAATACAATACTCCTAATCACATTGTTTGAGTGATAGTTATTTTTCATGTCTACTATCCAATGTGATACTTTTCTATATGATTCAATTGAATATGATTTGAAACAAACTTCCTAAATCATATTCACATGCTTTGGCCAAAGACTCTCGAATCATATCTTAGAGTATTCTCCTTCCACCATGGAAGGTTAGAGATCCCTTGTTGTGCATTCATATGCCTACATGACTAGATGCCTTGACCCCAACAATGTCGTGGACACTCGCAATGGAATGCCTTTGACATGATCAAAGATCAAGGACCCAATCATTAGACATCTATGATGCCTCAGGTCAAAGGACTACTTTGCATATTGCAACTTAAAAGTTCTTACATGACATGTATGTACGAACTCTCTTTTTATCGTTGTTCAGTGTACTCAATTACCTTTTGAGCACCTATGTCTTTGTCTCAGTGTCCAACACTAAATGACTTGAGACTAGTCATACTCAAGCTTGAGTTAACATAACACATACTAACCTTAGCAGATTGTCAATGCCCAATTGGCAATCCTATGGCTAGGAACGTTTTAGGAATGAACATAAGAGAGAGGTCTCGTTAATCTAACTTACTTAGATCACTTCTCTCTTAGATCAAATACATTCCTTGGATTCTCTCATTGCTAAACACATGATACAATAAATAGTGATTAACAATAAGCTTTGCCCTTTCATTAAACAAATAATAGTTTAATACATTAAGTATTCCAAAAGCTATTACATCAAATGAGTGGCTTTGTGGGCATACTTCCAACACAAGCAGCCAGGTAGCACACGTCGCACGCAGAGGAAATGCAAGCAGCGAGTTCAACTTCAGGGCACTGATGTGTGTTGTCGACTGTGGAAGAGATGAAGATGAGTTTTTAAGAAGATGAGTTTTAAGGAAAAGATGAAGAATCGAAGTTTCAGAAGTGTAATTGAATGATAGGAATTTCGAATATGAGTTTCAGGAATCAGAAGAAGTGCAACCTGCAAGTGCAAAACATAATATTTAAAATAGTGCGGTTTTGGTTTCGGTTTCGGTTTCGGTGCGGTTTTGAAAATCCAAAACTGAAACCAAACCGTTTTTGACACACCCCACCCTCGATACCCACGTGGATACCGAGTTTGGGCGTGCTGGCCGACACTCGTAAGTGACGAAGCCACTAAATGCATGACAACACTTAGTTGAAACAAATTAAATTACCTTAAAGTTGCGGAATTCAATGTCAATATGCATATGATTCAGAGCGTACTAATTTGAAATAGCGAAACAAAATAATAGGATAAGTTCCTAAAAATCTCTATCCATAACAGGAATGGATATTATTATAGAAACTGAATAGAAAAAGATGAATCCCTACATGGTCGGGATATATGGTCAGAGCTGCCACACAGATGCCTCGACTTCGCCCGATGCTCTATCACTAGGTCCTGAAGAGGGCGCAAAAACAAAGGTGTGAGTGGACGAAAATAAAAGTTTTCGCAAAACCTTTCTCTTTTCAACATAATAACCCCCTATTTGAAATCCAGTAATAATTGTAAAATCATACTATCATAGTATGTATCAAAACGTACTTTATAAGTATAACTGAAAACGTATAACAATATAAATTTGTAGATCACAAGTCATATTTCCAATAGATCATTTTATCAATAATATATCAATTGTATAGATATAGGAAAACCAACACAAGGTATATAAACAATCACCCATGTACGTGTTGAGGAACAGCCTCTCAATCCCCGTACAAGCACTTTACGTTATTCAATTAAATTGTACTCCTAGTACCACACACATGTAAGCACTTGCGCATTTGCGCGTCACACCCAAGTCCTTACGTAGTGGGGCCTTTTCCCCAAAAACAAACATAAACGTAAGACAAGCTTGCACTAAGGTATTTACCGGACAATACCCCTCGAGTACAGTGCGTGTGACCCAAACATGTGAGACTTGTCCTACGGCCGTGAGACGGTACTACAACGTAGTGAAAGCATACCAAGTGTGTTTGAAAACATACATACATATATCAAGTGTCGAAGTGAAGAAATATCATACACTTCATAATTTCCCAAATATTTAAACATTGCATAAATAGCATTCTCATCGGAGTCATATATCAAATACCAATATTTATGCATACCCAAAATCATAGGCTAAAACCATTTAATAATATATATATATCCATATATATTCAAATCTCAAAATCATTTCATAATATATATGACACACCCCACCCTCGATACCCACGTGGATACCGAGTGCGAGCGTGCTGGCCGACACTCGTAAGTGACGAAGCCATTAAATGCATGACAACACTTGTGAAAACGAAATTAAATTATATTAAAGTTGCGGAAATCCAATGTCAATATGCATATGGTTCAGAGCGTACTAAATTTGAAACAGCAGAAATAAAATAGTGAGTCAAGTTCCTAAAATCTCTATCCATAACAGGGATGGATATTATTATAGAAACTGAATAACAGAAAGATAAATCCCTACATGATTGGGATATCTGATCAGAGCTGCCACGCAGAAGTCTCGACCTCGCCAGATGCTATCTCACTATGTCCTGAAGGGGGCGCAAAAACAAAAGTGTGAGTGGACAAAAATAAAAGTTTTCACAAACCTTTCTCTTTTCAATGTACTAACCCCCTGTTTGAAAATCCAGTATAATCGTGAAAACGTACTATCATAGTATAGTTCGAAAGGTATTATAAACATATACTGAAAAGTCTCGAAAGATATACATTTCCGTAAGTCACAAATCATAAATATCCAATAATATAGTACGGAAAACCGACACAAGGTATATACGCAATCACACATGCACGGGTTGAGGAACAGCCTCTCAATCACCGTACAAGTCCAATACGTTAATCAATAATTTGTACTCCTAGTACCACACACATGTAAGTCCTGGCGCCGCAGCGCGTCACACCCGAGTCATTACGCAGTGGGGCCTTTTCCCCATAAACAACAACAATAATCGTAAGACAAGCTTGCACTAAGGTATTTACCGGAGAATACCCATGGAGTACAGTGCGTGTGACCCATACATGTGAGAACTGTCCTAATGGCCATGAGAACGGTACTACAACGTAGTGAAAGCATACCTAGTGTGTTTGAAAACATACATACATACTCATGTGTATAGACATAGGATACAAGATTCCTTTCATAATTCCCAAATATTTAATATTGCATAAATAATATCTTTTCTCAAAATCACATACCAAATACCATTTCATATTTATGCAAAAGCGATAACATAGTGTAAACCATTTCAATATGTATAAACATATCCCAATATCCATTTAAATTCATATCCCAATATAAAACCATAAATAACACAAATATGGTTGCATAAATAATTGTCAACAAGTATATATATTTCATAATAAATATATATAAATAATCATGCGTCGAAAACCATTTAAAACCATAAATAATTCACTTTCATAAACATTTTCAATCATAAAAACCATTGAGTAAAGCAAAAGTCCACTCACAGGTGATCGGGAGTGAAATCTCCCTCGGTGTGGCCCTCCTGGGTGTGCGGAGCCGAAGAATTACCTATTTAAAGTTAGGGAATAAATTAGAACTTCCCTAAAAATAATAAAAAAATAGGCCTTAAAAGAATCCCCCCAAAAATATGAATATTTTAGCGAAAACAGGCTCGAAAAATGAATTCCGGGCCCCGAAAACCCTACCGCCGCCGTCCACCGCCGCCGGCGCCGCCGTGCGCCGCCGCACGCGCCGGGAAACGGTCGGAAAACCCCTCCACGCGCCGGGAAACCCCCTCACGCGCCTGCACGCGCCGGCACGCGCCGGGAAACCCCCGGACGCGCCCCCACGCGCCGGGAAACCCCCGGACGCGCCCCCACGCGCCGGAAAACCCTTCCACGCGCCGGCGAGTGGCTTCACGCGCTGGCACGTGGTCCCACGCGCTGGCGCGTGTCCGCCACGCGCGTCACGCGCCCCACGCGCTCTGCTGACGTCACCCCACGCTCTGCTGACGTCAGCCACGCGCCCCACGCGCCTGCTGACGTCAGCACCGTTAAGTTTAACGGAATATACCTTCGCCGTTAGGAATATTCCCCTGCCGTTAGGAATATTCCGTTACCATTAACGGAATATTCCCTCTCCTCCTTCCTCTCGCCGGTCGCCGGAGCTCCTTCGCCGCCGCCGCCGTCTGGTTCGCCGGAATCTGGAAAATAATGCCGATTATGTCCCAAAACTTCAAAAATTCGTATCTTCTTCATTCTTTGTCCAAAATGGACGTACCATATATCAAATTGAAGGTATCGAGGAGTAGAATATTTTTATACCTATTTGAGGCCAGAAAAGTGGCCGGAGATGGCCTGAAATTGGCCGGAAAGCTTCGGGAAACCCTAATTCCGTTCTCCTTCGATACTGCACCAAAATTTACGTACTTTATATGAAATTGAACCTACTCAATCCAACAAAACCAATGGTAATGGTCTCGAGGCTTACCTTGGTCTGGATTGCACAGGAAATTGACGGTTAGTTTGCCTAAACCGTTCCGACTTCGGTTTGAACGCTCGGGCTCGAGTTTGGAGATTCCAAGATCACAGTCCCGTCCAAAATGACGAGAGGATCACGTTGGTATGAATTTTGGGCGACGGTTTGGTGGTTTTGTGATTCAACCAAGATTAGGGTTTGTCGGTGTAGTTTTGGCTTAGAGAGAAAATGGGAGAGAAAGAGAGGGAGAAGGAAAAGAAACGTGCAGCAAATGGGGGAGGGTTGGCTGCTGTGCAGTCAGCCCAAAACCCTAATTCCCACACACGGAGTGGAAAATTACCAAAATGCCCCTACACTTTAAAGCTTCGTAAAACGTTCGTTTGAACTCCGAATTGAGTTCCGCTTGCGCCCACGCGTTCGTGTCGACGAGTACATCGAGGATATGTAAAGAAATAATTTTTCACAAGTCGTCACGAAAAGTCAACAAAAGTCAACATTGACCCTAGGGGTATTTTGGTCATTTCACATGAATTTTGGGACGGGTTGTAACAATATATATATATATATAAGCATGCCTCAAAAACATTTAAAATCATTTAATATATCAAAACCGTAATCATTTCAAAGCATAGAAATCATTTAATAAACCAAAAGTCCACTCACAGGTGATCGGGAGTGAAATCTCCCTCGGTGTTGCCCTCCTCGAAGTGTGGCGCCGAAGAATTACCTATTTAATATTAGGGGAAAAATTAGAACCTCCCTAATATAAATTAATATAGGCCCTATAGAAAAATATTCCAAAAATAATAATATTTTGACGAAAACGGGCTCGAAAAACGATTTCCGGAGCCCGAAAACCCTACAGCCGCCGTCCACCGCCGCCGTGCGCCGCTACGCTCCGGGAAACGGTCGGACTCGCCGCCACGCGCCCGGAGGTGGCCTCACGCGCCGGCCATGCGCTGGCATGCGCCGGCACGCGCTGGCGCGTGTTCTCACGTGCTGGCACGTGTCGCCACGTGCTGGCAGGCGCCTGCTGATGTCACCCCCATGTGCATGCTGACGTCAGCCACGCGCCTGCTGACGTCTGCGCATGCTGACGTCAGCGCCGTTAAAGTTAACAGAATATACCTTTCTGACGGAATATTCTGACGCAGTCAGGAATATTCCGTTACCGTTGACGGAATATTCCTTCTTCTTCCTCCTCTCGCCGGTCGCCGGAGCCGCCGCTGTCCTCCGCTGTCTGGTTCGCCGGAATTTCTAGAAAAATACCGATTTAATCCCAAAACTTCAAAAATTCATAACTTCTTCATTCTTTGGCCAAATTCAACGTGCCATATATCAAAATGAAGGTATTGACGAGTAGAATATTTTCATACCAATTTGGGGCCGGAAAAATGGCCGGAGATGGCCTGAAATTGGCCGGAAAGCTTCGGGAAACCCTAATTCCGTTCTCCTTCAAAACTGCACCAAATTCGACGTTCTTTATATCAATTTGAACCTACTCAATCAAATAAAACCAATGGTAATGGTTTCGAGGCTTACCTATGTCGGGATTGTACAGAAACTTGAATGGCAGTTCGTCGTTTTCGTTCCGGCGTCGGTTTGGACGAGTGGGCTCGAGTTTGGGGATTCTGAAATCACAGTCTCGTCGAGAATGATGAGACGATCGTAATGGCTATAGTCTCGTGTCTCGGTTTGATAGTTTTGTGATTCGTCCAAAATCTAGGGTTTGTGTAGTTTTCGGTGGTTTTGGCCGAGAGAATGGGAGAGAGGGAGAGAGATCGTGCAGAATGAATGGGGAAGGGTTGGCTGCACAGAAGCCAACCAAAAACCCTAATTCCAACTTACGGAGTGAAAATTACTAAAATGCCCCTACACTTTAAAGCTTCGTAAAACATTCGTTTTAACTCCGAATTGAGTTCCGCTTGCGTCCACGGGTTCGTATCGATGAGTACATCATGAATATGTAAAGAAAATAATTTTCACATGTCGTCTCGAAAAGTCCACAAAAGTCAACATTTACCGTCAACATTTACCACTAGGGGTATTTTGGTAATTTTGCATAAAAATTTGGGACGGGTTGTAACAGTTTTCTTTTCCGCGGTTCGGTTTCGAAACCGAAACCGTTTCAAAACCGCAAAACCAAACCGTTCGGTGCGGTCCGATTCGATTCGTGTTTCGGTGTCGATTTTCGGTTTCAAGTGCCCACCCCTACTCACAACCATGATGTGATCTAGCGCAGCAACAGCACATGGAGCCTCCATGCTCTTGCACTTGGAAAGGCTTAGATCAAATACCATTTTTAATCTAATGGCTGCAATATATCTACAATGCCCAGTTGCATGCTGACGTCATCAAACATTAATTCTTTCTTTTTTTTATTTCGGAAAAACTATGCAAATATTAAAAAAGTCAATAAACATCTACATATTTATTCAAAAATTTCTACTCATTAAAAAATTTCATCCAAAATTTCTTTTGAGGTGGATATTTCCAAAATAAATGGTGATTTATGTAATCAAACAATACATAGGGCTAAAATTTAATTCTATTAAAATATTAATATTTAAAAAATTAAAATATAATAAAAAATTACGTTTAATTATCCATGACTGGAGAGGCCTGAAGTCATGTCTTTTACTTAAAAAAGTTTAAATTTTAGTTGGTAGTGGAAGAAAAGTGGAAACGACCGCCATCTAAAGGATGTCAATATCTTTCTGTTTGGTTTATCATGGAGATACACGAAGAATATTCAAACTTACTAGTTATTTATTTATCATTATTTGGACCATACAAATTTCAAACTTTCCAACTGCTTTTCCTTGTTCTCTGTTACTTACTTGGACTTACTATTCAAGACGTGCAAAGAAATGCCATAAGAGAGAATCATATAGGTTCCGGATTCTCAGATTCTATTGTGAACATGTTAGTGCTAAATCTTTGACTTGTACATATTAAGTGTTGATGTGCTAACCAACTTAGATAACTTAAAAAATGATCTCTTATGAGAATTAATATAGAGCGACCTAAACAAATATTTACGCTGTTATTAAGTTACTAACGGATGAGCGCTTAAGCATTTTGTATATGTTTCTATTTGTTCAAAGTCAAATGATTGTAGAAGCCACATGCTTATGACTGATTCCATTTGCCCACTCTTCGTCCCCTGTCTTGATCATAGCAGTAGTTTATTAACCTGATTTTTTTCAAGATAAGTCAAAAATCTCAATCTTATATTCTAAGCATTCAGTTGAAGATTTGGAGACGTATCGTATTTTCTTTATTTCCATTGATATGTAACATTACAAGATATCGATACACGTCGGAGAGAGGAGGGTATCGGAATGGATCACCAGGCTTTGGAAATGGATTCCGGCGAAAAGCGGCTCAATGAGCTTGGATACAAGCAAGAACTCAGAAGAGAAATGGTCATCTATTTCTATCTCTCTCACTGTTTTTCTTTTACTAGGTGTTAGCTTCTTTCATGTTCTTAAAACTTTCTTGCAACCATGTTGTGAAGTGTTGAAATCTAAAGTTTTTCACTTGGTTTTCTACAGTCATTGTTCAAGACGCTCGCGATAACATTTTCGTGCATGTCGGTGTTCACTGGTACTCCTCTCTACGGCCAAAGCTTGCGCTATGCAGGCCCGGCAACCCTAATATGGGGGTGGATTGTTGTCACATTCTTCACATGGTTTGTCGGAATCGCCATGGCTGAGATATGCTCCTCTTTCCCGGTACACATTACTCTTTTCCCCTTCGGTTTCTTATGGACTTGTAAGCAACATCTGAAATGATCTTGGTTGGTTTAAACATTGATCAATGATCAGACCACAGGTTCTCTTTACTTTTGGGCTGCTCATCTGGCCGGACCCAGGTGGGGGCCATTCGCGTCGTGGTGCTGCGCTTGGCTCGAAATCATCGGTCTGGTTTCCGCAATAGGTGCTCAGGTACACCCACTTCCCCTACATCAAGTGACTTTGCATCAAAGAGAATAACATGTCATGCTAGAACTTCTTTCCCCTTTAGGCGTATTCCGGATCACAAGCGCTGCAGATGATCGTTCTTTTAGCCACGGGGACGAACAAGGGCGGAGGCTACTTTGCATCGAGGGGTGTATTCCTCTGCATGTATATCGGTCTGACCATCATATGGGCAGTACTCAACACATTTGCATTACAAGTGATAGCATTTCTCAACATAATTTCGATATGGTGGCAGGTGTGCCCCTCAACTCTTGTGCTTCTGCATCATATCTAATTAAAATGTGTGCCACTTTCGGCTCCCAATAAGATCCTCAAGAACAGAATTTAATTGTCAAACAGCGTCAAACCATCTCATAAGATTTAATTGATACGTCAAGATAAAAGTAGCTAGTAGTCCATCATCAACCTAGACCCGAATCTAATACGACTTACAACACGTAGGCATCGAAATGCTAGGTCACATTGTTCAAAATCCAAAAACAATCAACGAAGCTAACAACTGGCTAGGAACTGCCTACGATCCAAAGCGGAATATCTTGACATTCATAATGACAGGTTTTGATCTAGACTTTGGCACCCGAGTGAGCTCAAAGATGCAAACATCTGCGTCCTTCAGCTTGTTGGCTTTATAAAACTCAACCCACCCTTTACCTTTTATGTACGTACGACTCCAAACACCTTCAGTTTTCTCTCTATCTTTCACAGTTCCTATTTCCATTGGCCATAATTTTCCAGACTGATCTCTGACACGCATGCTGGATTTGTCAACAAGGCCAGTTGATCTTGCGAAGTCAAGGGGAATAGTCTGTCATAAACAATCACAAGTCAGACAGATTTCACGAAAACGAAATATCTTCATCATGCTAAGTTGCTAACTAATTTTTAGTTGTAAGGATTGCAACTCAGCCTGACAAACAGCATAATATGACAACTCTGCCTAGGACTGCAACTAAAACTTCGGAGTCTACAAATATGCTCAGCACGAATACTCTGAAATTAACTTCAGAAAACTGTGGAAATAACAGCATCAGTCAAGACACACTTGATATGGGGAAGAGAAGGTAGAGAACTTACCGCAGTAGCACATCTGTTGTTCCGATGAGTTTTTGCCATGATTAACCTGAAGGAGGGAGGAGGAAACGCTTTCTCACAACCTCGTGGCTCATAGACTTTTACCTTAAAGACCATGTTGCCTTTGTGTTCAAAGAGTAGGAACTCTCCAACTTCCAGGCTATGATTCTTCACAAATTCCTTCCAACCTTCTTCAAAATAAAACAACCCATCCCCAGTCCTACCAACTTTAACATCCCAGGACCCCTGACAGCTCTTAATAAGCGCTTTATCCAATTTCTTTTTTCCGAGACTTCTAGTAAAAGCAACTGGAATTGACTGTTCATATGCAAAACTTAAAATTATCCCACATTTCCTAATCACTCAATTTAACAGAAAACCTCAGATAATTGACATTTATGTTAACATGTATGGACCTACAGTTAGACTTTATTGGATGTCCAATTGCAAGAATCAAATCCTTAAGGAAGAAGTCGAAAATGGTATGCATTCCATCCATCCAAAAGCTACAAGTATATTCATTTAACAAAATATCAGAACTTTGGTAAACATTGCTGTAATTTCGAAACAGAGGGAGCAGGAACAGAAGATTATTATACATAGTTATAATCTAAAAATATCGGGTAAGTATCCTTTCGAAAGCAGAGCATGTGAAGTTAATAAAGAATTAATGAAAGTGTGTTGCAAACCTTGCAAAATCATTCAGATGGTCTCATGTGGTTCACAAATTTCAAAAGAAATAGTTTCATCTATAACAAAATATACTTTTGAGATGAAATCCCAACCAAAACAAGAAGGAAACATGATTTGATCTAGTAAAGAATGACACTTTAAACTTAATTAAAGATACAGGGAAAGACACAAAAGTTTTGACATTGCCCATCATCTCAGATATCAAAGTTCCAGCTCAGATTGCATACTACATTGCCCATCTTCCTTTAACTCAGATATATATATATATATATATATATATATATATATATAGAGAGAGAGAGAGAGAGAGAGAGAAAGAAGCATACTATTCTTTTTTGGAAGCCAGGCGTCAAAGGCTTGAAAAACTTTCTGGGCGATGGAGGTGACCCGACCATGAATCTTGAGCAATCGGACGAGTGCAGATGGAAGTAATGTGAAGCAAAGAGGGGCAATTTTGAAGGAAAGTGAAAAGCTAGGGTTTATTGGTTTACCAGCTGCGGCGGAGGTGGAGAAAAGTGATGAATATATAGGGGGAAAGGGCCAATGGGAGGTCGCCAACGCAGCAGTTGGTGGCAGAAAAGGGGTAGCGGTGCCATGAATGTCATTGGCTGGAGGTCGTACGGCGAGTTCGTACTCTGCCGACTGAAACTCTTGCATCACCCTCTCTACTAATTTGAAGTCTGTTGACTCTGTAGTCTGTACTGTGCTTTTAGCGCGAATTTATTTCCTGACGATGCTGTGCTACTAACGTAACTGGGCTGGACCAAGCCCGATGGGCCTGTTAAAACCATTATACACAATGTCACTATCTTAATTTACGACAGGTAACAAATTTAGACTAAGTTAAATAATGAGATTGTTATATTAATTTAATATCAAACACGTCATCTATGATATGTAGTGCAATGTAGCTTACAAGTTCAATTCCTTATTATTACTTGCTTTTCATTAATCATTTTATAGGATAATTTTTTTCTCGCACTCTATTTAATTTAATTTTTTTGTCACGCCTAGCATAATTTTAATTTTATGCACTTTATAGGAGTATTGATAATTCAATTTAAGAGTAGTAGTAATTGACATGTTGGTTACTCACTAATTCGATTCATTCGGCTAGTTTGTTTGGATTTGATGTGATTCGCCATCTAGACGCACATCACATCCCACCACATTAATCATAAAATCCGCTTTATGATTGCGACAAATGATGGTGATGCAAAGTCCTTGAACTCAAGAAACATAGAACCCTTGAGCTACACGGTGATCACAATCACATTAAAAAATTCAGCCCTTAACACATTCATATATTTACTCGCATGCCCCATGCTCCCTGACTTGGCACGCCTACTCAAATCATAAAGACATAATAGATTTCGAAAATCGAAATTCTTGGCTTTAGTTGCTACTTGTGTACTTTTACTTGGTGATTTGCTAACTTGAGGTCTTAGAACGTGCTTAATTTGGTTTCAATAAGAAATGATAATGAATCTCTCACGCACTTGACTTATTCTTCATACAATCAATCATTTTAATGTCTTACTTAGTTACAAGTTCACGCTACCACGCTTAGCGCTTTGATCGCCACTTGTACTAGATATGTTTTGTGTTTTGAGACCAACAATTTATGATGAGTACTCATTTTAAAGGGGTTTAGTTTTCGGTAATGAGCTTCTTTGTCCCTTCTATATGTCTTACACTCTTACATTTGTATCATAATATGATATATCTATTAATGAGGTTTGACAAATACTAATTAACCTAACTGAACTATATACACAGTTAATTGGCGGATTGTTAATGATCATAATGCTACCTCTGGTGGCACAGTCAACACAGACAGCTTCCTATGTCTTCACACATTTCGAAACATCTCCGGAGTCAACTGGAGTCTCCAGCATACCTTACGCGGTGATTTTATCAGTGCTTCTTAGCAACTACTGTTTATATGGTTATGATGCTGCTGCTCATCTCACTGAGGAGACAAAAGATGCAGATAGGACTGGTCCTATTGCCATTCTCTCTAGTATTGGGCTTATATCAGTATTTGGTTGGGCTTATTACTTAGCTCTCACTTTCAGCATCAGGGTAAGCGGTTTTCGCACGCCTGCATTTTAAACTAAATATTTTACTATTTTTACGCACTCACGGTTGGAGTGTGAAAATCACTAGCGTTGTGTTTCGATCAAGCTAAAGGCTTTATAACTAAGGAAAATGATAAACACACACTATTTTTAGCTTCTCACACACTCTTGTTTAATCATGTTTGATGTTTTCGTTTGATTTATTCAATTCAATAACTAGAAATAAAGAGGGGTGTGTAAGAAGTTAAAAAATGTGTATGAAAAACGTGTGCCTATAACTATTTGATGCTTATTAAGGTAGAACTTTTAATGCAGGACTTGGACTATTTATACAGTGCGGACAATGAGACTGGCGGTGCACTTGTACCAGCACAGATAATATATGATGCATTCTATGGGAGGTTTCATAGTTCAACTGGAGCTGTGCTTTTCTTGATCATCATCTGGGGTTCCTTCTTCTTCTGTGGACTGTCTGTAACCACAACCGCCGCCCGAGCAGTAAGAAAATCCGAAACTCTTAATCCTACGTTTCTATTTCCTGAAGCTGCAAGTTAACTTTGTTTGTTTTACTCCAAGGTTTACGCTGTATCAAGGGATAAATGTATCCCCTTTTCACCAATCTGGAGGAAAGTGCACCCAACAAGCAAGGTTCCAATAAACGCGGTGTGGCTTTGCGCAGTGATCACTTTGCTGCTGGGATTGCCCATCCTGAAACTTGACGTGGTGTTCACCGCCATTCTTTCAGTCAGTACAGTTGGTTGGGTAGGCAGCTATGCCGTGCCAATTTTTGCAAGGCTGGTGATGGCGGATGAGAGCTTCAAACCGGGGCCGTTTTATTTGGGGAGAGCAAGAAGGCCAGTTTGCTTTGTGGCCATCCTTTGGATATGCTATACATGCTCAATATTTCTTTTGCCAACTTCCTACCCTCTTAGGTTGAGAACTTTCAACTATGCACCAATAGCTCTTGGTGTCGCTTTGGCTCTGATATTGCTTTGGTGGGTTTTGGATGCAAGGAAATGGTACAAAGGACCGGTAAGAAACATTGATGTACAAAATGGACACCATTGAAATGAAATTGTTTTTACGTCACGATGAGATTAAAGTAGCTTTGTTTCGATTTCTTGGCTGGTTAGTACACGAGAAAGTTCGCCGGACTGACATGAGATAATTCATACCAAAGTAGTCTCACCATAATAAGATCCTCAAGAATAAACTTAACTGAAGACATCAAGATAAAGGTTGCTAGTAGCCCCTATCGTCAACCTAAAGCCGAATTTAATACATGACTTAAAATAGTTAGGCATCTACATGCTAGGTCACTTTGCTGAAAATCCAAAAACAATCAACGAAGCTACCACCTGACTTAAGATTCAAAGCGGAATATCTTGACATCCATAATGGCAGGTTTTGATCTTGACTTCGGCATCTCAATGAGCTCAAATATGCAGAGATATCCGTCCTTCAGCTCGTTGGCCATATAAAACTCAATCCACCTGTTCCTTTTTATACATGTACGAGGACGAGCAGGTTTTCCCTTAGGTCTGATTTTCCAATTTGCTATGCCCATTGGCCATAATTTTCCAGATGGGTCTCTGAGATGCATGCTGGATTTGTCAACAAGGCTAGTTGATCTCGAAAATTCAGAGGGAATAATCTGTCATTAACAATCACAAGTCTTAGAAGGATATCCCCAAAACAAAAATATCTTCGTCATGCTAAGTTGCTAACCAATGTTAGTTGTATGGACCAAAACTCTGCCTGAACAAACAGCCTTATATGACAACTCTGCCTAGGACTGCAACTAAAACTTGGGGTGGGGGAATAACAGCATGAGTCAAGGCACAATTTACAGGGAAAGATAAGGTAGAAAACTTACGACAACAGCACATTTGTTCCGATGAGTTTTTGCCATGATTATTCTGAAGGAGGGAGGAGGAAACTCTTTCTCACAGCCTCGTGGCTCATAGAATTTCACCTTAAAGACCATGTTGCCTTTGTGTTCAAAGACTAGGAACTCTCCAACTTCCAGGTTATGATTCTTCACAAATTCCTTCCAACCTTCTTCAAAATAAAACAATCCGTTGCCAGTCCTACCAACTTTAACATCCCAGGATCCCTGACAGCTCTTAAGAAGTGCTTTATCCAATTTCTTTTTTCCGAGACTTGTAGTAAAAGCGACTGGAATTGACTGCAAAATCATTCAGAATTCATAAATTTCAAATGAAATAATTCCACCTATGATAAAATATACTTTTGGTGAAATCCCAATCGAAACGAGAAGGAAACATGATTTGATCTAGTGAAGAATGAAACTTTAAACTTAATTAAAGATACAAGGAAACACAGACAAGTTGTCCATTGCCAACTTCTCAGAAACTAAAGTCTCAACTCAGGTTTCAGATTACACACTACATTGCCCATCTTCCTTTCAATGTCTAGTTTTTTACTTGACCATAATCTTTTTTTCTTCCTGAACATCCGACAAAATTGGGACAATGTAAAGAAGATTAGCGTGGCCCTTAAACAACATTTATGTTTATGCGCTACCATAATTTAAGTGTTATGTGATCTCAAAACATATATTTTTCGAAAAAATGCAAACCATGGGTTATTGTGCCATATCCCACACAGCCAAGAATCCCTAATCATAAAAAGTGGACCTAATCCCAGGATCCGGGAATAGCGACATGAACTAAATGTGTTGTCCAAGCCAAGGAACTCGCTCCCCATAGTCCTGACTAGTGATGATTTGGATGACATTCGGCATTTTTAAACCACCTACATTTCGGTTGTGGGTGTAAGATCAAATGGAAACCAGAACCCACAACTAAGAGCCTAACTAATCAGACTATCTCACTACTGTTCGAATCCTTTGTATGGTACGCAGGTAATGCACATTAGTTGCTAGCCGCAGGATAACACCGTCTTGCTTTTGAAATTTCAGAAGACTTCACTTTTATCCCTTTGGGGGATTTCTCATGAGGCTTTTGTGTTAGTGTATTGTCAGGTGTGCCACTATTGGCTTCTGCCAATAGAATGATATAATTAGATCAGGTTGAATTATGTTATAAACATATTAGATACTTGCACCACAAGTAATATAACTTTCTCACAAAGGATTGGGGCTTATCGGATAGCCTCTTTGTTAGGATCTTTTTTATTGTCTTGCTTGTTAAGGACTTTTAATTGTCTCTCGATGTTTATACCAGAGACTGCTAAGATGGGGGTTTGTTATAAACTGGTTATAGACAAAACACCCCACTCTTACGCATTCATGAAAAAGTAAAGACTAATATTGAAAGACAGAAAATAAAGACTGATAAAATAAAGACTGATAAGTAAAGACTGATATTGAAAGACATAAAATAAAGACTGATATTGAAAGAATTTATATAAAGGCTGATATTGAAAGACTTTTATATAGATAAAAGTATAACAATCTTACATATAAGGGTCATGTGTAATTCGTAAAACTCCCATCGAATTGAATATAGATCCATCGGGATGATCCTGATGCTGCTTCCTTGTAAAGGGAAATAATCAAAGACACGATGGCCTAAGATTTGTAAATCGATACTACCAAGTGAAATGGATTTGGTTGCAAAGCTAATTCACTATTCCTTAACGATTTTAGGAGGTATGATCCTATAATTCTAATCTTTGATCTCAAAGTCACAAACTACACAAGTAGTGTGAATGAGATGATCACATATAGAGAGTTTTATCCTTTTAGAATAAAACTAAATAATCTGTAGGCTGAAAGAGGGTTGAAGTGCTGAGGGATTTCCTCAGTAGGTTGATCTCTTGAACTTAAGAGTTCTATTTTTTGGTTGTTTGAGTGTCCTTGTGCTTGAACTCTTCCTTTGTTTATATAGACCATTTGGAGCCTACATAGTAGCTGTCAAGTTGCATCTGTGACCGTCTTGAATACTTTCCAAGGTAAGGCTTGGTTTGGAAAGTAATTGATAATATCTCTAATCAGCCTAGATCTCCTCCCACTGAGAGAGTTTTTACCTATAGATTATTTCCCTCCAAAATGCTAAGTGTTTTCGCATTTAATGCTGGTGGTGGAGAGAGAATTTGTAGGCTTTCTTTCTTCTTATTTACTGAACCTGGTTGGGCCCTTTTTCCTGAGGCTCAAACCATTACCATAACAAGGTTGTAGTCCAGTGAATATTTGATAGGAGTATATTTATGCGACTTAGTTAGCTTGTTTTCTTGCATTTACATAGTTAGTTATTGTTTATTATAGTGATTTAAGCTATTTTCGTGTGTTTGTAGGTTCAAATGGCAAGTGAAGCAAGAAAGTGCATTTTGGTGCATTTTAGAGCAAAATGGAGCTTAAATGGAGTGCATGAATATGGAGCACAGGGAATGGACGAATTGGGAGGTAAAAATGAGGTTAGGAATGTGCTAAAAAGATGGAGAAATTAATTCAAGACATTGAAGATAAGGAATCAGTTACAAGGATGGAACATTATCTGGAACATTATCCAAACCTTATCTTATCTTATCCTAACCTTATCACCATCAGTTTCTACCTTAATTCCAGCTGAAAAGCGGCATATATTTTCAAAGGAGAATAAGTGATAATCTGATTGTTTGAGGATTTCAATTCATCCTAAAAGAGTGATGATAGAAGCTTGGAAGACAAGGATATTGCAAAAGTAGAATCCGAGTGAAAATTGGACAGTGTTATGCATAACCGCCAACTTCGACAGAGCACCCAGATTTCCTCAGAAAGAATTAAGTGTCGTGCCATATATGGTTGGAAGGCTCTGAATGTCTAGTTTCTATAGGATTTTACAGATTGTCATTCTGATACTTATTTCAGATTTTATCGCTGTTTTAGTGACTGGAGGTCGAAACAGGCAGAAGAGTCCTAGTCGGATTGGGATTCAAGGAAGAAAACGTGGCAGCTGTTTGTGCGTGTTTTTGGACTTAATTCAGATGTATACAGGAGTTCTAATGAAGTCAAAACTCTCTAGAAAACCGTGCTTGAGAATTATTTAAGAAGGCAATTAATTAAAATAGCACAGAAGACAACGGGAGAGCACACAAGAGCCAAAAAGTCAGAAATCCCAGATTGTGCCGCAACTTTGGAAGGTTTAGGTGTATTCTATCTATGTTTAGTTTTTGTTTTTGTTTCATTGTAATTATGAGTAACTAATTTCTTTTTAGCTAGAGGCGAATTCAAAGCCATGAACATATATGTGATATGAATTGATTACATCCAGTTATTATTTCATAAATCATGAATGCAATTTGCTTAACTGAGTTATCAAAACTTATTCTTGTATGTGGGTTGAGGGTGCACACTTAATTTGCTTGCATGAATTTGATGCTAGAATATAAGGGACTTTCACTTAATAGTTAGAAACTTATATTCAAAAGTAGTGGAGGTTGCTAGTCACGATCGTGTTAAGTGAATTCCTGGTAGGAGTGTCATGCTATTATAGTCACGAATACCTTGTCAACGCTTATGGTTTTCATAGAACTTAATGATCTTTGAGATGTATCTCTAGTATGCTGTCATATAGAGAACTTGATAAGAATAATTTGGTTGTGGCGCTACGTCCAATTCAATGAATCTAGGAAAATCTGAAGGTTAGTTTAAGCGTACCAAATTAACTTGGGGTGTTGAGATTCATGGTTTATTGAAAGAATAACTGGAGGTTGATTTATGTTGCATATGTGTCATGTGTGGAGAAGGACCTTCTAGCTATCCATTTACTCATTCAATTCACTCGAATTTGTTTTTATAAAGTTTGTTTTGTAATTTTCTTTTTTAAGTTTCAATTTTGTCAAAATAAATCCCCTTTTTCTTAAGTCTTGTTTATTGAGTCAAAACCTGTTTTCTTTTAGTCTTTTGAGTCTTTTAAGTTTTATTTTCGTCAAAACCAATTGTTAGGTCTAGAGTTGAGTCTTTTTGATTGTTTCTTGCTGTTTTTAGTGTTTTAAGTTAGTTTTGAGTCTATAGAGTCTAGTTTAGTGTTTTTGAGTCTTATTTTAGTTGATTAGCATCCCTAGTTAATCCCCGGTCCAGAACGATCCCTACTTGCACCTTTACTACAATTGTCAACAATAGGGTTTAATTTGTGTGTCAAGTTAATTTTCACATCAATATTTTTAGTGTAAACATTGCCCCCTTAAACTTAATTAAGTCGTTAAACTCTTCGGTATACCCACCATCATCTTGAATCAGCGAGAAATGTCCGCTTTCTGGCGTACTAATCATTATTTTTAGGGGTTCGATTGAAGAAACATAAAACCCCCCAAATTAATTCGTAGGAACTCTTATTCTATACATTTTCTAGCTTAGACAGAAATCAATTTACCGAAAACACTTTCCCCTACTCATAAATTCAGATCAAGCACTTTTGTACTAACTCTGCAAATTGTGAATTCTCTCTCTCTAAATTCCAAAAGATGGCCCCAAAAAGAGAACCTTAATATATTTCTAGCGAGAAACTTGATCAACAAAAACAGAGGTGGGAGTTGGCTTTTGAAGCTTGCCCTAACATATACTCCGCAGCAGCTTTCGCACCCTTTCACGGAACATATACCCTTGGTCCTTACTGGCTGAGGCCACGGACCCATTCTGCAATAGAGTGGATTGATATGGAACCCTGGACCTGTCCTCCTCTCTACATGCGTTCTCTGGAGAAGACTATCTGGAACCTAGCAGAAAGGGGCTACTCGACGCTCTATGTCTGTAGCCCATAATCCGACAAGAAGAACATGGGCCTAACCTGGTTGGAATGGGTGGACTGCCTCGAGCCTCGGCATGGCGATCAATGGAGGGCCAACGGGATATATCATATGATCGAGACGACAAAAATCGAACAAGAGGTGGACTTTGCCCTTGTCTTTTCGGCAGCCATGTTTTGGAACACCACCACCAACACCTTTGATTTTAGGTGTGGTCCCATGTCCTTTACTGTCTTGGACATGGCCCAATTGTTTGAGCTCAAGCCATCGAGAAGGGTGGTAGATGCTACCGGTGACTAGAGCAATTCTTTCAGTCAGTCCTCCCGCGATAAAGAGGTAATCCACTCGCAGTTCTTCAAAGTAGACCTCGAGGGTGATTTCAGCGATCATTCTGCTTTTGGTCACTTCATCGGGCACTACACCCAAAAATTTGCTCAGGATCCTGCTCAGGAGCATGTATACTTTCTAGTATACTTTCTGAGTAGGTTCCTAATCCCCAATGCATCTAAATGCGTCAAAGCGTAATGGTTCCCCCTTGCATCAACTCTTCATTCTTTCACCGATCTGGCTATGGGGCCATTTGTGTTGGCTCATATCTATCATATGATACACAAGATGACTTGCTCTAAACCATTGTTTCTCAATTACAACGGTCCAACCCAGATGGTGTAAATTTGGCTGCAGTGGTACTTCCCTCGGCTCAGGGCGCCTGATATCTCTTTTAGCAGCAACAATGTCCCGGCCATTCAGCTAAAGTCCTCGACAGCAATGAACCTCCCTTTTGGCGCCTACATGTATTACTTCCGAGAATGCAAGACCCGGACCAGTGAAGAGTGGGGAGTTTCTGTGACCAGGACCTACCTTTGGTTTACTCAGAGATCATTCTCTGAACCCTTGGGGAGCGACTCAGAGTTCGCTAAACACTTCTTCAGTTGTGTTTTCACCAGAGACTTGTCCTGGGGAGTGGGCCGAGCATCCCGACGTACCCATGAGGTAGAACTATATCACCCCAACTTCCTATGTGGGCAGTTTGGCTTCTTTCAAGCCATCCCCGAGCCTTTACATCGGAGTCTGAATGGTGCGATCTCTTATCGGGTTAAGAAGCCCTCTGATGCTGAGATGGTTGATGTGCGGAGGAGCCTGTTCGTTGTGCAAAAAGCCTGGAACAAACCCAACGTCTTCAACGTTCAGTGCACTCCAGAGTTTAGTGCTTGGTGGGAAGATCAGTTCCTGGCTCAGTTCCCAGAGGATCCTATCTAGGCCAACATCAGGCTTTTCAAGTCTTTTGACTTTGGGAGTAGCATGAATGATCAGACCCGAAAAGCCTTTGTCCGGGAAATGAAGATTAAGAACAAAAAGGCTCTGATTGGTAAGTCTTTTTCCTTGTTGTCGAGATGACTCTTCCATCCATTGTCCCACCATAATTCTCTTAACTAATTCTTTTATCCGTGTCGTAGTTGGTGTGGAGCCTTACAACAGCAATAATACGAGTGAACGTTTTGGAGGGGATAATAGTGACGACGAGGTCCAACAACCAAGTATGGCCAGATGGTTGGAGGGGATAATACTAAAAGCTAGACGGTTGAAGATATAATGGCTGAGCTTATTCCTGCTGACTCTCGCTCTCATAAGAAGAAGTATCAAAGGAAAAGCTAGAAGGGAGCTCGGACTAGTGAGGTAATCTCTTTTTAAATAACAAAGATAAAGTCTTCCTATTGTCATAGTATTGACTGACATGTCTCTGCCTTTGTTTCCTTAGGTTGGAAATGAGCCCATGACTGGGGGAGATAACCCAGTTCCCAAGACCAATGAACCCCAAGCTCAGACAACAATGTCCTCTGCTCCTCTTCTACTGATGGGACCAACAGTCCCTGTAGAGGAGGAATATGACCATTCTATAAGTTCAGGGGCCTCCCTTGAAGGTGAACAAGTTGCTCTACCAGTTAGTCCTGTGGAGCAATCTGACGTGCAATCCTTTATTTCTGAGGGGGCAGGCGAAGCTTTGATCATTTCTACCACTGGTGGTATGGGTGATCATATATCTCAAGGGATGGCTAAGATTGGAGAGGTACATTTGCCATGCTTTTCAAGTTTGATAAATGTCCTCTCTTCCTTGTGATTCTAACATTGTTTGTGTCAACTATTTTTGCCAAGTCAGAACTCATTCTCCTACTGCAACAGTGGCAGCCTCAGCCCTAACCTCCTTTGCTGAACCTCAACCCAATGAGGTGGTAGAACCATCAGTGTCTGCTCCTCAAGAAGTTCCATCTCTCGGGTCCAGTTCCTCAGTCCTTCTTCAACTCGCCAAGCTCCAACAGTTGGCTAGTCCGCCCCAATTCAAGGCTCCTCAGAAGGATATTGAAGATGCCAAGAACCTGCTGCAAGCTTGGGTTTGTCAGAGCTTTGATTTGGAGTTAGTGGCATAGTCAGTCAAGAAAGTACTGGACGCCATCAGCCTTTTGTCTAAGGCAGGTGTGATTTCTCAAGCCATTCACACGAGATATCTTTCCCACTTGACCATTATTGATCCAGTATACCAGGATCTTAAGGAAGCAACTCATAGAGCACAAGAAGCCCAAGTTTTCATTGATTCACACTCTAAGAGTTCTTCTCAATTTCGATCCTCGGTGGAAGAGTGTATTGTGATTGGTGAGAAGCTCACCAATGTTGCCGGTCGGATTGAAGCTCTAAAGGCCGAGCTCAGGCTTTTAGAGGCGAAGCATTCTGATTTGGAGCAACTTCTGAGGACAAAACTTGAAGCTACAACTCCTTTTCAGGTTCATACTCAACAAATGAACACTCAGTTGGCAGAAAAGAAGATGGATGCTCATAGGCCAGTGCTTCTCAGGGCCAGAATTAGGGCTAAATTCGACCAAAGTACTAACTTGACTCAATTGTTGGAGTCCAAGCATTCTTCTGTTTAGTTAGTCATGTTTAGGCTTTGAACAAGTTATGTTCCCTAATGAAATAAGATTATGCCTTTACAACCATCAGTGGTTTTTTCTTTTACCTAACTTTGTTCAATTTGGAAACCTAATTATTGTTTTATTAACTGGATGACTCTATATAGATATCCTTGACATCCCAAAGAGTTGGGAAATATTTCTTTAAGAACTTCCCATTTATGGAATGTTGTTGCTTGACTCCATCTGTGGATTTTAATTTATATGCTCCCTTTCCGATCACTTGATCAACTAAAAAAAAGTCCCTCCCAAATTGGACTCCATTTCCCAAATCCTTTTACTTGAGTTCCAAATGGTAGGATTGCTTTCCATACCAACTCATCGGGTTGGAAAGCCTTGCCTTTGACCTTCCTATTGTATGCTCTGGCCACGGTTTGCTTACCAGCAAGAATTTTATTTAAGGCCTTTAGTCGGATCTCATCTAAATTTTCTATTTCCTGGTACATAGCCTGCAAATATTCATCGGAGTGTAAACCATATTGATTCTGAATCCTTAAAGACATTACATTAATTTCCATGGGCAAGACCGCATCTTGGTCGTAAGTTAGGGCAAACGGTGTGGTCTCTATCCCAAACCTTTTGGAGGTCTTATAGGCCCACAAGGTGTCTCTAAACTTTTCATGCCATTTCCTCGGATTATCATCAGTCATCTTCTTGATGATATTCACCAAAACCTTGTTGCTGGCTTCAGCCTGTCCATTGGATTGTGGATAATATGGACTTGACTGTATCATTTTGATCTTGAATTTTTCTGCAAAGTCTTGCGTCTCTTTAGATATAAATGACGGCCCCCTATCAGTTACGATAGTTTCCGATATCCCAAATCTGTGTAAGATCTTGCTTTTTATAAATTTGATGACTTCTGCAGAGGTGATTTTTTTTACAGCCACTGCTTCCACCCACTTGGTAAAGTAGTTTGTGGCTACAATGATGAAAGTATGTCCTTTACAGGAGGGAAGATATATTTGTCCAATAAAATCCATTGCCCAACCCCTAAAGGGCCATGGCCTAACTATGGGATTCATCGGGATGGCTGGAGCATGCTAAAGAGGACCATGTTTCTGGCAATCCTCACATCCTCTAGCATAATCCTGGCAATCTTTTTCCATTTTTGGCCAAAAATAGCCATACCGTCGGATTAGCCAACGCATTTTAATCCCAGCTTGATGAGCACCACAAACACCTTTATACACCTCAGCCATTATTCTTATGGACTCATTAGTTCCTAAACATCTTAGTAGAAACCCATCTGATGTTTTCCTGACTAGATCTTGATCCTATAGTGAATAATTCAAAGCCTGAGTCCTCAACTTCCTCTCTGTTTGTATTGACGAGTTGTTGAGATACTTTATAAACGGGAGTCTCCAATCTTCATCTTCTGACTCTGCCCGCATTATATCCATTTCAAGCTCCCTATCAAATACAGAGGGAAGAGTCCTTGTCTGGACCTCAACCCACTCATTAGCTTGACCAAACTGGATTTGCACCCCCGATGCAATATATCCATTTGCACCCCTGATGTCATTAGCAGCTAAATTCTCCCTTCGAGGAATGTGTTCTCCAGTGATACAATCCTCCTAGGTTTTCACTAAGTATCCGACAACACACATATAGCTAGCAATCACCAAATTTTTGCATTTATACTTCCACGTGAGCTAATTGATGACTAGCTTTGAATCACCATACATGTCTACACTTTGTGCCCCCAAATCCATCAATAATTCCAATCTGATGATGAGTGCTTCATACTCGACTCGATTGTTAGTCATCCCCTCAAAGTCCAGATGGAACGAAAAATGATGGTGCTCGCCCTTAAGACTAACGAGTACTTCCCTGTGCTCGCGGCCTTGCTGGTGCAGGAACCATCAAAGAATAATTTCCAGGGTGTAGGCCATAAACTGGCTATATTTTTAGAGATTTCGAAAGAACAACCTTTCTCATGCTTGATTAGTAAGCTAGACATTGCCGCCTCCGATATCTTGGTAGGCTGTTCTCTTAACATTGTGGCGTTGTTTGGATGGGATGCCAGAAAGTCCACAATTGCCTGGCCCTTAATAGCCTTCTGAGGCACATATTGGAAGCAGAATTCTGACAAGGCTAGCATCTATTTTCCAATATGACCAGCCATTATTGGCTTAGATAACATATACTTAATCACATCCGTGTTAGCAATTATGTGGATTGTGTATGGCAACATGTAATGTCTGAGTTTAACTGCTGTGAAATACAAAGCCAAACATAATTTCTCTATTGGGGTGTATCTTGTTTCCACATCAGTCAAACTTCTGCTTAGATAATAAACAGCTTGTTCCTTGCCCTCATCTTTATCTTGGGCTAGGAGGTTGCCTATTGACCCTTCAGAAGTTGAAATATATAGTTTAAGGAGCTTTCATTTCTATGGTGGCATTAAAACAGGCGATTCTGACATATACTGCTTAATTTCTTCAAAAGCTCTTTGGTGATCGAGTCCCCATTCCAACTTTTCTGCTTCTTTGAGTTTCAACAGTGGGGAAAGAGGTTTCAACTTTCCGACCAAATTTGCAATAAACCTTCTTAAGAAGTTAATCTTTCCTAGCAGCATCTGCAGTTCTTTCTTGTTCTTTGGTGAAGGTGCTTCCATGATTGCCTTGGCTTTATTTTGTCCACTTCAATACCCCTCTGGTGCACTAGGAAACCTAAAAAGTTGCATGCCCTTACTCCAAAAGCACATTTCTTCGGATTCATCCTAAGCCTGTGTAACCTCATTCTCTTTAGCACTTGCCTTAAGTCCATCAAGTGATCTGTATCGTTTTTGGAGTTAACCACCACATCATCAATGTAGACCTCTAAGTTGCTGCCAATGAGGTCATGGGAGATGGCATTCATGGCTCTTTGATATGTAGCTCCAACATTTTTTAACCCGAAGGGCATAACTACATATTCAAAGGCTCCAACATGTCCAGGACATCTAAAGGTTGTCTTGTGTATATCTTCTTCAGCCATTCTTATTTGGTTATAACCAACATTTCCATTCATGAAGGATAAAATTTTATGATTAGCTGCTGCATCAATAGACATATCTGACATAGGCATCGGATAGAAATCTTTAGGAGTAGCATCATTAATATTTCTATAATCAATACATACTCTGATTGCTTTAACACTTTAATCACATGTACAATGTTAGCAAGCCATTCTATATACTTGGCTGGTCTAATGAAGCCTGTTTTTAAAAGTTTCTTGATTTCCTCCTGGACCTTTCTTTCGATCTCTTTAGACATCCTTCTAGGTGCTTGTTGAACCGATTTGTATCCCTCTTTAACTGGCATTCTATGCTCTACCAAGGCTGGATCTAATCCTGGCATTTCAGTGTAATGCCATGTGAAGCAGTCCTTGAACTCTGTTAATAACTTGAACAATTCTATTCGATAGTCACTAGACAACAAGCCACTAATCCGTTTGGCCTTGGATCACCTTCTGTCCCTAGATCAACAGTCTCCAACGGATCTTGAACCTCCGGCATTGGTCTATCTGACTCACTTGAAACAAACTCTGGCGCATCAAAGCTTGGTTCCTCATCATCTGGCCAATCCAAATCATATGTATATTCTATCGATTGCACCGCCGTATTTATTGTTGCTATATCCAAGGTCTGGATCGGTTCCTTCTTGGTTCCTGTAGTACTGGCTTGATTTTCATCCATTTCTCTGGCTAAAATCTCCTTTAATGCCTTCCTTTCTTTTCCGTATTCTCCTAGCCTTTTGATCAGTGACCGGTGATAGGAGCATATTTATGCGACTTAGTTAGCTTGTTTTCTTGCATTTACGTAGTTAGTTATTGTTTATTATAGTGATTTAAGCTATTTTCGTGTATTTGTAGGTTCAAATGGCAAGTGAAGCAAGAAAGTGCATTTTGGTGCATTTTAGAGCAAAATGGAGCTTAAATGGAGTGCATGTATATGGAGCCCAGGGAATGGACGAATTGGGAGCTTAAATGAGGCTAGGAATCTGTTTTGAAGATGAAGAAATAAGTTTAAGACAAAGAAGATAAGGGAAGAGCAGAAAATCTGGAACATTATCCTCATCTTATCCTTATCTTATCTTATCTTATCCTAACCTTATCACCATCAGTTTCTACCTAATTCCAGCTGCAAGGGAGATTCAATTTCATATGAAGACATTTGATAATCTGACTGTTTGAGGACTTCAATTTATCCTAAAAGAGTGGAGATAGAAGTTTGGAAGACAAGTACATTGCAAAAGTAGAATCCGAGTGAAAATTGGACAGTGCTGCGCATAACTGCCAACTTCGACAGAGCACCCAGATTTCGTCAAGAAGAATTACATTTCGTACCATATATAGTTGGAAAGCTCTGGATGTCTAGTTTCCATAGGATTTTACAAATTGTCATTCTGATACGTATTACAGATTTTATAGCTGTTTTAGTGACTGGAGATCGAAACAGGAAAAAGAGTCCTAGTCGGATTTGGTTTCAAGAAAGATAACGTGATATCTGTTTGTGCGAGTTCTGGGACTTAATTCAGATGGATGTAGGAGTTCTCATGAGGTATAAACTCTATAGAAACCGTGCTTTAGAGTTCCTTGATGATGTAATTACTGGGGGAGCACACAAGAGCGAGAAGTCAGAGATTGAAGATTAGTGCCGAAGCTCTGGAGGTTTTAGGTGTATTCTATATTTTATTTTTCAATGTTTTCAGTTGTAATTATGAGTAGCTAATTTCTTTTTAGTTAGAAGCGAATTCAAAGCCATGAACATATATGTGATATGAATTGATTACATCCAGTTATTATTTCGTAAATCGTGAATGCAATTTGCTTAACTGAGTTATCAAAACTTATTTTTGTATGTTGATTGAGGAGGCCTACTTAGTTTACATGCATGAATTTGATGCTAGAGTATAAGGGACTTTCACCTAATAGTTAGAAACTTATATTCACAAGTAGTGGAGGTTGCTGGTCACGATCGTGTTAAGTGAATTCCTGGTATGAGTGTCATGCTATCATAGTCACAAATACCTTGTCAACGCTTATGGTCTTCATAGAACTTAATGATCTTTGAGATGTGTCTCTAGTATGCTATCATATAGGGAACTTGATAGGAATAATTTGGTTGTGGCGCTACGTCCAATTCAATGAATCTAGGAAAACCTGAAGGTTAGTTTAAGCGTAACTAATTAACTTGGGGTGTTGAGATTCATGGTTTATTGAAAGAATAACTGGAGATTGATTTATGTTGCATATGTGTCATGTGTGGAGAAGGACCTTCTAGCTATCCATTCACCCATTCAATCCACCAATTTCGTACATAATTGAGTCTAGTTTACAATTCTGTTTTGTTAAGTTTAATTTCGTTCAAAACCAATCCCTTGTTTTTAAATTGAGTTAGTTTAGTCTAAATTCGTCAAAACTTGTGTTTTCTAGTCTTTTGAGTCAATTTGAGTCTTAAATTCGTCCAAGTCAATCTTAGGTGTTAGTTTAGAGTCTAGTTATCTGTTTTTGAGTCTAGTTTAGTATTTTTAAGTTTAAATTGTGTTGATTAGCATCCCTAGTTAATCCCCGGCTTAGAACGATCCCTACTATCACATATACTACAATTGTCAACAATAAGGTTTAATTTGTGTGTCAAGTTAATTTTGACATCAAATTTTGGCGCCGTTGCTGGGGATTGGCAAATTTGCTAATCCCTGTGTGTTTTGTTTGTGTCTTTTATTTTTGATTTTTGTTTTTTTTCTTTGTTTAGGTACTAGTTTATGACTCGGAGTTCTCAACCGGTTCATTCACATATCTTGGACTTTAACGACGATTTCGAACGAGATTTGAGAAGAAAGAGGAGGCATCCAGAACCTAGTGAACCTAGTTCAAGTTCAGAGGCCAAATCGGAATTTGAAGGAAGCACAAGAAGTCATGGCAGCGGACAATCGTACAATCAAAGAACTCTCGGCCTCGGGGTTGGCCAATGCAGCACCCCTTTGCATTCAATACCCCGTGGCTGCCCCAGGGAAGACATATGAGTTTGAATTGAAGTTAAGTTTGTTGCATCACATTCCAAAATACCATGGGCTGTCTATGGAAGATCCAAACAAGCATCTTAAGGAGTTCGAAGTGGTGTGTTCAAGCATGACACCCATCAATGTTGATGGGAACATTTTGATGATGAAGGCCTTTCCATTCTCTCTTTTGGAAAAGGCTAAAGATTGGCTATATGAATTGGCACCTGGAACTGTTACATCTTGGGAAAGCATGAAAAGAGTGTTTTTAGAGAAATTCTTCCCAACGTCAAGAGTCATTCTTTTGAGGAAGAAAATCAGTGGCATTCAACAAAATCATGGGGAGTCGTTTCCAGCCTACTATGAGCGTTTTAAGGCGTTAGTTGCATCTTGTCCACAACATCAAATGAAAGAAGAACTTCTACTTCAATACTTCTACGAAGGACTTCTTCCAATAGAGAGACAAATGCTTGATGCTTCAACGGGAGGTTGTTACAACCCGTCCCAAAATTTTATGTGAAATTACCAAAATACCCCTAGTGGTCAAGTTGACTTTTGTTGACTTTTTGTGACGACTTGTGAAAATTTATTTATTTGTATATTCATGATGTACTCGTCGATACGAACGCGTGGGCGCAAGCGGAACTAAATTCGGAGTTAAAACGAACATTTTACGAAGCTTTAAAGTGTAGGGGCATTTTAGTAATTTCCACCCCGTAAGTAAAATTAGGGTTTTTGGCTGGCTGCTGTGCAGCCAAACCCCTAACTCAGCCGGCCGCCGGAATTTCTGGAAATTTTTCCAAATTAATTCCAAAACTTTAAAAATTCATAACTTCTTCGTTCTTTGGCCAAATTTAACGTGCCACATATCAAATTGAAGGTATTGAAGAGTAGAATATTTTCATACCAATTTGGGGCCGGAAAAATGGCCGGAGATGGCCTGAAATTGGCCGGAAAGCTTCGGGAAACCCTAATTCCGTTCTCCTTCAAAACTGCACCAAATTGGACGTTCTTTATATCGATTTGAACCTACTCAATCCAATAAAACCAATGGTGATGGTCTCAAGGCTTACCTTGGTCTGGTTTGCACAGGAAATTGACGAACAGTTTGCCTAAACCGTTCCGACGTCAGTTTGATCGATCGGGTTCGAGTTTGGAGATTGTAAAATCACAGCCTCGTCTAGAATGACGAGACGATCGTGATGGTATGGATTTTGGGTAACGGTTCGACGGTTTTGTGATTCGTCCAAAGGTTAGGGTTTCGGTGAGGTTTTTGGCTTAGAGAGAAAACTGAGAGAGAAAGAGAGGGAGGTTTTTCAACGTGCAGAATGAATGGGGAAGGGTTGACTGCACAGCAGCCAGCCAAAAACCCTAACTCCAACTTACGGAGTGAAAATTACTAAAATGCCCCTACACTTTAAAGCTTCGTAAAACGTTCGTTTTAACTCCGAATTGAGTTCTGCTTGCGCCCACGCGTTCGTATCGACGAGTACATCATGAATATATAAAGAAAATAATTTTCACATGTCGTCTCGAAAAGTCAACAAAAGTCAACATTTACCAGTAGGGGTATTTTGGTAATTTCACACAAAATTTTGGGACGGGTTGTAACAATCTACCCCCTTAAATAAAATTTTGTCCGCAAAATTACAACATAACTACAAGAATAAATGCGGATACTGCGCCCGCATATGCTCCTCAGTCTCCCAAGTAGCCTCCTCTACCTCGTGGTTGCTCCACAAAACCTTCACCAGAGGTATCACCTTGTTCCTCAGAACCTTGTCTTTTCTGTCCAAAATCTCTACCGGTTCTTCCTCGTAACTCAAACTCTCATTCAGCTGCAAAGGCTGTGGTTGGAGTACACGTGACTCGTGCGGTACATACTTCCTCAACATAGAAACATGGAAGACATCATGTACCCGAGATAACTCCGCTGGCAAGGCTAACCGATACGCAACTGCGCCAACACGCGCCACAATCTCATAAGGACCAATGTACCGGGGACTCAGCTTACCCCGTTTACCAAACCTCACAACACCCTTCTAGGGCGACAATCTCAAAAGCACAAAGTCGCCAACTGCATACTCACAGTCCTTAGAGTGCCTGTTTGCTATACTCTTCTGTCTGTCCTGGGCCGCCTTCAGGTTACGCCTAATCACTTGAATCTTCTCTGTAGTATCGTCTACCAATTCTGGGCCCTCAAGTGCTCGCTCACCTACCTCAGTCCAACACAATGGGGTCCAACACGCCTTCCCATACAACGCCTCATACGGTGCCATACCGATGCTAGAGTGAAAGCTGTTATTGTATGCGAACTCTATCAACGCCAAGTGATCATCCCAACTTCCCCCAAATTGAAGGACCGAAACTCTCAACATGTCCTCCAAGGTCTGAATCGTCCTCTCAGATTGACCATCTGTCTGTGGGTGGAAAGCTGTACTGTATAGAAGTTTTGTTCCCATAGCCTCCTGAAATGCCGTCTAGAATTTGGAAGTGAATCTCGAATCTCTATCTGAAATGACGGAAACTGGTACCCCATGAAGTTTAACAATCTGATCTATGAACATCTTCGCTAACTTATTCAACTTGTAATCCTGGCGAATTGGCAAGAAATGAGCTGTCTTTGTCAGTCGGTCGACAATCACCCAAATACCATCACATTTTGCTCGGGTAGGCGGTAACCCAAACACAAAGTCCATGGTGACATTCTCCCATTTCTAAACTGGAATAGGAAGCCTTTGCGATAACCCCGAAGGTTTCTGCCTCTCCACCTTCACTTGCTGACAAGTGAAACACTGACTCACATATATGGCGACATCCTTCTTCATCCCTGACCAATAGTAGTAAGGTTTGATGGTGTGGTACATCTTAGTACTGCCTGGATGCATAGCATATGCAGAAATGTGTGCCTCATCCAGGATTTCTCTCTTTAATCCACCATCCCCCTTGGGTACAAGTAATCGATTGCCCAACATCACTAATCCATCATCCCTGACCACATAATCCTTTCTCAACCCACCAAGGACTTCCTCCTTTAGCTGCACACACTCAGAATCTTTCCCTTGAGCTTCTCGAACTTTGTCCACAAGAACAAGTCTAACCTGGAAATGAGCTAGCAAAGCTCCATGATTATCAACATTGAAGATAGCACCCGTACTCCTCAACTCACCCAACATCGGAATATATGTCGCCCGAATAAATGCCAACTGCCCATGGGATTTCTGACTCAGGGCATCGGCCACGACATTCGCTTTACCAGGATGATAGTCGATGGTACAATTGTAGTCACTGATCAGCTCCATCCATCTTCTCTGTCTCAAGTTCAACTCATTCTGCGTAAAAATATACTTGAGACTCTTGTGGTCGGTGAAGATACGGCAAGTCTCCCCATAAAGATAATGTCGCCAAATCTTCAAGGCAAAGACCACAGCAGCTAACTCCAGGTCATGAGTAGGATAATTAACCTCATGTCGTTTGAGTTGTCTAGAAGCATAGGCAATGACTTTTCCATGTTGCATCAACACACAACCCAAACCATGCAATGAAGCATCAGTGTAGATGTCAAACTAACCATTCTCGTCAGGAAGCACTAAGACTGGTGCGTGAGTAAGATGGTGTTTAAGTTCCTGGAAACTCCGTTCACAACTGTCATCCCAAACGAACTTAACATCCTTCCTAGTGAGCTTAGTAAGAGGTCCTACTATAGAAGAGAAATTTTGCACGAAACTACGGTAATAGCCTGCCAAACCCAAGAAACTTCTCACCTCAGTCACATTAGTCGGCTGCTCCCAATTCACCACCGCCTCCACCTTCTGTGGATCAACGAATATACCTTCAGCAGAAATCACATGACCTAAGAAACTAATACGATCAAGCCAGAACTGACATTTACTGAACTTAGCATACAACTGAGCTGTCCTCAGACTCTCCAAAACAATCCTCAGATGTTCCTCATGCTCGGTCTCACTCTGGGAGTAAATCAGAATGTCGTCGATGAACACAATCACAAATTGGTCCAGAAGATACGGTCGGAATACTCTATTCATCAAATCCATGAAAGCGGCTGAAGCATTAGTCAATCCAAAAGGCATCACCAAGAACTCATAATGTCCATATCGCGTTCGGAAGGCAGTCTTGGGCACATCATCCTTGCGGATACGCAACTGATGATATCTAGATCGCAAGTCGATCTTAGAGAAAACTCATGCACCCTTCAGCTGATCAAATAAATCATCAATACGAGGCAACGGATAACGGTTCTTCACAGTCACCCGGTTGAGTTGCCTGTAATCTATACATAGACGCATACTCTCATCCTTCTTCTTGACAAACAACACCGGAGCACCCCAAGGTGAAGTACTGGGTTGAATAAACCCCTTGTCAACTAACTCCTGGAGTTGAGTCTTTAACTCCCTCAATTCAGCTGGAGCCATACGATACGGCGCTCGGGAAATAGGATCAGTACCTGGTATTAGATCGATCGTGAACTCAATCTTTCTGTCAGGAGCTAAACCAGGTAAGTCCTTAGGAAAAACATCGGGATATTCATTGACCACGCGAACATCCTCGACACGGATTGGAGAATCTTCTATCATCACCACATGAGCCAAGTACCCTTGACAACTCTTCTGCAACAACTTCTTCGCCCTGAGTGAAGAAATCAGACAGTTCTGCAAAACTCTTCTCTCGCCTTGGAAGACAACCTTTGGTCTACCAGGTGTTTGGAATGTGACCACTTTGGTACGACAATCCACAACGGCATGATACTTGGATAACCAATCCATACCCAGAATAAGATCGAAATCAACGATATTTAAAGGAATGAAATTCGCCTCCATGAGTTCGTCACCGACGAAAACTGGGCAATCTCTAAACTCCCATTGAACAGTGCTTGTCTGCCCCATAGGCTGAGATATAACTAACTCACACTCAAGAGGTGACGGTTGGGGATTTACTTTCTTAGCGAACATAGGAGATATAATCGAATAAGTAGCACTCGGATCAATTAAACCTCTAGAACGAACACCAAGAACTTCCAACGTACCCATAATGACTCCTAACCACGAGTAATCTCAGGGAAGGTACAACCTTTACCTCCCTGAACTGCATTGGTGATGACTTGCCCCAACTGGGCATAATCAGTTAAATCTGGCTGACGTCGAGGTGGCATAGCTATGAACAAGGAAATACTGAGATGCTCAGTACAAGAATGACGTACACTAAGTGTTTGTCATAAGAATTCTCTGAACCTATGCTCTGATACCAAACTGACACACCCCACCCTCGATACCCACGTGGATACCAAGTTCGGGCGTGCTGGCCGACACTCGTAAGTGACGAAGCCATTAAATGCATGACAACACTTAGTTGAAACAAATTAAATTACCATAAAGTTGCGGAATTCAATATCAATATGCACATGGTTCAGAGCGTACTAATTCGAAACAGCGAAAATAAAATAATGAGTCAAGTTCCTAGAATCTCTATCCATAACAGGGATGGATTGTTACAACCCGTCCCAAAATTTATGTGAAATGACCAAAATACCCCTAGGGTCAATGTTGACTTTTGTTGACTTTTCGTGACGACTTCTAAAAATTTATTTCTTTACATATTCTCGAAGTACTCGTCGATACGAACGCGTGGACGCAAGCGGAACTCAATTCGGAGTTAAAACGAACGTTTTACGAAGCTTTAAAGTGTAGGGGCATTTTGGTAATTTGTCACTCCGTGTATGGGAATTAGGGTTTTGGCATTTTGGCTGATTGCACAGCAGCCAACCCTACCCAGGAATTGCTGCACGTTGTCTCTCCCTCTCTTTCTCTCCCATTCTCTCTCTCGGCAAAATACGTACCGAGAGCCACCATTCTTGAACGAATCACAAAACCACCAAACCAACGCCCAAAATTCATACCAACGTGATCCTCTCGTCATTTTGGACGGGACTGTGATCTTGGAATCTTCAAACTCGAACCCGTTCGTTCAAACCGACGTCGGAACGGAATAGGCGAACTGTTCATCGACTTTCTGTACAATCCGGACCAAGGTAAGCCTCGAGACCATTACCATTGGTTTTGTTGGATTGAGTAGGTTCAATTTCATATAAAGTACGTCGATTTTGGTGCAGTATCGAAGGAGAACGGAATTAGGGTTTCCCGAAGCTTTCCGGCCAATTTCAGGCCATCTCCGGCCACTTTTCCGGCCTCAAATAGGTATAAAAATATTCTACTCTTCAATACCTTCAATTTGATATATGGCACGTCAATTTTGGACAAAGAATGAAGAAGATACGAATTTTTGAAGTTTTGGGACATAATCGGTATTTAATTTCCAGTTTCCGGCGAACCAGACGGCGGCGGCGGCGGTGGCGACGGCGGAGCTCCGGCGACCGGCAAGAGGAAGGGGACGACGGAATATTCCGTTAACGGCGAAGGTATATTCCGTTAACTTTAACGGTGCTGACGTCAGCAGGCGCGTGGGGCGCGTGGCTGACGTCAGCAGCGCGTGGGGTGACGTTAGCAAGGCGCGTGGGGCGCGTGACGCGCGTGGGGGACACGCGCCAGCGCGTGGGACCACGTGCCAGCGCGTGGCGACACGTGCCAGCGCGTGGGACCACGTGCCAGCGCGTGGGGTGGTTTTCCGGCGCGTGTGGGCGCGTCCGGGGGTTTCCCGGCGCGTGCCGGCGCGTGCAGGCGCGTGGGGGGGTTTCCCGGCGCGTGGAGGGGTTTTTCGACCGTTTCCCGGCGCGTGGCGGCGCGTGCGGCGGCGCACGGCGGCGCCGGCGGCGGTGGACGGCGGCGGTAGGGTTTTCGGGGCCCGGAATTCATTTTTCGAGCCCGTTTTCGCTAAAATATTCATATTTTTGGGGGGATTCTTTTAAGGCCTATTTTTTAATTATTTTTAGGGAAGTTCTAATTTATCCCCTAACTTTAAATAGGTAATCCTTCGGCTCCGCACATCCAGGAGGGCAACACCGAGGGAGATTTCACTCCCGAATACCTGTGAGTGGACATTTACTTTATAAAATGGTTTATATGATTATGAATGATTATGTTTATGATTATATATGGTTTTAAAATGGCTTTTAAAGCATGTTTACTTATATATATTTATTTATAAATATATATACTTAATGAATATGATTTGTGCTACCTAAGTGATTTATTTATGATAAATTTATATTGATAAATGGATTATTTTGGTGATTTGAGATATTTTATCTTCTATGAGTATATAGTATAAAATGGTTTATACTATGATATTTCTCTTGCATAAATACGAATTGATATTTTATTATATGGTTTTGGGAGAATGATTATTTATGCAATATTTGATATATGGAATTTATAAATGGGATTTTGGTTCCTATTTACATATGAGTTTGTATATATGTTTTCAAACACACTAGGTATGCTTTCAATACGTTGTAGTACCGTTCTCATGGCCATTAGGACAATTCTCACATGTATGGGTCACACGCACTGTACTCCAGGGGTATTGTCCGGTAAATACCTTAGTGCAAGCTTGTCTTACGTTTATTGTTGTTGTTTATGGGGAAAAGGCCCCACTGCGTAATGACTCGGGTGTGACGCGCTGCGGCGCCAGGACTTACATGTGTGTGGTACTAGGAGTACAAATTATTGATTAACGTATTGGACTTGTACGGTGATTGAGAGGCTGTTCCTCAACCCGTGCATGTGTGATTGCGCATATACCCTGTGTTGGTTTTTCGTACTTTATTATTGATATATACGATGAAAGGACTATTGGAAATATGTTTTGCTATCTACGGATATTGTATATTGACATACGTTTTCAGATATACTTATAAAGTACGTTTTGGATACATATTATGATAGTATGATTTTACTATTATACTGGATTTTCAAACAGGGGGTTAGTACTTTGAAAAGAGAAAGGTTTGTGAAAACTTTGATTTTTGTCCACTCACACCTTTTGTTTTTGCGCCCCCTTCAGGTCATAGTGAGACTGTTTCTGGAGAGGTCGAGGATACGTGGCAGCTCTGATCAGATATCCCATTCATGTAGGGATTCTTCTTTTTCCAGTTTCTATAATAATATCCATCCCTGTTATGGATAGAGATTCTAGGAACTCAGTTTATTATTTGTTTCCGCTGTTTCAAATTTAGTACGCTCTGAACCATATGCATATTGACATTGAATTCCGCAACTTTAATACAATTTAATTTCGTTTTCACAAGTGTTGTCATGCATTTAATGGCTTCGTCACTTACGAGTGTCGGCCAGCACGCTCGCACTCGGTATCCACGTGGGTATCGAGGGTGGGGTGTGTCATGGATATTATTATAGAAACTGAATAACAAAAAGATAAATCCCTACATGGTTGGGATATATGATTAGAGCTGCCACACATATGCCTCGACTTCGCCCGATGCTCTATCACTATGTCCTGAATGGGGCGCAAAAACAAAGGTGTGAGTGGACAAAAATAAAGTTTTCGCAAAACCTTTCTCTTTTCAATATAATAACCCCCTATTTGAAATCCAGTATAATTATAAAATCATACTATCATAATATGTATCAAAACGTACTTTATAAGTATAGCTGAAAACGTAAATCAACATAAAATCTGTAGATAACAAGTCATATTTCCAATAGGTCATTTCATCAAATAGGTACCAATAATATGTATATAGGAAAACCAACACAGGGTATATAAGCAATCACCCATGTACGTGTTGAGGAACAGCCTCTCAATCCCCGTACAAGCACTTTACGTTATTCAATTAAATTGTACTCCTAGTACCACACACATGTAAGCACTTGCACCTTAGCGCGTCACACCCGAGTCCTTACGTAGTGGGGCCTTTTCCCCAAATATAAACATAAACGTAAGACAAGCTTGCACTAAGGTATTTACCTGACAATACCCCTGGAGTACAGTGCGTGTGACCCAAACATGTGAGACTTGTCCTACGGCCGTGAGACGGTACTACAACGTAGTGAAAGCATACCATGTGTGTTTGAAAACATACGTATATACATCATGTGTAGAAGCCAATATTTAAATACCAATATACCCATATGAATATCATCAATCCTTAAAGTCATTTCATAAAATATATCCATGTATATAATCATATCTCAAACCATTTCATAATATATCACCATAATTAAATACCAATTGGTTGCATAATTGAATACCAACATTTATATATATATATATATATATATATATATATATATAAACATGCGCCAAAACCGTTTAAAATCATGTAGAAACCAATTTCATATTTATTTTCAAACATATAAACCATTTAATAACGCAAAAGTCCACTCACCAGTGATCGGGAGTGAAATCTCCCTCGGTGTTGCCCTCCTCGAAGTGTGGCGCCGAAGAATTACCTATTAGGGGAAAAATTAGAACTTCCCTAATATAAATTAAAATAGGTCCTATAGAAAAATATTCCAAAAATAATACTATTTTAGCGAAAACGGGCTCGAAAAACAATTTCCGAGGACCGAAAACCCTACCGCACGCGCCGGGAAACGGTCGGACGCGCCGGCATGCGCCGGCCACGCGCTGGCATGCGTCGGCACGCGCTGGCACATGTCGCCACGCGCTGGCGCGTGTCGCCACGCGCTGGCACGTGTCGCCACGCGCTGGCACGTGTCCCCCAAGCACCTGCTGAAGTGTCCCCCACGCGCGGCACGTGTCCCCCACGCTCGGCTGACGTCAGCCACGCACCTGCTGAAGTCAGCGCCGTTAGTTTTAACGGAATGTTCTGACGCCGTTAGGAATATTCCCTCTTCTTCCTCCTCTCGCCGGTCGCCGGAGCCGCCGCAGGCGCCACCGTCCTCCGCCGGAATTTCTGGAAATTTTTCCGAATTAATTCAAAACTTTAAAAATTCATAACTTCTTCGTTCTTTGGCCAAATTTAACGTGCCACATATCAAATTGAAGGTATTGGAGAGTAGAATATTTTCATACCAATTTGGGGCCGGAAAAATTGCCGGAGATGGCCTGAAATTGGCCGGAAAGCTTCGGGAAACCCTAATTCCGTTCTCCTTCAAAACTGCACCAAATTGGACGTTCTTTATATCGATTTGAACCTACTCAATCCAATAAAACCAACGGTGATGGTCTCGAGGCTTACCTTGGTCTGGTTTGCACAGAAAATTGACGAACAGTTTGCCTAAATCGTTCCGACGTCAGTTTGATCGATCGGGTTCGAGTTTGGAGATTCTAAAATCACAGCCTCATCTAGAATGACGAGACGATCGTGATGGTATGGATTTTGGGCAACGGTTCGACGGTTTTGTGATTCGTCCAAAGGTTAGGGTTTCGGTGAGGTTTTTGGCTTAGAGAGAAAACTGGGAGAGAAAGAGAGGGAGGCTGTTCAACGTGCAGAATGAATGGGGAAGGGTTGACTGCACAGTAGCCAGCCAAAAACCCTAAATCCAACTTACGGAGTGAAAATTACTAAAATGCCCCTACACTTTAAAGCTTCGTAAAACGTTCGTTTTAACTCCGAATTGAGTTCCGCTTGCGTCCACGCGTTCGTATCGACGAGTACATCATGAATATATAAAGAAAATAATTTTCACATGTCATCTCGAAAAGTCAACAAAAGTCAACATTTACCACTAGGGGTATTTTGGTAATTTCACACAAAATTTTGGGACGGGTTGTAACAAGAAGGGATTGCTAAAATACCCAAAACTAACTTAAAAACACAAAACGAAGTTTAGAACACTAATCTAGACTCAAAGAATACAAAACTAGACTCTAATGACTCGAAACAACTAAAACAACTCAAAACAGCACAAAACAAGCAAATAGACTTAAACTGGACACTAAGACTAAGTTTTGACGAAAATTGATTTGGACTGAACTCAAAATACTTAAAAACACAATTTAGGACAGATTCTAACTAATTTGACACACCAAAGTAAAGGGGGGGGGGGGTTGATTTTGACGAATTTGTAAACTAAACTAATTGAAAGCAAATTGTAAACAAGGTCACAAATTAAAGATGATTTGATGGATGGATGGATGGATAGCTAGAGGGTTCTTCTCTACACATGACATACTTGCATACAAATTAATTTCCAGTTGTTCTTTCAATGAATCATGAACCTCAACACCCCAAACTAACCGTGATGCACAAATTAACCATCAGATTTCTCTAAGTTTATTGAATTCGATGAATGCATGCGACAATCCAAAGTATTCCTCAATAGTCCCCTACATGAACTGCATAATAGAGATACATATCAAGAATCATTAAGTTCTATAGAAATTATAAGTGTTGACGAAGCAATTGTAACTATGAATGCATGATACTCCTGCCAAGAACTTACTTAACGCGATTGTTTATAAGCGAACCTTCACTACACATGAATATAAGTTCCTAACGATTAGGTGAAATTCCCTTATATTCTAGCATCAAATTCATGCATGTGAAATAAGTGTGCATCCTTAATCAACATACAAGAATAAGTTATCAATTGAACAGTTAAGCAAATTGAATTCACAATTCATGAAATCACAACTGAATGTAATCAATTCATAATACAAATATAGTCATGGTATTGAATAGCCCCCCTAGCCAAAAGGGCTTAGTTCCTCATAATCACAAAACAAAAGTAAACAGATTGATACATTGTAAACAAGGAAAGAAAACACCTAAACAGCATGCACGTCCAAGCACTTCTTCTTCCCTTCTTTTGCTGCAACACAAGGGGTAGGTAGTGGTTTGATAAGTTATTTGTATGGAGAAATAGGTAAGAGAATGTATGGTGGTGTTTAGGACAAGGAGGTTGAAGGGAAATTATGAGATTTATGTGGGATTTCTAATGACTAGCATGCATATACAATTCCCAATTTATAAGCATGAGCAACGGAAGCAAAATTATCAAAGCATTAGTCATGCAAATCCCCTTCAAGAAGCATAGGTTAATATTTGATGCATCTAGTAAAATTGAAGAACAAAGTGAAGGTGTAGTTTTATACCTCTTGATCTAGACTTTAGACCAAGGATGGACCACCTCCAAGGTTTCTCTTCTTGGAACTCCTTGAGCCTAGCCTCCCTCCTTGCTTCCTCCACCTTGAAAGAGTGGGACTTCTTTTGGTTCTCCTCTAGTCCCCAAAGTTGAAGACCTCTAAAGATCCACACCCACCCAAGTAGTGGAATGGATGATGGATGACCAAAAGAAAGAGAGTTGAGTAGCTATCTCTTTCCTTTGGTGGCCGGCTATTTGTGAGGAAAGGGAGAGAGTTTTTCTTCTTTTGTTTTGTTGAAAACTCACACAAAAGCACTTGTGAAAAGTTTCATTAAACTTTTCATATAAAGGTGGATGAAGTGAGTCAACATTTGACTCTTCTCTCTCACTCTCAATCTTGGCCGGCCATGTAGTGTTGGTTGGGCTTATTGGGCTTTTATAATTTCAAGTCATCTTATGCTTGAATAAAAGGCCAAAGAGGTTTGGGCCCAATGGGTGATGTGAAAATTAACTTGACACACAAATTAAACCCTATTGTTGACAATTGTAGTATACGTGATAGTAGGGATCGTTCTAAGCCGGGGATGAACTAGGGATGCTAATCAACTAAAATAAGACTAAAAAACACTAAACTAGACTCTATAGACTCAAAACTAACTTAAGACACTAAAAACAACAAGAAACAATCAAAAAGACTCAAATCTAGACCTAACAATTGGTTTTGACGAAAATAAAACTTAAAAGACTCAAAAGACTAAAAGAAAACAGGTTTTGACTCAATAAACAAGACTTAAGAAAAAGGGAATTTGTTTTGACGAAATTGAAATTTAAAACAGAAACTTTAGAAAACAACTTTATAGAAAATGAATTTTATTGAATTGAATGGATGAATGGCTAGCTAGAAGGTCCTTCTCCACACATGACACATATGCAACATAAATCAATCTCCAGTTATTCTTTCAATAAACCACGAATTCTCAACACCCCAGATTAATTAGGCACGCTTAAATTAACCTTCAGATTTTCCTAACGTTATTGAATTGGATGATTGCATACGACAACCCAAAGCATTCCCCACAAGTCCCCTGTATGATTGCATAATAAAGATACAAGCAAGAATCATTAAGTTCTATGAAAACCATAAGCATTAACGAAGCACTTGTTACTATGATTGCATGAAACTTATGCCAAGAATTTACTTAACGCAATCGATGTCCCTTCGATTTTTACTACTTGTGAATATAAGTTTCTAACGATTAGGTGAAAGTCCCTTATATTCTAGCTCCAAACCCTAACATGCAAACCAAGTAGGCCTCCTTAATCAACACACAAGGATAAGTTTTCTGTAAAACAGTTAAGCAAATTGCACTCACGATTTATGAAACAATAACTGGATGTAATCAATTCATATCACATATATGTTCATGGCTTTGAATTCTCCTCTAGCTAAAAAGAAATTAGTTACTCATAATTACAATGAAAAATAAATAAATAAATTTAAACATAGATAGAATACACCTAAAACCCTGAGGCACAATCTGGGATTCTGACTTTTTGCTCTTGCGTGCTCTCCCCCGTCGTCTTCTTTTTCTTCTGATTAAATTGCATCCTCAAATACTCTGCACGGTTTTCTAGAGAGTTTAGGCCTCATTAGAACTCCTATATCCATCTGAATTAAGTCCAAAGACACGCACAAACAGCTGCCACATTATCTTCCATGTAACCCAATCCGAGTAGGACTCTTCTCCCTGTTTCGACCTTCAGTCACCAAAACAGCGATAAAATCTTCAATAAGTATCAGAATGCCAATCTGTAAAATCCTATGGAAACTAGACATCCAGAGCTTTCCAACCATATATGGAACGACACGTGATTCTTTCTGAGGAAATCTGGGGACTCTGTCGAAGTTGGCAGTTATGCACAACACTGTCCAAATTCCACTCGGATTCTACCTTTTCAATGTACTTGTCTTCCAAGCTTCTAACTTCACTCTTTAAGATAAATAAGGTCTTCTAACCATCAGATTATCACTTATCCTTCTATGAAAATATATCTCCCTTTGCAGCTGGAATTTGGTAGAAACTGATGATGATAAGGTTAGGATAAGATAAGGTAAAGATAAGATAAGGATAATGTTCCAGATAATGTTCCATGTTTTCTGCTCTTCCCTTATCTTCTTTGTCTTAAACTTATTTCTTCATCTTCAAAACAGATTCCTAGCCTCATTTAAGCTCCCAATTCGTGTTACAACCCGTCCCAAAATTTATGTGAAATGACCAAAATACCCCT
>CM031087.1:14104892-14199481 GCA_018257905.1 Gillenia trifoliata
TTTGGGCTGGGGCCCAAATGTCTGCAGGCCCATGTGGGCTTATCCCTGAAAATCTGGGATTTTGTCTGCCTTTGAACCGAGTCTACCTCTCCCTCTCTTCTTCTTCTTCCTTTGTTTTCTGCAAAACTTCACCAGCCGTGGCCAATCTTGGCTTTTTGGCTTCACCATTTCCTCACCAAAGCAAACCCAAAACTGTGCTTCATCACCATGAACTCTGCAGCAATCTTTTGGCTGCCCAGAAACCGTCCCCGGTGTGAACAAGCAAATTACTCAAGCCACCCCGTGGCTTGAGTTTGGTTTCCTTTCGGTTTTCCTTGAACAACTTTCACCATTTCTCCTTCTTTGGTGCTCAAACACAGTCACTGGAGGTGACTTTGAACCCAGTTGGGCCCTGCACTGCATTTCCCAGATTCTGGGAAATTTTCCGACGAACACCAAAAATCGAACTTGGCCATTCTCGTTGTTTTCGACCTCGATGGTCCTCCCTGTGACCACCAAACCACTCCTCGAGGTCCCTGCAACCTCAGGCGAACCTTGCTTGGCCGAGAATCGGAGTTCTGGGAATCGGCCATTTTCCAGCCGAGTTGCTTCTTCATTTTCAGGTCACTTCTGGCTAGTTTTTGGTCCCCAAAATGGTACAATCTTGTTCCCCTCATCTCTAGCTTCATTTTGGTACTTGAATCGTCTAATTTGGACTTAAAACGAGGAAGTTATGAAGCTTTGAAAAATTCCCAGAAACCGGCCAAATTTCCAGATTTCGGCGACCAGCGACGGCGGCGCTGGCGACCGGAATTCTGGCAGGGATGACCGGCGCTGACGTCATTGGACCAGGTTGGACCGGCCTTGCTGACGTCAGCAGACCGGTTCAAACCGGCCTTGCTGACGTCAGCATTGACCGAACCGCGTTGACCGGCTGACCGGCTCGCGCGTGAGCCGCGCGTGGAGCTGCGCGTGGAGCCGAGCTCCCGACCTTCAAGCCGTGCGTGAGGGCGCGTGGGAGGTCCAAATTTGATTCTGTTTTCACGGGTCGACTCGTGACGACGTGTACTACCTCAGGGTAGTACGCACGATCATTTTTGAGGTGTTTTGGACCTCCAAATTGAGAAAGCAAGGGATAGGTTTAATTAATTCGTTAATTAGTGACCCTTATGAGTTTAATCATTGTACCGGTGATATCTCATATAGGTGGGGCCTATCCAGAGAACTACCGGGGCTACCCAGGACGGGGTACTTCGACCCGGCTACCTACAGGTGAGTGAGTGGGTCTTTGTTTGATAAATGTATATATATACGTATGGTTTTTCAACGCTTTCTTTAACTGTTAGCGTAGTTGCATATCATTACGTTTGTTGGAGGTAGAACATTCGTATTATATTGCCATGCATGTTTTATACTGTTGCTTATCAGTAGATGTATACACCCCAGGTATTAGTACTCAGTCTTGTGGCCAGGACTAGCCTTGACGTTTGGAGTAGTCACTACCAGTACCGTTACGCAGCTTTGGATCCATTGTAGGTACTAGCCTGTTCTAGGTTGCACTAGGCAACTCGAACTTGTGTGACTGCACTTTGTGCACCAGCGCTTAGCGTTAGACTCGCGTCATTGTAGTACTTAGCGTAATTCTTCATACCTAGCTTGTTCCTTGTGGGATTTAGCCCCTTGGGCATGTGTGTTTTACATATGGGTGAGCAAATCAGTAAAGTATTAGCGGGGAGTACCCGCATGTTTTCACGACAGTATTTTGAGGTTCATGCCTACGGGTATGACGTATTTTCTCAATTATACTTGTTTTCAAACGAGGGGTTACTAGACTTTTGAAAACAACGGTTTTTATCAAACTTTACTTTTTGACCCACTCACCGTTTTATGTTTTGCGCCCCTCCAGGTTAGTTGGCTGGGAGCTTGTGACGTCGAGGCGCGGTGGTATGACAACGTAGGGATGTTTCTACGTTTGTGTAAATTTGTATCCCTTACTCTACTCACACTGTGTATTCTAACAATTCTTCCGCACTCTGTTCTTACTATTCATTCTTAAATTTTTTCTAAATGGCTTTCGTCACCTAACGCGTGTCGGCCAGCACTTCCCGACACATGGCGTGTTCGGGATCGGGATGTGTCAGATTGGTATCAAAGCATGGTTTTTCGTAACCTAGGCTCTTCTTTCCGTACTCCGTACTTGTCTGTGTTATCAGACTTCGAACTTTGTGAATTCTTGTTCTTGATTCTTACTCTTGGAATCGAGAATTTTCCGAACTTTACACTTTGGTGTATTGTTTTCCTCGGGTTAATTCTAAGTTCTTCTTAGTGTCATACCACCTCGACGTCAGGTATTGCGTAGTTTCGGGCAGTTTTCCCGATTTTGATAGTTTTGTCGTTATTCTTCGGTACGCGTAGAAATTTTCGTACTTGACTCGTACGACCTTGAGCTTGGTTGACGAGGAACTCGGATGTTACGTGTGACGTTCGACGTTTTCTTTATTGGTTTCCGATGGAATCACACTGAATCGGGAAATTGGTTCAGTTGTCGTATTTTCGGAGTGTGGTGTCAGTTTGACACAACGGATGATCTTTCATCAAGTACTTTTCCCTTGGAGGACAACGCTAGGCGTTGACGTTGGCGGAACCTGTGGACTACTTCTCGTGTTCGACAAGTTCCAGTGGACTAAATTCGTGAGACCTAGTTTCACAAACCCTTTGCACTGCTAGTGTTTTACACTTAAACCGACGACTTTAACCTTCGGGTAACGCGTGAACTTTTGGCGTTGCCTGACTGGACGCGTTTTCTACTCTTGTGGTAGTTTTGGCCATCGCTGAGTATGTCAGCGGATGTTCAAATTGTTAGCAGTGAAGGCTTGGAGACGGATTTTCCTCTCTATTGTTTCAACCACTTTCCATTTTCATTCGGAAATGGAGAAGTATCACCGTGAATTTCCTGTACTTTACTTTCCGCACGTGGCGACTGCAATAACCTTTTCGATGATTGTAAACCGAACTTGTCGGTCGACTTTTCTCGAACAATTCGTGACTACTAATTTTCGGTAGTTTTGGACAATATCCATCTTCGTGGTGTTGTTTAACTGTGTGGAGTCTTTACGACTGTTTTGTTTGTCGTGACTCAATTTTCCTTCGAACGTTGGTGAACTTTTTCGTACTTCTGGTGTCGACGTTTTCTTTCCACTCATGACTTTCGTCATTCAAATCGATCATCTTCACACTTGTGCAGGTGCGGCTATCTTGACTATTCGCTTCGGCGATGGTATGGATTGCATATCCACGAGTGACGGTGATTGACAATAACTTCGGTTTTGACTCTAATTGCGGCGTGTCCACTGTCTGAGTACAATTTAACTTTTATCGAATCTTCGTATTCGAACGCCGATGAGGATTTTTCACCTTGGCTGGTTCACTTGGTTGATCAAGTGACCATCTTTGTCCCTCTCTGGTTTCTGCAAACCAAAAATCTACTCAAGGCACCTGAGGCCTCCTCCCTTCTCTCTGAGCCATCCTTTGGCTATGGTAGATCACTGGCCTTACCGCCATCTTCGTCGATCTCAATTTACCGACCCTGGTAACCCTTGAGACCTAGTTTTGGAAATTTTTCCGGTGAGGTTCGATTTCGAACTTCGGCCATTTCTTGGTGAAACCAACTCTTAAGTACCTTAAACTAATCACTAGTTAACTCCTGGAAGCCCCAGGAACCTTGCTCGGCCATTTCTCGGTGGCGTTTGGCAGAGAAACACCAAAACCCGAATCGGCAGTTTTCACCCAGTAGTTGGGTATCGGGCAGTCATTCTTTTGGTCTCCGAAAGAATCTGTCTTTCAACGTGGAAGTTCAGCTCTGAATCATCCGGTAGTGGATCAGCTTCACCTTTAACGTGGCGAGTGATTCGCTGGTGGATCCCGTTTCCGTTTACTGGGTAACTCCACCCAGTCTGTCGCCCAGTTCTGCCATCGTTGCGACACTCGTCATTTGGGTGAGTGTAAGCAAGAAACTCAAGTGTGCCATGGCTGTGGACGATTAGGACACAGAGCTAACCAGTGTCCGCAGTACCGGCAAAAACCTACCTTCGGTCTGTTTCGATCGAGTAAGTTGGACGAACAGTTTTCTTTCAACAATCTACTTTCGGTGGAGACGGACATTGTCAAGGCAATGTCATTCCATACTCTGGAACCATTCTCCTGAATCTTGGTTACGCTACTCTGTATCCTGGTGGTGCCTGGCAGTTCCAGTGTGGAGCGCAGCTGACTCTTGGGCGAGTTGTACTTTCGACCAGCAGGATACACTGAACGATTCTGATCTTGTTTCGGAAACGTTAAACTTTCTTTGGGCTTTTACTTGAGATCCAAACGGATCCAAGTATTACCTACTCAGCTATTTCACTTTGTTTGCTCAAACTACTCGACCACATTGTACTCCTACTGGGTACGATTTGGAATCCCTATGCCGTGAGGCAAATTGTGTCTTGTTCTTTTTGGGATTGTCGGTGATACTCCGTTATCATCGCTAATCAAGTTTGCTTGCCAATTTCATTCCTCTGGATGTCGTAGTTTTTCGACGTGATCTTAGGAATGGATTGTTACCCCAATTTTGTGCCAGTGTGGATTGTCGGCGGAGGTTGACCACCTTCTTGCCACCTGGCATAACGTCTGTGACGTTTACCGGCGAGTATCGGAGAAATCGACTCTTAGGCTGACTTTCAGCTACGAGTGCAACGAACCTTTTGAGTTCTAGTTGTTCTGGTTGTGGTGGTTGTACCACATGTGCGGTGTTGGAAATTGGAATTTCTCTTTGTGTTGACAAGGTACCGGTTGTCAACAAAAATTTCTTGGGATCTTTCCTAGCGATCTACCTGGATTATCGCCTGATCGAGAAGTGGTTTTCACCATCGATCTTACCAGGTATTGCCCGTATCTCTCTTTTTCTTACCTTTTATCTTTCGACTCCACGTGAGTGGTGGGAGTTGAAAATTTCAATTTCAGGCACTTTTGCCAAGGAATTCTTTCTGTCTTGCACTTCACCTTGTGGAGCTCTAGTCTTGTTTGTTCGTTTGAAGTTACGGTACTTTAAGGCTCTGCATCGATTGTAGGTAATTGAATCGGGCAACGATTAAAACCGTTATCCCCTGCCTAGAATCGGTGATCTCCTTGACCAGCTCCGAAGTGCGCTTGTTTTCTTTAAAGATCGATATGTGGGCTTATTACTGTTAGCTATAGATCAAGAACTTCGTCGTTACTTGACCACTTTCTGGACTCGTTACGAACCTTACGAGTTTTTCTTGTCATACCTTTCGGGATGACAATCGCCCCAGTAACTTTCATGAACTTGATGACTCGAGTACTTCGCCCGTATCTCGACAAGTTCGTGATAGTCTTCTGGTTGACTGTTTGGCGTGTTCCAATTCTGGGGCCGATCATGCAAAAAGTTTTGAGCATGATTTCGTTGAAGTTTAAGGAGTTTTCAACTTTTGCCAGTTCTGGCCTAATCATGTGTCCTTCTTGGGGCATGTGATTCCTGCGGATTGCATTCTTGACGATCCCCAGATGGTTACTGTGGCGGGAATCTGGGAGCGACCGCAGAAGTGTTACAAGATTCGAACTTTCTTGGCTTGCTCGGTTTTTTTTTTTTACCGACGTTTCGTGAAGGAGTTCTCTTCTGTTGCTTTGCCTCTCACGAAACTTGCCAGGAAGAATGTTAACTTTCATGTGGAACGACGACCACGAGCAAATCTCCGACTGCTCAAGTTTGGTCTTACTCCTGTTCTTGTATTAGCACTTTCCAACGACGACGGTACCTTGTGTTCTACAGTGATGCGTCACTGAGCGGGTTGGTCTGTGTGCTAATACAGCATGGATGGATAATCGCTCATGCCTTCAGGCGACTGAAACCGCATGAGATGAATTATCATACCCATGATTCGAAGCTCGATGCCAGTATCTTTGCTCTGAGATTCTGGCGACATTTTCTCTTTGGTGAGACGTGGTGACCGTTCACTGACCACCAAAGTTTGAGACGTCTCTTCTCTTTTCTCTTTGGGGAACCTCAATCTCTGTCAAAGGAGTGGATGTTGCTGATAAGTGACTACGATTGCACTATCGATCAAACACCCTCCCGGTCGTGCAAAAGTAGAATTTGGTGTCCTCTGGGACGACTGATTACTCTCCCAGCTAATCGTATCCCTCTTTTGACTAAACTTTGAAGCACTGGTGTCACCTTGGGTTGTGGTGACGTCGGAGCACTGTTAGCCAGCGTTCGGCTTAAACAATTGTTTTTCTTCACCTACGTCTCTTTCGAGAGAGCTTCTTGGGAGACGTTGTGAACATTTTTGTACTCCAATCTACCTCATTGTGCTTCTTATGGAAATTTCGGGGACGAAATTTTTATAAGGGGGGTAGAGTGTAACATCCCTTTCAAAATTTAAATTATTTTATTCCCAGAAGTGGGAAAATGACGTTTTTACCCCTGGGTTGACTTTTTGGTTGACTTTTGCGTCGTAACTCGTACGACGCTTCCACTTGTATTTTCTTGACGTGCTCGTCGATACGAATTCGTAGACGCGAGCCGTACGTCGTTCGGACTCCGAACGAATATTTTACGGGCGTTAGTTTCGGCGTTTCCCGTATTTCAAATTGGGCAGTTTTGTCTTATTTGGGCTGGGGCCCAAATGTCTGCAGGCCCATGTGGGCTTATCCCTTACCCGGGAGCGGGGTACTTCGGCCCGGCTACCTACGAGGGTAGTGAGTGGGTCTTTATTTGATAAATGTATATCTATACATATGGTTTCGGCCTTTCTTTAAATTGTTATAGCGTACTTGCATATCATTACGGGTGTTGGAGGTGGAACTTTCGTAATATATTCTGACATTATATTGTTCCCATACTGTTACTCATCCCGATGGATAATAACCACACCAGATATTGATCTTTTTTCAGTCTTGCTGCAAGTTGCACCAGCGTTTGGAGGAGTAAGTCCTTACCGAAGTCGTATTCACATTAGATCCATTGTAGGCTTAGCCACATCTTACACAGACTGCTTGGCAACTCGATCTTGATGCTTTAATGCACCGTACTGTGTTAGACTCCGCTGACATTGAGTCTCAATGTATTATTTTATGCCTGCCACATTCCATTGTAGTTTTAACCACGTGTTTGTGTGGTTATATGGGTGAGCAAATGTCGGTAAATTATTATCGGGGGAGTACCCGAGCGTTTTAAATAGCGGTATTTTATCGTTCATGCCCTCTGGGTATGGCGGTATTTTCTCAAATTATACTTGTTTTCAAAGCGAGGGTTACTAAACTTTTGAAAACAACGGTTTTATCAAACTTTGCTTTTTGACCCACTCACTTGCCGTTTTATGTTTTGCATCCCTCGGGTTGGTTGGCTGGGAACCTTGCGGCGTCGATGGTGCGGTTTAATTATGACGATGTAGGGATTCTTATACGTTTGTTTATATTTGTATCACCACTCCCTGCTCACGTTGTGTATTCTTTTATTATTTCTTAGCACTGTTTTATTGATTAAATATTGTTATTAACTTTTTATTTCGGCCAACCCAGCTTTCTTTTTGGCTTTCGTCACGCTAGCAGCGTGTCAGCCCGGCACACCATGAACACTGGCTCGTGCAGGATGGGATGTGTCATGTGCATATGTGTTTGACAATGAAAATTTCGGTTTCGGGTTGTATTTCTATGTGCGAAGAGTTTGTTAATGAATCGGTTAACATGAACCATAGGGCGCTAGATGTGAAATCAAAATGTTTGTTACCTTGCCATGAACGACGGGCGTATGTCACGTTTGTGTACTTTGTCATTATGGATTGTAGATTATGTTGTCTCGTGACATACGCGTGTTCATGCAAGGTAACAAACAATAACATGAACTGACATAAGCGGCACCCGATCCGAGGGCTATTTATGTGGACACCGAGTCGAGGCATGCGGCACTCCAGGAAGGGTGACGAAGTCATGACATGGAAAAGATGTAAGAGTTGAATGAAAAGTTAGGAGTGGGGTACGGAATTTGCAAATTAAAAAGAAGAGTGCTCGAGTGGGGTTGAACCCTCATTACGGACATGCGGTGTCGAAGTACTAGTCACAAAACAAGAAACACTTCCTACATTGAGAAGTACTAGTCGGCTAGTGTGTCAATAATCCTCGCATGCTAAGCTCGGTCCCTAAGTTTTGGAGGGGAGAAAAAACATAAAAACGTGATTAGTAGAAAAAGTAAAAGATTTGAAACCTTTTCTGCTTTTCAAAAATAGTAACCCTTATTGTAAAACTACAGCCAGTAATTTCAAAAACACATTTGTAATAAACTAATAAAATAATCACTAGGCTGTAAACAATACTCTAAGAGGATACAAATACTCATATAATAAAACATCGGAAGTAAAATAAGTTCGCTTATCAAATAAATACACGCACACGAGTTCATACGAAAGTAGCCACATGAATAGGTTGGGTGTTATAATTACGCTACAAATCTTCTCTTTGTCTGCGTAGAGAAGCTAGCGTTAAGCGCATCACAATGAAGTTCTAGATGCAAAAACAACTAGAGCAGTGCTGCCACCTACGTTGGACATACACATCGGTGCGATGTGAGCATTACACGTGAAGGCTGGTCCCCAGCCGAGCCAGTGCTAACACACCGTGCAAACGCCGCAATCAGCAACAATGATAAATGTATAATGTGCAATAGTACTTTCTAAAACTCATGTAAAATGAAGTAAGGACATTTAATAAAATCATTTCTATTTTCTAAACATGGCATGATATACAATAGTTCACAAAACACATTTCAAAACACATACTATAATCTATAATTTAAAACAACTGTTCCACTCAGTAGTCGCTGGGTCGCAGTGCAGCCGCCCGTGTCTAGCACAGCCTCAGTGCTTCCTGAGGTAGGTCTCACCTATATGAGAAATTACTAAACTACTCATTAAACAAGTCAAATCCAAGTTTTACTAAGAAAAATACTTGAAATCTCTTTTGTTTGCTCGTTTGAGAGTTAAAAAGTATTGAAAAAGGAAGTGACACCTCGCACTCGCGCTGACAGGACTGCACGAGAGGAGCGTCACGTGCCGTCACGAAGAGCCGGCCAGGATCGGTTACGCATCGTTAAAATTGCGGTGCATCGTTAAAATTAACCCAGAGTGCATCGTCGGTTAGGAAAGGAATGCACCTTTAAAATATTCGGTCCGGACGGATGGATCGGGTTTGCTAACTTTATTCGAATAGGATTGGATGGCGTTAGAACGGTTCTTGACATCAAATTTCGGTTGACTCTGCAATTTTATTGATGGCGTCAGTTTGCACGGTGCTCCACTTGCGGAAGCGGAAAAATTCGAGAAAACTTTAAAAGGCCATAACTTGGCCATTTCATTAATTTGTGTACAAGCTATCAAAATGAAGCTTGAGATGAGAAGAGTTCAAATTTACCTAAAAAGAAACCCAAAAATGGCTAGTGGTGGTTTGAAAATTCATAGCTCTTGGCCAAATGTGGAGGTTTCATTTTGGATTTGAACGAGGCGAATCATTGCATGCAAGGCTTGAAATCGAACTAGAACTCACGAGGTCGTTTGACGAAGATGAGAACTCGTCGAAAATTTTGTGAACCTTCGCCGAAGTTCTTGTACGGAGGCTTGGCTCGGCTCTAGGGTAATGGTGGTGAGTTGAGGAGGATCATGGTGGTTGTTTCACGAGTTGGACTATAAATGAGTGGTGATGGTGGCTCACGACAAACAAATGGGGTATGTGTATATTATTATTTGTGTAGAGCACTGGGAAGGGAGACACGAGGGAGAGTGAGTGACAAACGATGAGAGAGGGAGGGTATTGGGTTTGAATTGGTGCGATCCACAACGGAAACAATTCCATTTAAAGAAAAAAAGGAAATTATAAAAAATTGCATGTAGGTTTGTCCAAGCAAAGAGGTTTGAATAGTGTTTTAGAGTGTACGAACACTCGGGTTCCCATGCAAGCAGAGAACTCGACCCACAAGAAACCAATACGGAAATGGCAAATTACCGTTTTGCTCTGCCACACATAACTTGTTCGTTGCTAAGTTCAAATGACATCCGTTTGCGCTCACGTGTTCGTAACGAAGAGTACTAAATAGAGGTCACGGGAAAAGTACAAGTACGAAGAGAATTCAAAGTTCACATTGATTCCTTTGGCCCAACATAGGCATTTTTATAAAGTACAACTTCGGGAGGAAATGCAATAAAGTTAGAGATGGGATGTAACAATGTCACCTTCTACTGTTGCTGCACTATAGAAATCTCTCCTTATTACCTTCTACTTTTCTCCAATTCTTTTGCTATTTTTAAGGGTCCTCTTCTGTATGACACGGGCGCGTCTTTTGAGGCTAATCTTGGAGCATGGAGGCCCAATCCCACTGTGACTTGATGACCTAGCCCAAAGCCCACGGAAATGGAGGAGACATATTCTAGATAATTCACAGGTGTGTCTAGGTTTCATTGTATGATTCTAGATCTTTCCCTTGTGTCATGGTCTCGTTAGATTGTTTAATCCTAGCCATCCATTCGGGGGAGCAGACTTGTATATAAGGGGAGCCTCATTTGGCCAAACCATCTCTCAGTTGTAAAGTTCTCTAGTGAGCAATACAACAATCTTTCTCTCTCAAATCTCTCACAGGTGTTCTTACTTGTTCTTTGCTAGTTCTTGTGCTCTTGTGTAGTTCGATCCGATCGAGAAGGGGGAGAGGAGGCTGACTTAGGTTGTTCGAGGCGAAGAACGAGTCTAAGGCCGCACGAGCGAAGAGAGCTTCGAGAGGGGTCATCTGTGAACCTTGTATTTGTCTTCTTCTTCCTCTCAATCTTAGAAACTAGTTAGATTGGGTTAGGGTATTTCATTGTGGCAGATGACTTGGAGGTCTGTCATTTGTATTACAAGTTTACGAGAAGTCAAACTTAAGCTTTGAGAATATATTGGTTTAAATGAATTGGTGAAGAAAAATAAGGTTGCATAAGACAATTGTTCCATTTAATCATCTTTTATTTGTTGAATCTGAAGTTCTGAGATGAGTGGGTTTAATTGAAGTTAACTTGTTCTTGGTATTTCCCCTGTAGGTTACAATCTTACAACTTTGGGGTCAAATTGTTGTTGCAATTTGAAGAAATTCTTCAATGTATATATGTTGCTCATGATGCCCCTGAAACTATATGACAATATCGACAATAATCTTTTCTTCATCTCATAGTGGATGTAACTATGATGCTCTTTTGTAAAAACTAAGGCCTCGTTTGGTATTATTTTGTTTCACTAAAAACCGCTCCACTTTAAGTTAAGCGGATAAAAAGTGTTTGATAAAAATGAAATGTCTTGTTTATTTTAAAAGTTATGACATTAAAATAACAACTTTTAAAGCGGCATGAAAGTTGCTTTTATAGTATTTTTAAGCACGGCAACCCCAAACTGGCTAAATATTTAGCCTCAGTTTGTCTTTGAATTCAGTTTCTGTTTTAGTGTTATCCTCAGTTTTTCTTCTACTATGAATGATTGGGAAGGCTGGTCACCATAAGGTTTGAACTATGTAATGTAATGTCAATTTTTAAGTTAGAACATGTCTTGTTTAATGTCCCAGGCTGGTCACTGTAACTTTAATGTCTTGTTTTTGGTGTTGCATCAGTGTTTTTGCCTGACTTTTTCTGCAATAGTTGAATGAATTAGTGCACCTGCTAATGATTTAATAGTCCTCATATTTGGGATTTGATTTACCTTATTCTCTCTTTGTAAGAGTGTTACCTGTTCTATAGTCTGCATTGTTTATCTAGGAGCTACCTGGGCCACCTCCTATGTCTGATGAAGATGGTTTTAATTGTGATCATATTCAGCACTAATTGTGATCTATTTGATTTTTCTTTTTAAATTTCTTGACATACTAGAGACAATATGTTAGCACTTAATATCGAACACCTGTGTATAATTTCTCATCTTTTTTTTCAATCTTTGCCTTTTTGTTTTTCATTTGTATTTTCTACTTATATTTCATAGTGATTTCATTGGGTTAAACCTTAACCACTCATAATGGTGCAGGATCTTAAAGAAATAAGGGCATGCAATTAAAGTCTTATTTTTGATAGACCTATTTGTCGATTTGCTTTACGAGAAGCATGCAGGCTGTGATTTTCACTTTGAACTTTAATTCTAGCCGATTACCTCCTACGAACTTTCATAAATAGCCCGATTTCCTAATAGTTAGATTTTGAAATTTTGCCATCCAATTTTCTATCCATCTTGATCACGTAGACAACACATGGCAGGCGTATGAGGGCCAAAAGATAATTTATTTTTAGTAAAGTCAGATGACAAGCCAATGCTTAGTAGCTATTAATTAGACTCACATGTCTAATTCAAACGAAAGGTATACGAGCCAACTAGCGGAAGAGAAGAGAAAAAAAAAATATGTTGTCCACATTAGGGATAAAATTACGTTATTGGCTCAAACATTTGTCGTGTGCGTACGTGTGGCCAAAAATGGATGGAAAAAAATTCCAAAAATCTAACATTAGGGGGAATTGGCTAATTATAAAAGTTTAGGGATGGAATCGGCTAAAATTAAAGTTCGGGAGGAGAATTGGCAGTTCTAAACAAGTTTACGGGGTTGTTGAAATACACTTCATGCGCTTATTGCATAATTTTTATCGAGATGATCGGCATGCACATGGGATGGATTTTGAATGATGTCGGGTTGCTATTTACTCATCGGATTGGTTGTGCTCTCATCGGGTTAGGTACGTATAACCCTCGTAAGTTGGCTCCTGTGTCCCTTTGAACTATTGCATGCTCTACTGCCTTTCTGGCCCGACTTTTCTCATGAGTGTTATCTTTATGCATTGCCGGTCATGCTTCCCTTGATTAGGAAGATAGGCGATTGAAATGGCGTGTATTGGTATTAGTGTAATCTCCTTAATTTGGGATTAGATTAAGCGTAGGTTTGGTCACTAGTCATCCCAGTAGCGGGTTGTTTCTTTCTTTTCTGTCGTAGGTTTACCACGTCCACTAAGTCATTAAGTGGCGGGTTGTTTAACTTCTTCCCCCAAATGTAAAGCATATTTTTGTATGAAATTGAAACCTAAGAAATACAAAACAATTCATTGTGAAGATTTAGCCGTGTAGTATCAGTAGGTTCAATCAACGACTCTAATATTTTATTTTCATTTGTAAAATTATTTATTTCAAAATGGTTGAGGAAAGGATGCGCCAAATCTAAGAGGGGAAAACTCAAATGCTTGTTGGATAATTGACTAGTATTGAAAAGATTGTTGGATGATTGATTACGGGTGCCACTTGTGATCATATGACAAAAAAACAAAATAAAAAATTTAAAGTTTTTAAATCTTTTTCAAAGCGAATCCACGTATTATTGCATTGCGAATGGAAAAGCTGTTCTTGTTTTGAGCCTTTGGAGAAATTAACATTTTTCAGCAAAACACCTTTCGATTACTTTATATGTACCATCTTTTCCGTTCCAATTGTTGTACATTTGGGAAAATCACCAACAATTTAAATTGTCGTGCAATTTTATCATCCAATGATGTAATAATTCGGGATATTCTCACCGAGAGAACGATTGGTGAAGGGGTCTTCATAAAATGGACTTTATTATCGTGCGAAACCACACAAAAATCGCGCTGCAAATGAGTTAAAGTCCATAGATGAAAACCGGTTGGCATAGGAGACTAGCTCACCTCGGAGTTTATAATGTCAAAAATCTTTCCAAATGTTTGTAAGCCCCTCTTGGCCCATGAAACATGTAAATTGTCGAAATCCACCAGTTGCCATTCGGCAAAATCCCAAACTTCGACATGTAAACGTTTGAACTTATACAAAGTGATGTGTGAGGGTCCTACTATTGAATCAATGGAAGGTTTTAGATACTTTGTCTTATTTGTGGATGACTTTAGGAATTAGTTTTGTTTGCTAATGAAGTCAAATGAAGTCTTCAATATCTTCAAGGATTTTCACATCCACATTAAAACCCGATTTCAATCAAATGTCAAATTTTCGATCAGATAATGTGCGAGTTCACATGTCAGACAATATGTGTTTCAATATCTAAGTGAACATGGCATCATCCATCAAACAGTGTGTAGGTACTCCTGAAACGGAATGGTGTTGCAAAAAAGAAAAAAAACGAGGATCTCTTGGAAAAAATTCGATCCTACGTGATACATATGAGTATTCCAAAGAGGTTACGGGTCATCTGCTATCCTTGACCTTACCTCATCAGCAGTGCCCGAAGGATTCGGTGTTAGGGTTCAAATCTCACATGAAGTGCTAAGGCGAGAATGACTTTCTCACCTCAAAGTATTTAGTTTATTATGCATTTATGTACACATTCAAGCCAAAAATCGAGATAAGCTTGATGCGAGGCAACTAAATGCATATTCATTTAGGTAGTACCCTCTACTCAAAGGGATATAAATGCTTTGATCCAATCACACCAAGAAATGCATTGTTTCTAAGGATGTCCAATTTGAAGAAAACGAATTCTTATTTTGAGCATGCACTACAACTCGGGGGAGGAAGTACTCAATTTGTCTGCTGCCTCAAACCTTTACCAATCCCGGTGATACAGAAGATTCTACAACTAATCAACGGGAGTTGAAGAACCCAAGATGAATCAATCACCTTGGAGAAATCTAACAACGGTCTCTGAAGAATGAAGAGATCCAATTTCAATCAAAAAGAGACCCAAGTGATCGGGAGAAGCCCTCCCCGTGCAAGAAAACCTCCGACAAAATTACGGGATTATGTGACTTAGCCTTGCGGTATCCGAGTCACATGTAATGTTAGAATGTCTCCTTCCCATGTTGCCTTTGTAAGTGCGCTAGGCGAGCATTGTGAACCAACGACCTACCGAGCGGCTCTTCTTCCTCAGGAAACAAATCTTGGGAGAAGAGCTCAAGGCTTTGGAAGATAAGCGCACATGGAGTCTTGTTCCGCTTCCTCAAGGAAGAGGCTGTTGGAAGCCGATGGTACAAAATCAAGTTCAAAGGCGTGGCTCATAGAAGGTACGAGGCTCGTCTTGTGGCTCGCGGCTTCACTCGAGACTTGTAAAATTCCGACTATAAAGAAACATTTGCTCCTTGTTGCCAAGATGAACATTGTGAGGGTTTCTTCTCTCTGTGGCGATAAATAGTGGATGGTCTCTCTACCAAATGGATGTAAAATGCATTCCTTCATGGAGAACTTCAGAAAAGTCTACATGTAACTACTCCGAGCTATGCTCCTCAAGGATAACTGGTGTGTAAGCTTTGCACAAGGCGTATATGGAGTTGAAGCGAGTCACCTCGAGCTTGGTATGCCAAGCTTAGCTCTGTCTTTGACCAAGATCGGTTTCACACACAATAATCTTTGATTCTTCCTTTGTTGTCCGCACAAATGGGAAAGGGAAACTTGTGGTTCTTATATATGTTGATGATTTGATCATCACTTGGAGATAGTCTTTATGAAATTGCGGACAGGCCGAACACTCTGACAAACCTTTGCCATCAAGGATTTGGGGAGATTGAAGTACTTTACGGGAATAGGGTAACGCTTCCTCCAAAGAGCTGTTTATCTATCCAACGAAAGTATGTGATGGATCTACTTAAGGAAGAAAAATGTGATTGCAAACACATAATCACGGTGGCCTGGCCCGAAGCTCACGTTGATGAAAACCATACCGGATGTAAGCAGCATCGAGGCGGTAGGGCAGCTCATTTATCTCACAATCACTCGACCGAGATATTTTATGTTGTTATGGTCGGTCGGTTCATACGTTCATATTGTGCGTCATATGCACATTGTCAAAGAATCTGCGTTATCTCAAAGGTTCCATCGGTGAAATTCTCATGAAGAACAATCGATCTATTAATATTTTTCGGCTATACGGATACGGATTGGGTAGGGGCGAAGTCGGTAATCTACCTGGCTGGCTATTGGCACATTTGTTGGTGGAAATCGTCTGGAAGGCAAGAAACAACAAGTTGTTGCTAGCTCAAGTGCGGGCGAAATATCGGGCAATGGCGGTCACGGCGTCTTGGGTGTATGAAGCAAAAGGTTTGCTCTCGGCCTAGGCTTTCCTAGTTACGCACTCTCATGTTTCTTATGTGTGACAATGGAGCAACTATTCACATTCTTTGCTAATCCTGACATGTTCCACAGAGAACCAAGACATATTGGGGTTGATTGCCATTTCATTTTGGAATCAAGTTCAATCTCTTTTTTACAAAAGTCATGATCAGCTTGCGAGATCTTTTCACAAACCCTTGTCATCGGTTCATCATCGTCTTTTAAGCGACTTGGATCTGCTTACTAGATCCCGGCAGGGGGAAGTGTTGAAATACATAAATAAAACGGCTGCATGGTACATCGGGATGGTTTGAATGATGTATCGGGTTCTTTGTTTACTCATCAGTTGGTTGTGCTCTCATGGGTTGGAAATTTGTATAACCTACGTCGGGTTGGCTGCTTTGTCAGTGAACTTCTGCGTGCTCTCTACCAACATTGACTTTTACGTACATGAGTGTTATCTTTGTCTTTTGTGCAGGTCATTTCCCTTGATTAAAGGAAGATGGCCCGATTAGTGGCGTGTATTTGACACATCCCGATCCGGACACGCGAGGTGTCGGGGAAGTGCGCCGACACGTGTAATGTGGCCAGCCAATTATGCAGAAAAGGTGAAGTAGGAATATTAGAGTTGAGTGCGGAGTAGAAGTGTGGTGAGGGTTAAAACCACTTAATACGGGGATGCATAACGATTAGGAGCTAAGTAAATAGTCAGGAATATAAAAACATTCACATCCCCCGTGAGGATGGATAATTAAGTTAACTACAAGTAGGAGTGAATCCTACATAGTTAGAAAAGAAGTATCGAGACGCCGACCGCCGTAGAGCCTCGAATCACCGCTAGGAAGTGAGCTGTCACTAGGTCACGGAGTGCAAAACATAAGCGGTGAGTGGGTCAAAAAGCAAAGTTTGATAAAACCGTTGTTTTCAAGAGTTTTACTAACCTCGCTGGAAAACATGTATAATTGAGAAAATACGTCATGCAGTAGGTATGAACCTCAAATACTAACATGAAAACATTCGGGTACTCCCAGATGCTATAATGTCTTGACATGCTCACCCATATGTAAACACACAGAGTCCACGTGGCTAAACCACGTGAGCAGGCTAGGTATAAAAAGTAATACGGCAGGTACTACAATGGCTTGAGTCCCAACGCTAGCGGTTAGTGCACAAAGTGCGGTCACACAAGTCCAGGAGTTGCCTGAGTGCAACCTAAGGCAGAGCCTAGTACCACCACAATGGATCCAAGGCTGCGTGATGTGATAGTGACTACTCCCTAACGTCAAGGCTAGTCAGCCTGGGCGAGAGTACTAATACTGCAGGGTGTACATCTAATGATGAGCACGTTATGAAAACATGTATGGCAATATAATACGAATGTTCTACCTCCAACAAGCATTATATGATATGAAGTATGCCTAGCAGTTTGAAGAAAGCATTGAAAACCATACGTATATACATTTATCAACACAAAGACCCACTCACTCACACAGTAGGTAGCCGGGTCATGCCCCGGTCTGAGTAGCCAGGTAGTCTACAGATGATAGGTCTCACCTATATGAGATATCACTATAATAATGATTAAACTCATTAAGGTTACTAAATAACTGATACACCTATCCTTGTTTGCTCAACCGGGAGGTCCAAAACACCTCAAAAATTAACATGCATACTACCAGGTAGTACACGTCGTCACGAAATTCGCCCCCGTAGCAGTTCGAAAAAGGACCTCCACGCGCCTCACGGCAGCATTTGGAAGGTCTTGAGCCTATGGCTCAACGCCGGCTCACGTGCGGCTCACGGGCGGATCGCGGAGCCGGCGAGCAGGTCAGCGCGGCTCGGCTCAAGCGGTCAACACGGCTCGGCTCAAGCCGTCCAGCGCGGCTGTTTGAGCCGGTCAACGCGGCTCGGGCGGGCCGGTCAACGGCTCGGCTCAAGCGGGTTAACCCGTGACGTCATCAAGCGATCGACCGGTTTGCTGACGTCATCGCTTTGTCGACACCGGTTCTGCGGTCTTTTCCGGTCGCCGTGGCAATGCGAGTCCGCCGCCATCCCAGCGGAGTCGCCGTCAGCCCCGGAATTGGCGGTTTACGGGTAATTTTAAAACTCCATATCTTCTTCATTTCAAGTCCAAAAATTACACGTGCCATATATCAAAATGAAGAAATTTGGAAAGTAGAATCCGCGGTACCTTTGGATTGGTCGTACAAGCTCGGGAAATGGCCTGAAATTGCCCCCGAGTTTGTAGGTTCAACGCTGTGAGCAAAAGTCGATCTACATCAAAACTCAAAGCCAATGGGAGCAAACGACTGAAAATTCATCTACTCACAAGGAGGAATTTCTGTGGTGGTAGTTAGAAACCTCCCACCCTCGGTCTAGATTGGCCGAAAAATGGCGAAGGTCTGGTTCTTCCGGTTGCGTTTCCACGTCAAACGGGTGAGAGTTTGGACGAATGGTTTGCACCGTTGAGTCACCGGCGTCGAGAGCGAAGGAGGTGGTGATTTTCGTTCGCTTCGATTCGACGGGTTTCCGTCAGTGTGCACTGTGCACTCACGGAGAGAAAGGGAGAAAAAGTCAAAAATATCGAAAGGAAAGTGACGGGGAAGAGAAGGAAGGGAAAGAAAGAATAAGGAAAAATTGGGTTTTGGTGTGGCCACCCACCAAAGCGGTAAACTTACACGGCTCACGTGAATGCAGAAATAAACTGCCTTACGTGTGAAATATTCAGAAAATATTTTATAACAAACTTTTTACGAGGATGTTACGTTATTGGTATTAGTGTAATCTCCTTAATTTAAGGATTAGATTAGCGTAGAGTTTGATCCTAGCAGAAGTCATTCTAGTAAGCTGGGTTGTTTCTTCTTTTCTATGCATGGTTTACCCGGTCACTAGAAAGTGTTCTGGTAACTGGGTTGTTTCTTTCTTTTCTATATGTAAAGCATACTTGTATAAATTGAAACTGAAAATACAAAACAATTCATTGTGAAGATTTCTTAGGGGTAAATCAACAAATACCTTCTGTGCTCATAACTCGTGTTCTGTAGTAAATATGCGAGGATTGTGTGGTGATTTTCTCTAATTGTGCATGGTTCCAATTTACAGGTGGAAATGTCACAAAGGTTTCAAGGGGGCTGCTTGCGGTTTGGAAATTGGCTTTTGTTTCAATGACATTCAATACTGATGAGCCAAGTATTGCAAGGAAACAACTAGAAGCAAGTGGTAATGAGGCGCAGTGAGACTTTTAGTATTACTTTCTTTTTGTTGATGTAAAATGCATGTACTTCATTTGCTGATGTAGCAGCTATGGTGGTAGTTTGGAATTGACTTTGGTTAATTCAGAAAACCCTTTTTTTATTAGGTGATGGGACGACGATTTTAAGAGTTAGAACAATCGTCTGGTAGCTTTTTTCCTTATGATGGTAACGACTACGACCGTGGTCCAGTTACGTATGAGACGATGTTCGTGTGAACTGTCGTCTTGTAACACTTTGGATGACAGAACACCTTTTGTTTCAAAATTTTGAGTGATGGAATGATAATTTGAAGATGAAACTATCGTCTGGTTTTATTTATGGCGACAATTTTGTAGACGGTTTATAGCTGTGATCTATTAGCTATAAAGATGGCATGACACACCACGACTGGATGTCCCGAAAGTACAATCAATCTTTGGCCGACGCCGGAGAGTGACCAAAACCATGTCATGCGGGACCCAAGTGCAGAATTTTTGAATAAAATAAAACCAAAGTCTAGGAATTATTTAAAATCATGTACGGCCCGAGTACGCGAAGTACGGGTAAGGCCATGATACATAGCATAAGATGTTCGGGCGTAGATAAAATACAATGATGAAAGTACGAATTTATTAAAATGAAACTGTGATGGATAAAACATACTAGTAGGAGGAAGAAGTCTACGGTTATCTGAGTACGGAAATCGTAAACACCGGAATGATTCGCGCTCACCACTAATCCAGCCACTCGTCACGGAGGGCGCAAAAACCGAGAGAAAGGGGCCCAGAGATGGCAAAATAAACATTTCTAAAACCTTTGTTTTTTTTTCATAACATAATAACTCTCTTTAAAATTCGGGTGTACTTTCCCAAAATCATACTACGTATCGTATGGCAAATGCTTAGATAAGGTTAAACACGCTTTACCTTAACATAAAAAATATAATATTCGTCGTCAAAAACGGTATGAAGGCAACAAGGCCAAAGGTATGAAGTAAATGCCAAAACTTCTCAACAACATATATAAATATATGTCTGATATGCTCATCGACATATCCAGGTATAAAGAAAGGTATCCATGCCAAATGTATGACTAAATATCAAGTCTCTTCAACATAAAGTATGCTCCAACAACATATATAATATGCTCATCAACGTATACGGAACACCTGACCCATGTAGAAAGTAGCTACATGGAATAAGAGTGAGTGTAATAAATATATGCTCGGTACTACGATCACGTGAAGTTTGGTGCTAAGCGCATCACATACGAGTCCCCAGGCGCACAATGCGGAGACCCGATGCAGTGGCACACAATGGATCAAAGTGAGCATAACGGTGCGGATGTGAACAGCTACGTGAGGTTGGTCTGGCGGACGAATAGACACGGTGAATGCATGTATGATAAGCGAATAATAAACACATGATCATGCCATTGTAGTTTCACAAGTCTCAACATATTATAATTTCTTTATACTTAAATCATAAGTAAAAGCATGAAGCGATAAAGAAAATCAATTATCAAATTATAGTGAGAAATAATATAAATAATATTAATTTCTCAAAACAAAAACCACTATCTAATATGTTGTTGGAGTGCGTAACGCCTTGCCTTGCTGACCTGTACTCCTCACGTGGTAAGTCTCACCTATATGAGAAATCACTATAGTAATGATTAAACTCTTAAATGTTACTAATTAAATTAATAAACAACATTAATCATTGGTTTGCTCGACATGGAGGTTTAAACCACTCTGAAAATGCCATACGTACTGCCCCGAGGTACTATGCGTCGCCACGAGTCGCCTCGCGTCGACCCGAGTCAACTGCTCCCAAGCGCCCACACGCCACTCACGCGCGGGTCTACCTCGGCTCACACGCGGTCAAGCGGGCCGGTCAAACTAACGGCGTCAATTGACACACGTTAGGTCTAACGGAATATTCTAACGCGTTAAAGGGAATATTCTCCCGGTGCAGACCCGATTCTTGGCGTCGATGATGGCGTCATTTGTTGGCGTCATAAACCAATCCAACGATGCATGCAGCTGCAACTTTTTCGACGCCCAGGCGCCGCCATCGGCCAGCTGGCGGCGGGAAACCTACCAAAATTCCTAACTTTCTTCATTTCTCTTCATTTACATTCCACATGTCGAATGAAGATAAAGAGAAGGAATTTGATTTTACTTATTTGGAGTGCAAAAATTGGTCGAGAAAATGGCCGGAAATTGGTTGGGAAAACCTCGGTTTACGAACAAAGTCCGATGCACCTCAAAACACAACCAAATAACACGATCTTAGGTAGAAAATCTATCACCACTCCTTGCAGGAAACTAAAGGTGGTGGTTAGGAATCTCACCTAGGTCGGTATTTCGCGAGGCTTCGCCGGAAAAGTCGGTTCTTCCGTGCGGTCACGCCCAGACGAGTAAAATTTGGAAGCGAACGGCACCTTGGGTTGAACTCGGTGAGTTACAACGAACAAGATGGTGGTGATGGTTTGACTCGGCTCGGCGGATTTTTGTGTGGCCATTGTGCTGTGCACTTTTCTTACGGGGAGAAGAAAGATGGCGAAAGAAGTGAGGGGAAAGAAACCGGGGAAAGAAAGAGGAAAAAGAGATTTTTCCCAAACTAGGTAGGCAGCGGGTACCCGCACCACCATATTTCTATAGGGAAATAATATTTAAACGTACATAACGTTTTCGTTACACATTAGTTTTAAGTCAGTTGTTTGCGCTCACGCGCTCGTAGGAAAAATTACTACAAGAATACAACAGTAAGAGTTCAAAGTTCATAAAGAGATCAAAACGTCCACATTGGACTTCCACTTAACCCGTTCAAGGGATTTTGCTTGGGTAACTTTACATGTCTAGAAAATAAAATACAATAAAATTAGGGACGGGTTGTTACATGGCACGCACTTACTCTGACGGTTTTCTTCCGGACAAACGGTAGTTTAAAGCTGTCGTTAAAGCCCATTTTTGTACTAGTGATCGATGTTGTGTAGTTTCACTACATCCCCTAGTATTTCACTATGTCCCTAGTACGTCAATGGTATAATAGAAACTTTGTTATTGTAATTCAATCACATTTAAATATAAATTCTACCTTTTACCTTTGTAATAGAACATCCACAATGTAACTATCAACCTTGTTATAGTAATAACGGTATCATTCTATATTATTAACTTGATCCTAATCCTTAATTATGTAAGCTTTGAGTGTAATTTTGAGCGATCATATAGTGTAATCTTACCTTTTGTAATTTGACCGTTATATGTTACGATCTTTGTGTAATTTTTATAATGTCCCTATGTAATAACCTATGTTTATAATGTAATAGTATGTAAATAGTATTGGTACCCCTTTTTTAATAAAGTGTGATCCTCCTTCACAATTTTATTTGGCTCCACTTTTAATTAGGGTGCAACTTGGGTGGGTTGGGTGGGTTGGATGGTCAGCAACCCTAACTTTCTTTCTTCTGGTCGGGTTTGGGTTAGGTTTGGGTTCATGTGGACTTGGGTCGGGTTTGGGTTTTAATTGGGTTTGGGTTATTCGGGATGGATTCGGGTTTGCCCAACTTTATCGAGTTGTCTTATAACATGCTATTGATGTGGTAGAAACTAATTACACAAATTAAAAACCCTATAATGTAATCGTAGTATGGATAGAAGCGCGATCGTTCTAGGTACAGGGATTAGAGGGCTTTGCTAATCACTTAAAACAAATAAAAACTAAACTAATTGAAACAAATAACAAGCGAATGAGGGGATTGGTTTTGGAACAAAATTAACTAAAATTAAAAGTAATTCAAAGCAATTTTGAGTATTAAGAAAGCAAACGGTGTTTGACAAAGGGGTGAAAAGCTAGCTAAAGGATCATTCTCCACACCAAGACACATATGCATACAAATCGTCTCGATTCTTCTTCCTCAAATCATGAATATGAATAATGCTAGTTAGCAAGTGACCTACACTAATTAACCCTGGTGCCTAAGTTCATTGAATTGGACTCGGGGACGCCTTAAATTATTCTTATCAAGTTATCTAACTATGAAACGCATGATAGATAAACATATCAAAGATCATTAAGTTCTGTGAAAATCATAAGCATTGACTAGACAATTGTAGCTATGAGCGCATGACATCGCACAAGTTTTATAACACAATCGATGTCCTTGATTTTACTTATGAATACAGTTTCTTAACTATTAGAGTGAAACTCACTTATATTCTAGCTCCAAGCCTAGCATGCAAACTAAGTTGGCCACCTTATAAACATACAAGGATAAGTTTTCTACAAAACGAATAGAAATCACATTTCACAATTTGTGAAACAATAGCTGGATGTAATCAATTCATATCACATATATGTTCATGGCTTTGAATTCACCTCTAGCTATAAAATGAAATTAGTTCCTCATGTTTGCAATTAAATAAAAACAACTAAAATTAAACATTGAAAACAAAAAGATAGAATACACCTAGAACCCTCAACAATCACAAGTCTTGAATGGCGTGACACGGTTCCAAGCTTCCTCTACATAGCTGCGGCACCAATGTGTATTTTTCTAATTTTAGGCTCTTGTGTGCGGTGTTACGTAAATTGTTCTTCTTTTGTGTTTTATCGTCTCAAGTGATTGAATCATTAAAGGATTCCAAAGTCACAATTTTGAGAGTTTCCAGACCTCCGTAGGATCCTCATTTCATTTGAATTAAGTGTAAAAACATGCACAAAACAGCTGCCACGTTTTTCTTGAAACCCAATCCCAACTAGGACTCTACGCCTATTTCGACCTTCATCCTTGAAACGGTGATAACTAATTTAAGTATCGAGTCAAGATACGCCAAATCCTATGAAACTAGACATCCATAGCTTTCCATCCATATATGGCATGACCTGAAAGCGTCAAATTCTGGGTGCTCTATCAAAAGTTGGTAGTTAATGCCTTGGCTTATTTGTCCAAATCTCACTTGGATTCCACTTCTTGCAATTTCTTGTCTTCCAAACTTCAATCTTCACTCTCTTGGGAAAAGAAGGCCTTCTAACAAGTAAGCTCCCTAAATGTCCTCAAATGAAAATACACCCCTTGGATGAAATTCGGGTAGAATAGGATTAGGATAGGTTAGGATAAGATAAGATAAGGTTTGGATGATGTTCCTTCCTTGTAGCTAATTCCTTATCTTCTATGCCTTGAATTAATTTCTCCATCTCTTTAGCACATTCCTAGCCTCTTTTGAACTTCAAAAACGTCCATCCACCTTGCTCCATGCATGTGCTATCCATTCAAGCCCAAAAATGCTCTAAATGCTCTAAAAAGGACCAAAATGCCCTTTCTTGCCAACTTAGCCACTTGGACCTACAAACACACAAAAATAGCTTAAAACACTCTAATAAACAGAAACTAACTGAGTAAATGCAGAGATTAGGCTAGCAAAATTCGCATAAATATGCTCCTATCGCTTATTTTGCATGATTTTCATATTTTGAATTAGATAACGTCAATAATAGTTAAAGTCCATTTATACATCATCATCCACACAAAAGTTAAAGCAAAACAACGTCAATAGTAGCTAATGTTTCTACCATGGAAAGTTGAAATTAGAATTATAAGACGTATATCAAAGCTTCAACCAAAATAAATGTAAAAGTAACACTATCATTCATTATCCATATGAAAACCAGCTTAATGAAACTTCAAGTATAGTCATTCCAAAACTTATACATAACTTATATAATATGAAGTGGGATGGGTAATATGTGCATGACCCGGAGTCGGACTCAAAATCGGGTTGGGTTTGGATAGACATGGAGTGAAGCAAGGCACATCAACCCAACCCAACCCAACCCGATAAATGATTGGGTTGAGGTCGGGTTGGGTTTGGGGCGGATTTTTATTTATTCCTAACACGTCCAATCGGGTTTGAAATCGGATTGGACATGAGCAGGTTTGGGTTAATGTTACATCCGGAGTCCCGAAAAATATCATTATTTTATTCCCAAGGAAGTGGAAATGACGAAAATGCACTTGATTGACCTTTTACCGTTGACTTTTGCGTAAGTAGCTCGTACGACCCTTCCCTTGGTATTTTCTTTCTTTGTACTCACACATCGTTACAAGCGTACGGGCCATGAGCAGGACGTGTCGAGTCCGAATGGAAATTCTACGGGCGTTAATCCTTTGACGTTCCGTTAATCGATTTTGAAGCGTATTTATGAGAATTTGGACCCAGGCTCGGTAATTTACGAAGGCCCAACCCCATTTCCTTCTCTGTCTCTTTCTCACTCCAATCTCTCTGTCACTCTTTGTCTCTCTCAATCCCTCACTTCTGCAAAAAGCGAACCTCTCTTCCTCACCGAGCTCTCTAGGAGCCAATTAAGTGACCCGAGAACCACTCCCAAACTGGAAAAGCCTTTCCCGGTGGCAAACCCAGTCAACCAATCGTCCACATAATATATACGGACCAGTCTCAAACATGAAATCCGAGGGAGCGTTGACCTCCGAAAACCCTCCCGGCAGTCGAGTTGATGTCTCGTCCTTACCGCCTTGAAGCTGTCACTGAATCTCACTACTGAATTACAGGAAACTGTTTAGGGCTCTTGCATGGCTGTTTTTGAACTAGAATCGACGATCGGGAAATCGGCCGTTTTGGGGCCGAGACTTCTCCTCAAATCTTCGACACCTCCGCCCAATTTTGGACCTCAAACGGGTAAAAATCTCAATCCCCTCACTCCCGGCTTCAATTTCACACTTGAATCGTGAAAAATGGTTTTAGATTTGAAGGTTTTAGAACAATTTGCAAGTTTGAGCCAAGCCCGGATTAGGCGGAAGCTCGACCCGCGACGGCGACCCGGCGGAAAATGCAAGGTCACTTAGAGCGGGCGCGTCGACCGCCCGGCCTAATGCGGCTGGCCATTGATGGCGGCATCAACCGGTCCAAGCCGCGGTTGGGCCTGGGAATATTCAAGGTATAATGCATCAGATTGCTGCGGCGTTAATGGGAGGTATATTCCAACGCCGTTAGAATATTCCGTTAACTGCAACGGCAGCGTGACAGCGCGTGTCACTTGAGCGACGCGACGCGTGACTGGCGCGTGTGGCCTAACGGCGACGCACGGTGGCCACCGGCGGTGGTATTGGGTTTTGGAGGCCCGTAACTCCATTTCGGGTTTCGAGCCTTAGTTTTCAGCCGTATTTGAATACTTTGTGTGGTGGGTGTTAAAATGAGTTTTTGTGACTTCCAGGTGGAGTAAGCATTAGCCGGCTTTCACGTTGATTGTAGTACATGAGCGTAACATTGTGCCTGACTGTTCATGATAGAATATCTGTATGAACTCGTGTGTGTCATACCTGCGAGCGTATCCCTCTTGTTTTTATATTGTGATTTGAAGATCGGATTTCACTTGATGCCACGGAGAATTCTCTTGGTTTCTTTGAGTTTCGATTATTATTTATTTATACGATTACGGTAAAGTATTTTATACTTAAGTTGTGTGGCTTTACGCCGTTTTGGAAACCAAGTACATTTGGTATTTACAATTCTCTCTCTTGTGGTATGTTTTCGGAGAGAAGGCTTTTAAGCGAACTATTACTTGTTTGACGGCGAGGGGTTATTATTTTGGAAGGAAAGGTTTTATTTAAAATAATTGAAGGAAATAATGAGATTTTATGTGGGATTTCTAATGACTAGCATGCATATACAATTCGAAATTTATACACATGAGCAACGGGAAGCAATTTATCAAAGCAATAGTCAGCAAATCCCCTTCCAAAGAAGCATAGGTTGACATTTGATGCATCTAAGATAAATCAAGAACAAAGTGAAGGTATGAGAGTTATACCTCTTGATCTCTTTAGACCCGAGGATGGACCACCTCGAGCTCTTTGTTCTTGGAACTCCTTGAGCTAGCCTCTCCCTTGCTTCCCTCCACCTTGGCGAGATGGAACTCTTCTAGGGTTCTCCTCTGGTCCCAAAGTAGAAGACCTCTAAAGATCCACACCCACCAAGTAGTGGAATGGATGATGGATCTCGAAAAGAAAGAGAGAAGTGTAGCAATCTCTTTCTTGGGTTTTGTCCATTTGTGTAGGGAGTGAAAAGAGGGAGATTTTTCTTCTTTGGTTGACTAACTCAATCAAAAGACCACCCAAGTTAAGGTGTGTGGTATGGTGTTAACTTGTTGTGTTGAAAGTTTCATTAAACTTTCAATATATAAAAAAGAAGTGAGTCGACACTTGACTCCCTCTCTCTCTCATTCTTAGCGGCCAAAGGTGTTGTTTGGGCTTTGAACTTTTCTGATTTGAGTCATCTTATGCTTGAATAAAAGCCCAAGAGGTTGGGGCCCAATGGGCCCAAAATGAACCGAACTTATTTCATTAAGTGAAACGATCTTTCGCGCTTTCTGTGACCTCTTAGACTTTCTAATTAATCATAACACTCGAAATTAATCCAATGGATTATTTCCATCATTCATATGTTGTTCCACCACTATAGTGTATTCGGTGTACAATCGTTTTAGGTTCTAATTAGCAAGGCGGTGAGGTGATTGGTATCAATCCAATTGATTAGTTTATCAATCATCTAGTGAATTAAAACTTATTTTTAATTCTTTATCTTCTTTGATGATTACTATTTAATCATCCATAAGACCCCACAAGCCATGGTGACACCATACACATATATCATGGCTACAAGCTAATGTAGAGAAGTTTGTTCGGAGAACTGTTCAGTGGAATTACAATGTAATTCGATCCTTCTCTAACCTGATACTCTCAGTCACATTACTAGGGTATGGATACATAATGTCAAACCACAATGTGATTATACCATATTATATGATTCTATTAGTCGTAAAGGAACAATGTCCATCACTCGCTCACTGCCGGCCGAGAAGATTCCGAATCATATCTTAGGTATTCTTCCTCTTGTAACGAGGATTAGAGATCCCTTGTTGATGTCCTTGCCTCAATGGCTAAGTAGCTTAACTTGACTATGCCGTGGACACCTCGGGATTGGGGTGACTTTGACATAGTCAAGATCAAGGACCTAACCACAAGACAACTATGATGTCTCGAGTCGAAGGATTACTTACATATTCCAATCAATGGAGTTACTTTTGCCAGACATGTGAGTAGACCTCATGCAAGTACTCCACTTCGATTGTATTCGGTGAACTCATTCCATAATGAGCACACATACTTGTCATAGTGTCACTACACGAATGGGGGCACCATCCTTCCAATTTGAAGGTGACACGGTCACGTGCTAGTCATGGATTGTCGGTATCCCTCGACAATCCCATGACCGGAACATTTGAACATCATGGTTATGAAAGAGGTACGGTAACAATACGTTAGATTACTTCTTCCATCAATCCATTTGTCAGCATGGATTCAACTATTTGGACATTTATCAACTATTGATTGTCCTAACCGTGACTTTGCCCTTGTTGTATTTAGGGTTATCCATACATACAATCAATGTCTGAGATTTCTTCCAAGATTGACTTTCGGGCATATTTCAAACAATTACTTATGGCGCACTCACCCCATACATTGCGCCTCGAGATAAGTGGCTTGGGCTGGTGTTGAGCTGACCGACATGCGGTGGTATGACAACTTAGAAAATTCCTTTGCATGTGTAGTTGTATCTAGTGATACATGTACATGTTCAAACAATTAATATTTTATTATTTTATTATTTCTTTCCGCCCCGCACACTTTTGTGCACTTTGACCCTCATTTAATTCCAGTTGCTTAAATTATTCGTATTTCTCCAAAATGGCTTTCGTCACCCCACGTGGTGTCGGCGGCACGACTTTTGGATGTCCACTGTACATCAGGGTCGAGGTGTCGGTTAGTATCAGGCGGGTTTACGCAAACCTATGCTCTTCCTTCCATTACTACGTACTACATCGGTTAATTATCAGTTTTCCCAATTTCGTGAACCTTGACTATCTCTTTGGTATTCCATTACATAATGTTGTACTCGACGGTGTTTTCTCGAGTCTTACTCTTAGGCATTGAAAAATTTAAGACTCTACACCTTGGGTGTATTGTTTTCCTTGGTTTAGCTCTAAGTTCTTCTTAGTGTGCCACCACCTCGGCGATCACTTTGAATGGCGGTATTTGAGTAGTTTTGCTTTCGAGTTTTACTTGTTTTTGGTTGTTATCACTCGGTATGCGTAGAATTTTGTACGTAACTCGGGATGACTTTACAGCTTGGATGACGTGGAACATGGGCGTTACGTGCGGCGTTGGACTTTTTCTTTCTTAACTTTCATATTTGAATCGCAGATAGAGCTGGTTTCGGATTATTGTGTTTTACATTTTCGAATTTCGTGTCGATTAGCGCGGTGGATGATTTTCATCAAGTACTTCCCTCGGGAACGGCTAGGCAGATGTTGGCGGAGACTTGTTGGCTAATTTTCGTGTCGACTAGTTTTAGTAGAATTAATTCGTGAGACTGAGTTTCACAAACCCATTATACGAAGGCGTTTACATTTTAGCAGAGCTGACTTTTAACCTACGGGTGACACTTGGACATCTAGCGTTGGAACGACTCGACGCGTTTTCGATTTCTTGTGGGCGTGAATGGCCATCGCGGTACGATCGGCATATATTCAAATTTTTAGCGGATGAAGGCTTGGAGACGAATCCTACCGGTGTTCCAACCACTTTCCATTTTCATTTGGAAATGGAAAATTATCCGCAGATGGATTTCTCGTCTTGATACCTTCCACATGACGATTTGATAACCCTTCGATGATATTGAACCGACTCCTTTGGTTGACATTTTCTGCCAACATAAACTTTACTTTTCGACAATTTGGGGCAGAATTCTACTTTCGAGGCGTTGTCAGAGCTATGTGGAGTCTTTGTGATTGCGTTTTGTCGTGACTCAAATTTCTTGAGCGATTTTGGTAATTTTCTCAGTACATTAAGGTCGACATTTTCATTCCTTTGTGACTTCTTGTCATTAAATGGATCATCTTTCCATTTGAGTGCGTGCGGTTAACTTTAAATTATTCGCACATTACGGTGTGGGTGCTTATCTCTGGTGACGGTGATTGACTCTGACTTCGGTATGACTTTTGCGATTAGTAGTCAACTTTTCGGTGTACGGTTCGACCTTTGTGGCACCAAATTTTCGTTTTCGAGTTTGGACGTGGGAACTTTAGTAGACTTTGTTAGTGAAGCATTGTGCGAATCACACACCGAGTTTGGAGAATCTGCACGGCGCAAAATCGACAATGGTTGTCGCGAGCCCGGCCAAGCTGACAATGTGAAGGCACGTTGTGGGAGACGAATTTTTCGTCAATTCGGACAATTGTTATTTCATTGACTTCACACTTCACCTTGGGGAGCTTCGGTCTGTTTGTTCGAAAGAACGACAATGCTGAGGCTGCATTGATTATAGGCAATTGAATCGGGTGACGATTAAAAACCGTTATCCCTTGCCTAGGATCGATGATCTCTTTGACCGACTCGGAACACGGGTTTTCTCCAAGATCGATCGGGAATGCAGTTATTATCGGTTGAAGATCAAGAATGATAATCTGCACAAGGCTTGCATTGGGACTCATTATGATCCTCTGAGTTTCTTGTGATGCCTTTACGGTTGACTAACATATGACTTTTCTTAGACGATAAATCGAGTACCACTTGGTATTTCAACGAGGTTCGTGATTGTCCCTTATTATCGACATTGGCGGTGTATTCCAAGAACGAGAAGCCGGAAGGAAATTATGAGATTTGTATGGGATTTCTAGTGACTAGCATGCAAAAGCAATTCAAAATTCATATGCATAAGCAACGAGCTAAATTATCAAAGCAATAGTCTGTGCAAATCCCCTTCGAAGCATAGGTTTGTATTTGATGCATATACTAAAATTGAAGACACAAATTAGGTAGAAGTTTTATACCTCTTGATCCTAGCTTTTAGACCAAGGATGGACCACCTCCAAGCTTTCTCTTCTTGGAACTCCTTGAGCCTAGCCTCCCCTCTGCTGCTTGCTCCACCTTGACCAAATAGAACTCTTCTAGATTCTCCTAGTCCCCCAAAGTTGAGACCTCTAGGGTCCACACCCACAAGTGATGGAATGGATGATATGGATCTCCAAAAGAAGAGAGAAGTGTAGCAACTCTTTCTTTTTTTGGGTTTGGCTGCATTTGTGTATGTTGAAGAAAGGGAGAGATTTCTATTTCTTTTGGTTGACTCACTCAATCACAAAGCCATACTAGTTATGGTGTGAGGTAGTGTCCTGCTTGTGTAAGTTTCAATAAAACTTTTTACAAATATAAAGAAGTGAGTCAACAATTGACTCACTCTCTCTCTCTCACCTCATGGTAGGCCAAAGGTGTAGTTGGGCTTTTTGGGCTTTTAATTTCAAGTTATCTTATGCTTGAATAAAAGGCCAAAGATGACACACCACCCTCGATACCCACGTGGATGCAAGGCAGCGGGCGTGCGCCGACACTCGTAAGTGTGAAGCCATTAAATGCATGACAACACTTGGTAGAAGCAGTAAATTGTACTAAGCGTTGCGGGAATTCAATGTCCAATATGCATATGGTTAGAGGCGTACTAATTGAAACGCGAGAAATAAAATAGTGAGTCAAGTTCCTAAAATCTTATCCATACTTGAGGATGGATATTATTATGGCCCAGATAACGAGAAAGATAAATCCCTACATGGTTGGATATGCGATCGGAAACTGCCACACGGATGCCTCGACTTCGCGGAATGCTCTATCAACGCTGTGTCACGAAGGGCGCAAAGCTGTAGAAATTGTGAGTGGACAAAAATAAGTTTTCACAAACCTTTCTCTTTCAATGTACTAACTTTGTTTGAAAATCCGGTGTAATCGTAAAAACGTACTATCATAGTATAGTTCGAAAATTATTATAAACATATCTTGAAAAGTCTCAGAAAGATGTACATTTCCATTAGTCACAAATCATAAATATCCAATATAGTGTTACGGAAGGAAACCGACACAAGGTATATACGCAATCACACATGCACGGGTTGAGAGCTGACCTCTCAATCAGCAGTACAAGTCCAATACGTTAATCAATAATTTGTACTCCCTAGTACCACACACATGTAAGTCAGCGCCGCGGCCCACGTCACACTAGAGTCATTACGCGGTGGGGCCTTTTCCCATAAACAACAACAATAATTGCTAAAGACAAGGCTTGCATAGGTGGCCCACCGAGACAATACCCACAGGTACGGTGCGTGTGACCCATACATGTGAGAAGCTGTCCTATGGCCATGAACGAAATTTTCTGACGTAGTGAAAGCATACCTAGTGTTTTGAAAACATACATACATACTCATGTTTTGAATATATAGACAATATCCCTTTCATAATTCCCAAATATATATGACATTGCATAAATAAATCCTTCACAAAACCATATATCAAGATCATTTAGTATTTATGCAAAAGTAATCATGGTGTAAACCATTTCATAATATTTATTCATCTTTGATAAATAATCAAATCACAGGCTAAATCATTTCGATGCGTAACCATAAATAAGCAAATGTGGTTTATGTCAATTATCAGCAAGTATATATATTTATAAATAAATATATATAAATAAACACGCTTAACCATTTAAAACCATATAGAAATCAAATTCAAATCCATTTCTAAACATAGAAATCATTTAAGAAAGCAAACTCCACTCATAGTTAATTCCATGACCTCGAGATGTTCTTGGATCCAAAATATTTCCTTCTACTATAAAGCATTACCAAGAATAGGACTCGTAAGCTTGATCACAACCTTAGTATCCAAGCAGTGAACTTTTTCAGTTTCTAAATAAATGACCATCATCTAACATGCTTAATGTCTAATAGAAAATAATTATAACATTCTTCAATTGGAAAAGGAATTAATAAAATATACCGTGATAGCCGTTTTATTTGACTTACAAATCCTCATGTTCCTCATCATCCTTAAAGAAGATGTCATCATCATTAGATTAATGCAAATTGGCTCTCCTCTGTCTGAGCACTGCAATCCCAACAACCAAACACTGCAACACTTTGATTCCAAGTCGGCAAGGTGGGATTTATGGGCCAATTAATCCCACCACCTTGAAACAATTTGCCGCAATATATATATTTGTTGTGGGCAGTTTTTATGATGAAGGGTGCGGCAGAGAAGAATAGAGGAATTTAGTGAACTTGTAGTGTATGTGGAATATGTAATTCATATATTCCACATACCCGAGGTGCACTTTATTTATAGTAATACAAGTACAAGTACAATAGGATACTAATCCCTTACGAGACGGAATAGCCTAATCCATATCTACCTAGGATTTACACAATCACATTTAAAACATGTTATATTTTATCTACAACACTCCCCCTTGAGTGCAAATCTCAAGTAGATATCGCATCGGATCTTCGGGATGATAGTTGATGAAGTCGTCTGTAGGCACAGTGAGAACACTGCGAGTCTCATATAGGGAACTTGCATATAAAAAGAATACAAAAACTCTCACAAAACTTGGCTATGGTAAGGCAGGAACGGGACAAAACCCATAGTCTAGGAGAAAAGTGAGTTAATGCAATGTCGATACTTAACATCTTCAAGACGTGAGTAGTGAAAACACACAAGGTATGACCAGCCAGGAATGGGTGCCTCGTTAAGCACAGTGCAGTGACAAGCGATGGAAAATGATGCGATCGTAGGGAAAAAAGGAAGTGTTAAGGTCAAGTGAGTATACTTCGGGATACTCCCCACGAGTTCAGCGAAACTCCCAGAACTACAAAAGCGTAGCAAATGAGAAAATTTGCACATACCAAATCCTCGAACAAACTTCTTCGGCAATGACTTCGTGAAGAGGTCGGCAAGGTTGTCTTCGGATCAGATATGCTTGACTTCAATCCTTGATGCTCATGCGTATGATGTAGACGCAATATGCCCAGTGTTGACTTCTTGGAATGTATCGAGGTTATGGTCTGGTCGATACATACGGCGCGTTGTCTTACATAGATCGTTGTTGGAACTCAACAAAGGATGAAGAATTACAAAGTACTTCGAATATGCTCCCATGTACACGTGTGGCTTCGTGTATGGCGATGAGCTCGAAGGCGTCGCAACTAAGGTCTATTTGGTTGACCTCCAAGATATTGCGGGGTATTTCCTAACGGTAAAGACATAATCCGTTTGGAAAGCGTGCCTTGTCGAGCAGACGGATAGTACGTGTCAGTAATGTCCTGAGTAGCATCATTCGATAACCAAGGAGTTGTGGATTAGTCGAGATGCGCGGGGATAGGGCATGGCCCAAATCCGTAGTAACGGGCGTCTTTAGCTTACCTATTTGGTGGTAGCGTGTGGCGCGGTGTTGTATCTTACCAAAGATCAACAACGAATGAGATGTCATGCATAATGCAATGAGCTAAGTCTGATAAGCGCTAATTGAACTTAGATATAGAACTTCAAGTTCCACAACCTTTTCAAGGATCTCATTTGCATCATATGAACGATCATGGGTACTCAAAGGCAGCACCTTACAGGTGTAGTTCGGTGTGTGGTGGACAGGGAATACCATCGAACTTTTGCTCGAAACTTGAGTCGAGACATAAACGAGTTTTCCCAGATCTTTCATCTCAGAATTCCGACGGTGCGGCCGGTTTTCTCCAAGCTCTTCTAGAGTCTAAGTGAGATTTATGTCATCGACATAATTTACCAACTCTTGCAAATTCGGTTTTGTACACGGGGGCATAGTTTGTTGCATATCCCTAGCGGATCAAATATTCATAGCGGGTATATACGTCCATTGGATTGTTCCAATCAAATGAGAGTAAGCCTCAAATTCAATAGAGGGTGTTCTGTGGTCTAGGAGCTATTTGGATGGAGTCTATAAGTTCTGTTGAGAACTTTTCACATATATTTCCGTATCAAAGATCCCTATAGATACGTTACAACCACGTACATAAAATTTGCATATTGAGTTTTCGGAAACTACCAAGCGATAAGGTAGTGGAGCGTTATGACGTCCATTACGGGAAATAAGTCACCTCGTAATCAATCTCGGGGTGTTTGAAGAGAGCCTTGCGCCACAAGGCGTGCTTAAATGACCACTATTTCATTGCTTCTCATTTCGCTTCCTTACGAAAACCGCAGCCAACGGGCTTCACATGTGGAGATGTGAGCTTCTGAGGCCCAAGCACTTACGTTTCGCAAGTGGTCAAGTTCGACTGATTGCTAGTTTCCAATTTGACCAATGGTTCTACGTCGGCCATTCATCAACGGAGCAGCAGTTCGATATACCATTAAACTTTTCACTGGCTTCGGGTAGCTACCATATACGTGAATATCATCGATGACTAATCTCATTCCAATTCCATTAACTTTCGTCCATGCATGCATAATGGACCAAGACTACGGGTCTCGGGGATAATCCGGATTAATTTCATGAGGTGGAATGGTTGAGATGACGAACGAGGAAGGGATTCATTTGTGCCATACTTCTCCACTTCTAGGGAGGTGAATCCTTGAGGCGAGGTGATGCACGTCGCGCTTCGGGCCGAGAGCAGTTGATTGGCTAGCCGTCGGCGTACCGAGGCAGTGCGGGCGCCCGGCCGTCCTGGATGGCACCATCGAGGATGTTGACTCGACGTCGTTAGGTACGTCTATCCTTGCGAGCATGTTTGCGGTGGTATATGTGATCTCGTCACTTTATCTAGATAAGAGAGAAAGAGTGGAGCAATACTCTGAAATCTAGAATATGGGGATCGAAGATGAGACATAGTGGGGACGTCCGACTAATTCGCGTCGTTCTTGAGGCGTTGGCGTTCTTATCTCCCCCTAACGGCGGGAAGGATTTGTCTCATCGAAGTGACAATCGCAAAATAGCGAGTAAAGAATCAGCATTGCAAGGAGCTCTGTAAGCTAGTCGAAGGAGAATCGTAATCGACAAAAAGATTCATCCTTCTTTGAGGACCCATATTGGTACATTGCGGCCGGCGCAATATGGCGAGAAAGGGTGCATACCCAAAAATGCGTAAATACGGCTCATCGGAGTTCATTGCCGGTAATAATTGTAACGCTATAAGTGGGTAGCAATGGGCCTCGGGCGGATAACATGGGCGCATACAAGATTGCAGCCACTGAGCGTGGCAGCTTGGTCACGTTCACAAGGTCCGGGCGATCAATTGATAATCACGCTTTATGATGCTTACGCGAGCTATTTGGGGGTTGAACATGGGGAATTCAATGTTCAATTTCAAGCCCAAAACATTGTAATACTTATCGAATCTTGACCGATGCTGCATAAGCCTAGGCATTATCCAGTCTTCCCTAGACTTTATGGGATAATTAGGGTGAGTTGAGCCCTTAAGTAAGTGGCAGGTTTATGACAATGTATGTGGTGGGACATGCTGACCATTGTGTGATATATCTAACCAAAAACCATATTTACGTAGTCCGCATTTTTGGTTGGAAGAGTCCACACATTATTCCTTTAATCATGCATGAAAAGAGGGTTATGTAGTAACTTGCTAGGGATGATGTAAAAATCCAATTTCCCCAACGAAGCGAGGCTTGGCAAAGTGTGCTTGTAGGCACAAATCCTTGCCCGGGTGGTGATGCGTTATGTAGCTGTTGCATAGTGTTTGGCCTATAAATGTCCCCAAGCGGTCGTGCCAAACAAGTAAGCTGCTCGAATCACCGGCTTCAAGCCGGCCTATATGTGGCATGTCCCAGTTGGGAGGTAGCCAGCTGCTTTAAAACATAGCTTCGAGCTTCATATTTTGGAAGGTGATGCAAGATACGTCACTGTTATTTTCTACGGTGGTTTTTATGATCATTGTTCGCTGGAATATCCTTATAACTCAATGACGTTCCTTAGGAGCCGAGGAGGAGGGAATGAGCCACCCAGCCAGTGGTACCATTAATACAACGAGGTGCGGTGCCATTTTACTTGCTAATGTCGGGTTAGGTAGACTGAATTCGTTGCTAGAGGGGGTGATTAGGTATGAAGTTAGTGTGCATAGTCGCACGTTCATCCGAGCCATTAACTTCCCCACATTTATACCTTATCACATGTTAATTGAATTCGGTCACATGTATAAGAAACGTGATTCGAATTAAGCTGTATTCGAGGACAATATCCATAATAATATCCAAAAATTTAAAGCAAATACCAAAACAATGTCCAAACAAAGAAGAAATTGTTTAAAAACTTAAACCAAAAGATAGGGGTTTCGGCCAGGGCCTTATTGTCATTTTGTTTCCATATGTGTTAGGTGAAGCAAAATTAGTCTCACAAATTGATTACGAGATGGTACTCCTCCAACATTGGTAGGGGCACAAATAGAGTGCATAGCCAATGATCTATTCTATCAAAATGGAGGTAGATTTTGCACGGTTGAGGTTCGGGAATCTTGTCCCTTATTCTTGAAGTTTGGGTCTTAGTTTCCAGGGATCACGTGTTTGGTCGTGATGCCACCGCATGAATTGACCACACGATTCTACCACTATTCGGTACTCTCTAGTAGAAAGGAAGGAAGAGTAGATTCGGTAGGCCTCTGTTGAAACGAGCCTTAAGTTCGACCACACCTGCGAAACGAGCAGAACCTTCGGTACATCCCGACCCGAATCAGCACAGTCTGCATTTTCTTGTTGTGCTTTTCGGTGAGCAGCGTGGTAGTGCTCAGTCCAGGAAATTTGGTAGACCTCCACTCTCTAGGAGTGCTTCTTCAAAGCATTTTAGGTATGGAAGGACGAGAAAATCTTCTCAGTCAAGTTCAATCAGTTCTATAAACTTCGAAATTTGTACTGTCCTGGATGATTCAATCATGCCTTGTGTCGGGCAAGATATGTCTTGCTTGGGGTAAGGTATGTCTTGCTCGACAAAGTGTGTGTCTTGCGTGCGGGCAAGTTATGTCTTCAAATGGGCAAGATCATGCTTTTTGCATGATTAGAACGATCCGTAGAGTGAGTCGAAGAGCCATGATCACAGTCATTTGAGGTACTTCCATTTACAATGCTTGAGCATAAGTCTTCGGATGAAGATCATGACGGAGGCTTATTTAGCTCTATCCCACGTCATTGTTGGCTTCAATGTTTCTCAACTTCTCGGTAGTCAAGTGGAGCTTCACAACTTGTATGACCTTACATTAAAGTAGTTTCTACACTAGAAACTTCCATGTTAAGTGAAATTGAGCTTGATACGGTTCGGAATCATTGGATGGAGGAGCAGTTGTGGTTAGTGGTTATGGGAAATAAAATCTCCATAATCTGTAAAAGTTTAGACATTCGGGTTCTAAGACATGGTTTGGTTTAAATTTTCATGAAAACTAGGTTTCATGGGTATTTAATTTTAAGGGAAAACAGGTTTCTTGGCACTTATTATTAAACTTGGGTTGAATTTATGAACTTTAAGTTCATATATACATAATCAACGCAATATATATGGGAACAAAAATAATACAAGAATAAATTTTTAACATATGTGGGGATGATAATTAATATGAGTCTCACTACGGGACCTTCGGGGTTTTGCAAATAGGACCAAATAATTTTGGTGGGTGGGCGTTTGGAGCCTACAGCCCTCTCATCTGTCTTTGAAGTGATGACGTAAAGAAAGCATTTTGGGCTGAAAAAGCCTAAAAACCAGTACAGGGTGTGAAATATGGGAGGCTGAGGGGCGCAGCGTGAGTGGGTTGTGAGGAACGGACCGCAGCCTGGGAGCCAGCTGTGGTGGGAAAGAAGGCGCGGTGGGCTGTGGCAGGCCGAGCGAGAGAGGAAGCGGGAGTGGGCCTGCGGCGCCCAGCGGGCGGGCGGGAACTTCTTAGTGGCTCGGCTTGGTAATGGCTCGGCTCGGCCGAGCAGGCTCATTTCGGTAGGAGTTTTTTTTCTTTATTTTTCAAAAAAAATGAAATTTTTTTGGTAAAGAATTTCCGAGTTTTTTAAGAAAACGGAAATTTGATGTTTTTGTAGAAAAGCGAAAAAATGAAAAACCCTTGATTTTTCCTTCGTTCACACGATCAATCAATTCATATATATTTCGAGATATATTAAATGTCGATGCTAACACAATATTTGCGAAGATCAATAGTGGGTTAAGCGCGAGAAAATTGGGTTATGCATCATGGTGAAGGTTCATGCAATCGGAGTCGACAAAATATCGACAATCGGGACCGTGTTTTAGAAAACCTGGATTGCGATGATGGTTGAACAATTTGTTCAGATTGCTTTCAACTCGGATTTCCATCGTCGTCGTTGAATCTTGTTCAAAATAAGAAAAATTGAATCAATAGCAATATATTAATTCAATAAAAATAAATAAATCAAAGTAAAACTGTGAAATTAATACTCCCCATGATTGAAGATGGTGAACTCCGGTATAATTCTCTTGAGCACGGCGGGAAAGAAGCGTCTCTTGATGCGTGTTGTGGGCGGTTTAGTGAAGGGTGCGGCAAGAGAGAATAGAGAGAATTTGGGTGAGCTGTAGTGTATGTGGAATATGTAATTCGTTATATTGGCATGCAAGATGCCTTTATTTATAGTGTCTGAAATCTGAAAATGCAAATGAGATCTTGTCACTTCTGAACGGAATAGCCTAATCAGTATCTATGCCAAGTTTACGCGATGCGTTAGCAGCGTGTTGTATTTTTATCTAAACAATATTTACTTTTCAACTCACTTTGACCCATTTAACTTTATTTCCACCTTACAGTTATTGTAAATATCTTGAACATCCCACTTTAAAATATCAACATCCAATCAGCCACTTTCTTTGACCTATCCTATTAAACTTGAAAACCACCATTTCCGTGTAGCTTCCCCATTGCACAAAATTTTGCACATACAACTTCTGACTGAAACTTTAAATAATTCGCTCCCTCCCTCAACAATTCTTAATGGGCAATTCAAGCATCACGAAACTCTGGAATTCAGCAACTGCAGGTCAACACAAGCACTGTACCAATTTTTAATGAATACACTACACTCCTCTATTAGTCACACCAAAGTTTCCACTCACTTCAATGCTTCTGTTGCGCACTGTAGCAGCCACTTTCCCTCCATTCTTTCCCATATTCATCCTTCTGCAATTGTTCTCCAATTTGTTGCCCCATCACTCAGCACGCACGCGAAGTCAGGCCATGAAAGATAAAAGTGCCAGCAGTAAACCGACCCAACTTATCTTTGCACCCCTGCTCCTGCAATTTTCTCCTGCATCACTATCTCTCCTCCGAACCTCATCTTCCCCACTCGAGGCGATGCAGCCCTTTGGATCATTCACCTTTTCCAATCATCAAAATTCACCAAGCCAATATCACAACCCATATTCAAATTCCAAAATCCACTTCACAGAAACCAACTAACACATCCATTTTCCAAATGCCCAGATTCAAACTTGCCCAAACTTTCTAAATTCAATACCCACGTACAAATTCACAGAAAATAATTGGTAAAATAGCTTCACTGACACATCCCGATCCGGACGAGCCGGGTGTCGCGGAGTCGGCTGGCCGACACGCGTTAGGCGTGTGAGAAAGCCAAAAAGAAAATTGAAGGATGAAATAAAGAATAATGAATATTTAATTGAATAAAGCAGTGCGGAAGGTGAAAGAATCTGTTTGTGAGTAGAGTAAGGGATCTAGAAGTTACTACAAAGTAGAAAATCCCTACATTGTCCTTGTACCACCGCGCCATCGACGTCGCAAGGTTCCCGACCAACTAACACGGAGGGCGCAAAACATAAAACGGTGAGTGGGTCAAAAAGCAAAGTTTGATAAAACCGTTGTTTTCAAAGTTTAGTAACCCCTCGTTTGAAAACAAGTATAATTTGAAAATATATCATACCCGTAGGCATGAACCTCGAAATACCGTCGTGAAAACATGCGGGTACTCATTAATACTTTCTCCCATTTGCTCACCCATGTGTAAACACACATGCCCGAGGCTAAATCCCTCAGACAAGCTAGGTATAAATGTAATACGCTGAGTACTACAATGACGCGAGTCTAGCGCTAGCGGCGGTGCACAAAGTGCGGTCACACAAACAAGGTTGCCTAATGCAACCTAAGGCAGAGGCTAGCACCTACAATGGATCCAAGGCTGCTGGCAGCCCAGTGTGATAGTGACTACTCCTAACGTCGAGCTAGTGCACGTGCAAGGGCGAGTACTGTCGCAGGGTGTATACATCACCGATGAAGCGACGGTATGAAAACATGCATGGCAATATAGTACGAGTGTTACACCTACGACACACGTAATGAATATGCATCTACGCTAATTTAAGAAAGCGTTTGAAAACCATCGTATATAGATACATTTATCAAACAAAAAAGACCCACTCACTCCTGTAGGTGGCCAGGGTCGAAGTACCCGTCACAGGTAGCCCCCGGTAGTCCTCTGGATAGGCCCCATTATACATGAAATCCCACGGTACAATGATTAACTCAAAAAGGTAACGAATTAGAATTAATTACACCTATCCCTTGCTTTCTCAATTTGGAGGTCCAAAACACCTCCAAAAATCAACATGCATACTACCTAGGTAGTACACGTCGTCCACGAGTCAACACGTGGCTTGATTCGAAAAGGACCTTCCACGCGCCCTCGCCGAGCTGAAGGTGGGAGCTGAGCACGCGGCTACGCGGCTCACGCGCGAGCACAGTCCAGCAGAGCCGTTAGGCGGGTCAGCTCGGCTCGGCTCGAGCCCGGTCAGCACGGCTCGGCTCAAGCCGTCAACGCGGCTGCGCTCGGCCTTCCTTTGCCGGCTCGGCTCAATGGGGTTTAAGCCCGATGACGTCGGCAAATCCCGGTTTGAGCGGTCTGGCAGCGTCGGCATGGCCAGTCCAACTGGTCAGATGGCGTCGGCCTTAGGTCATCCACGCGAGCCCCGGCCGCCGGCCGCCGTCGCCGTCGGCAGGAAATTTTGCGGTTTACGGTAAAATCAAAGCTTCATAACTTCTAGCCGTTTAGAGGCAAAATGGACGATTCCAAGTACCAAAATGAAGCTAGAGATAGGGGAACAAGATTATTACCATTTGGAGACCAAAACTGGCCAGAAGTGGCCTGAAGTGAGGAGGAAGATTCGGCCAAATGGTGCTCCCTCCGGGGCTCTCGTGCTGCGAGTTCGGACCTTGGGTTGGGTTCCCGAGGCTCCGGAGGTCATTTGGTGATGAGTTTGGGCTCCCTTGAGCTCCAAAAGCGAGAAGAGGAAGAATGCCACGGGGTGAGGCTTGAGTGATTTTTCACAGTTACAGGGTTCCACAGGGTTTGTCGAGGTTTACGGACACCCACCAAGTTCTTGAGTTTTGGGTACGTTTTGGGTGATTTGTGATGACAAAATGGCCAAGAAGGCCACAGTTTGTCAAGAAGTTTGCGGGGAAGAAGAGGAAGAAGGGGAAGAGAGGAAGGGAGCAGGACAAAAGCAGACCAAATCCCGGAAATGCAGGGATAGGTCATTGTCTGCCGGACAAATGGGCCCCGGCCCAGGCCCGGACAAAAGCAGGACCCAGATGAAATACGGAAAATGCCGAAAATCGGCATTAGTAAAATATTCGTTCGGAGTCCGAATGACGTACAGCTGGCGTCTACAAACCATTATTGGCGAGCACGTCAAGAAAATACAAGTCTGGATGTGTCGTGATTACGACACAAAGTCAACAGAAAAGTCAGCCGGGGGCAAAACGTCATTTCCCACTTTGGGGAATAAAATAAATTAAATTTTTGAACGGGGATGTTACATCACCTTTTAGTGCCAAAACTAGGCTTTATGTATGGGCGTCAAGCCTTAAACCCAGGAATTTCCGCCTTACACTTTGGTGAAAGGAGTCGAAGAGGGAGAGAGAGAGATCAGGAGATAAAAATTTGGGAATTGGCTGCTGTATAATTTGAGGAATTGCTGCTGGCAGCCAATTGCTAAACCCAAAACCTAACTTTAATTTACGGGGTTAGAGTACTAAAACACCCCCACTTTAAAGTTTAAGTAAAACGCTCGTTTGAACTCCGAATTGAGTTCCGCTTTGCGCCCCATCTTTCGTGTCATGAGGTACATCAGAATATGTAAAAATAATTTTCACAGAGTCGTCACAAGTCAACAAGTCATGGCCCTAGGAAATTTATTTTGGTCATTTCACATAAATTTAGGTTGGGTTGTAACAAAAAGGGTCGGGCCCAATGGGCCGGATTATCCAACTTATTTCATTAAGCCCAAGCGATCTTTTATCGCTTCTATGATTTCTCCTTAGACTTTCCCTGTTAATCATAACACTCAATTAATCCAAAGGATTATTTCCATCATTCATGATCCACCACTATATTCAGTATTGATTGTACAATCGTTTTAGGTTCTAATAGCAAGGCGGTAAGAGGTGAGGTGGTATCAATCCAATTGATTAGTTCCAATCATCTAGTGAATTAAACTTATTTTAATTCTTTATCTTCTTTGATGATTACTGAGTGTCATCACAAGATCCCACAAACCATGGTGACACTACACATATATCATGGCTACCCAAGCTAATGTAGAAGTTTGTTAGGAGAACCTATTCAATTGGAATTACAATGTAATTCGATCCTTCTCTAACATAATACTCTCAATCACATTACTAGGGTATGGATACTTAATGTCAAACCCCTAATGTGATTATACTATATTATATGATTCAATTGAGTCGTAAGACACTTTCCATTACTACATTCACTACTTGAGTAGAAGATTCTGAATCATATCTTAGAGTATTCTTCCTCTCGTAACGAGGATTAGAGATCCCTTGTTGATCATTCACTTGCACTCCATGGCCAAGTAGCAACGACTATGTGGAAATTGGACACCTGAGATTGGGGTGACTTTGACATAGTCAAAGATCAAGGACCTAACCACAGGAACAACTATGATGTGCACGAGGTCAAGGATTGCCACATATTCCAATCAATGGGTTACTTGCTTGACATGTGGTAGACCTCCATGCAAGGACTCCCTTGATTGTATTCGGTGAACTCATTCCCTCAATGACTTTACATACTTGTCATAGTGTCACTACACGAATGGGCGAGACTTTCCATCCTTCCAATTTGAAGGCGGCATAGTACGTGCGGGTCTCTGGTTATCGATATCACTTTGGCAATCCATGACCCAGGAGACATTTGAACATCATGGTTATGAGAGAGAAGGTCTACGTAGTCTAACATCATTAGATTGCTTCTTCCATCAATCCATTGTCCATGGATTCACTATTGGACATATATCAACTATTGAGATTGTCTAATAAGTGACTTTGCCCTTTACCGTATTTAGGGTTATCCATATATACGTGAATGTCCTGAAAAGTTTCTTCCAAAGATTGACTTTCAGGGCATATTTCCAACAATCTCCCACTTGCACTAAAGTCAATCACTAGTGCATCTCATAGATGCTAGTAGAGTGAACTTGAGCACGTCATTTATCTAGGTTATGTTTTCATCCTTTTATCTTAAAAGGGATATACTTATTAAATGTTTCCAAAACATTTAATGATGTCTCTTTCCTCTTGTGTTCAAATATTTGATGAGACCTTGAGTCCACGGCTTGAGCTATCGCCCCATTACGTCGTAGTACCTTACTAACGACCTTATGGTTAGGATTCAATCATTGGTTCCATGTGAACCCCGTCTATTCGAAACACGTTTTGAAGCAGTTTCCAAAACTTTAATATATACGTCTTTACATATATCTCGTTTGCATACTATATGCAAACATTGCTCCAACCTTGAGACCATTGTAGTACCATACTAACAATGCATTCATATGATTAGTTCTTCATCCAACATGAAGATCCATTTGTTAAAATGGGTAATTTTCACTTTGGTTGATAACCTAAGTGAATCCACGCTTCTAGAGTCTCACTCTGACATTCCTTTCTCAAAGGTAATAATATACTCATTCAGTTGCCTTGGTTCTGATCCTGGGACATATCATTATCTCCAAGTGATAACCACGATGGTTATTCACCTTTTGGATATAATCAAACAAGTCCATACTTGTGTCCCTTTTGTGATTTTAGCGACAAATTCTTTATAAGGGTCATGAAAGCAGTTTCTATATCATATGTAGAAATGCTTTCTCAAATCTTCAACATTTGAGATTCATATACCCCTTATAACATCATTTAGTCCATTTTAAGTCTTTACTTTAAAATTGACCGTGTCACCATTTGTCATTCTGAGCAATATATGTATTCCATTAAATCTATCGAATAGATTTCATTCACTACATGTTGCTTAAAAGAATGACATCACTCCCACTGTTTTATTGTAACTAAGCATTCATTCAAGACATTAAGAAAAACATAACATTTATATATTTTCTTGAATTGAATGCATATAGCTCCCACTAACTTGTGTTGGATCTATTGACAATCAATAAGATTCATTAGCTTATCGATGATGTCTCAACAGTTTTGAGATATTCAACAATTCTAGCTAATCACAAGTTATTTAAACGAACTTACGCAAAAGAATTGCTTCTTAAGTAATTCCTCAATATTGGATAAAATCTAGATTTAGATCCAATACCAAATGTGTGACTTGTTTTGTCAAGTCCTTTCATTTAAAATAAAATATGATGTCAAACACCATATTTCAAGCTTTAGTCATACTAAGACTTTTTAAAGTAGTCATATAAGAATTATCCAAATCATTAGTGGAAACATAGTCTCCTACTAAGGATACGGAAATTCAACCATACCTCCTAGGTGGTTGATATAATTCTTTATCAAACACTACTTAGAGCATTATAGTTACAAGAGATGTCGAAATCGGATTGTCTTGTCGTTAAACTATATGTTGTGACTCATTTTGAAACTATTCCCTTTTGTTTCATCATCTTGTCCATTTGCTTTGTTTTCAGCTTGTTCTCATAAAAGAGAATTATGGACAACTCCCAACATATAACCATTTTATGTTAGGTTGACGAAACCAACATTCATAGGTTATTCTAAGAATGCTTACACAACATAGAATTTTAACGATTCGTAGAGCTTGAGGCCTTTTAACAATTAAAATAACAAGCTCATTAATAATAGTCATGTACTATTAATTTTAGACTACTATAAACCAATCATATTGTTGTTTATATCCTTTTCTCATCTCCCACTATTTCTCATGACCTTAATGAGAAATCGTATTATACATTCAAAGTGTATAATCTAGAAATAAACGAGTAGAGGACATTGTGGAGTAGCTTAATACATTTAAGCATATTGTTCCAACTCCATAAAGTTGATGTCTTGTTATTAAGTGACTAAGATCTTTAAACATTTTATAGATTTAGACACTTCATACTTGGTTCGATCACTAACACATTTGACATTTCTTAAAACAATTTATGAATGTCCAATTAGTTGTTCAAAACTACTAGTTGAACCAAGAGTGATCTTGGTTTGTGAATAAGTGATAACCGAATATAAGAAACAATTTTCTTATGAATTTCATCTAGAATTCAACAAGACAATATTCAATTCTTAACACTACTTAGAAGATTGAATATAGTAGAAGGTATCCATCACATTACATTGATATGATAAAACAAACATTCATAATGTTTAATACAAAAGAATTAGCTCCGACATTAGAGACTAATTATATACCTTCATATAGGCACCAAAATGGGTCTTCCATCATATGAAGCCACATAATAAGTTCTTATCAAAATAAGAAAGTTTAAAGACTATCTTTAAGGGCCTAACAAACTTTTCTAAGTAGATAGCAAAATAATGGCCGAACCCTTCATTCCATTAGTCCTTTGCTTTGTTCATCTTCTACTTGCTTCCTTCACCTACATACAATTGCATAGGTGATTAGCATTTTATATCAAATATAATAATTAGAAGATCTAACATTTAGAATTGAAGATAAGGACAATAACCATACCTTGTGGTTTGTCCTTCAGAGATGCAAGGTATAACCTGCAATTCCTCTTCCAATGCCCGTCTTTTCCACAGTGGTGGCAAACCCCTTTGGGTTCCTTTGCCTTTTTCTTCACTCCTCCTTGGGCCTTAGGAGTGGATGACTTCAACCCTTTTCCTTTCCATTTGCCTTTCGGCTTAGGTTTGGAAGAGGATGGCTTGTTGTGGGCTACTGCTAGAGTCCCCACAACGTTCTCTTTCAGCATAGTCTTCTCAGCAGTCACTAACATGTTTAGTAACTCAGAGAGAGTGCTATCCATCTTATTCATATTGTAGTTCATTACAAACTGCGAGAATGAATCAGAAAGAGAAGCCAAGATGAAGTCCTGGGCCAATTCCCCGTCAAGTGGAGTGCCTAGGCTCTCCAATTGTTCAATGAGTCCAATCATCTTCAGTACATGTTGATGCACTGGAGCTCCCTTGACCATTTTGGTCTTCACAAGTTCACAGACAGTGCTGAAGCGACGGTTGCGCGTCCCTTCACCATATAACTCCCTAAGATGGAGTATGATGGAGAATGCACTGTCCATGCCCTCGTGCTGTCTCTGCAACTCCTCATTCATGGAAGCCAACAGATAGCACTTGGCTTGTGTATCATCCTCAACGTGCTTGTCATACTTAGCACGTTCATCCTCAGTGGCCTCGGGGCTAAGAGGTATGTGAGAGGGAGCCTTGTCTAGTACGTAAACAATTTTCTCCAACGTTAGGAGAATCTTGATATTACGGTACCATGATGGGAAATTGTACCCCTCGAGGCAATGTTTGTCAAGTATCTTTGATAGCGTGTTTCCAACCATATCTAAATACATAAACATAAAATAAATAAATTAGTTTGATTGTTAAGTCAAATGATTTAGGTCTTTAAACCGTATGACACCTACCCACTATTTTAGTCAAATTCCATATCCCTCAAAGATGGAATTCGGGAGATTTCAAATAAAGCTCCTAGTAGGTTATGGGAGACTCACTATTACCAAGCCCGCCTCACAATGATATGATGTTGTCTAGCAACAATAACAATGAGAGGGTACGGTTACCCATTCACAACAACCTCTTGTGATTACCCATCCTTTGGCCTCTAGAGTCTAATGCCTCACAATGATATGATGTTGGCACCATTCTTCTTAGTTAAGTTATTCCCACCATGCTAGTTCGTGTAGGGTTTCAAGAATAGCCTCACAATGATATGATGTTGGCCATGTGCGTGTTGCCCTACCTTACCACATCAAATGTTGAAATAGACCCCTCCTGAGTATAAGCACATACTTTGTACTCCCCCATGATAGGGTGAAGCCGGTGTATGAGTCATAAACGCTTGGAACCTACCATGGTGGAAGGCCACGAAGAAGTGTCAAACACCTCTCCGCTTTCAACTTAATATTGGATGTTGATTGAGGGATTTTAAGGTCTCATCATTGTATTTATTTAATCATATTACAATAAATCGTGTCCTTTGCAAATACTAGTTATTTTAGGCTCTTTGGAAGACTATGGACATTGTAGGTTGATTCAACAACGAGCCAACATTGTTGAATAAGATCTAGGGAAGGTATCGCTTTAATTACGTGCTCTCAATCCAATTAAAACATTTTTAATTGAGCCATTAGAAACGAAAGACAATCATTCATTGCTAATTAGGGCGTTGGACCCAACAAATCTTTAAACTCATGAAAACCCCTTTTAATATCAATCTTTACCAATAGTTAAAGAAACTCTAGTCTAGTACTAGAGGGAATCAACTAATGAGGTAAAGAAGTAATAAGAATTACAAACCGATTTGTACAAATTCCAACAAATTACATATACTAAGAGGGAGAGAAAGATTAACGTCTAACGTGTTGTGGTCCAATTGAAATAGCAATTAAAACACATTCCCAAGGTTCAAACAATTTGAATTTGTCGGCCTTACTTGTAGCTCAATTATCGTTTAAGGCGTATGTCCATAGTCAACCATTATTCTAACTATTTAATCAAATTAAATAATTAATGCAACAATTATCAATTAGATTTAGTACATATGGGCATAATTGTATGATGAGTTTAATCTACAAACAAAAATAAAAATATCAATATATTTTGTCCTCTAGAGAGGTGGGGCCAAAATGCAAATACTTAAAAGTTATGGGTCAAACCGCAAATACTTAAAAGTAAATACAACTTATTTAAATTTGCAAAAGAGCCCCTAAAGGCCCCATCAAAGGGTATGGCCGGTTGTGGTATGGGAGAGGGGAAAAAATGTCAAACATTTTTCAAACAATCATTTGGCCATACTTTCCTTGTCAAAACATGTCCTTGTTGACTTTAAGAGTATGGTTTGGGTATGGGTGAGGGATGGCTTCCTAGTCAAATCTAGGATGTTTTAAATCTACAAACAATTTTGATAGATAAAAAACATACCCAAAACAGAAAATAAAGTAAGAACAAAGACATGAACACCAAGAACAAAACCATGAAAACAATTTTCAAGATTTGCACTTTCTTGGTGGTTTTTCAAAACAAAAACAAAAGTGACAAGGGCTAGACTTTCTAGCTTAAAAGTGTGTGAGTATATATCAAAATAATACACAAACACAAGCCAAAATACTCCCCCAAAACCGTGCCCTCCCACAAAGTGTAAAGCCCCAATTTTTGTTCAAAAACTCACTCTTCACTCATGCATTTAAAACACTTTTACATGCATATCTTCTTCAACTCTTAAATCACATTTTTCAACAATTGAAAAACAAAAGATAAACATACTTTGAATGAAGAAATATTATGTCAAACATAAAATCAAAACCCATATGCATAAAATCCAAAAGGACACAACAAATATAAACCTTTGGCTCTGATACCACTTGAAGGGAAATTATGAGATTTGTATGGGATTTCTAATGACTAGCATGCATATACAATTCACAATTTATATGCATAAGCAACGGAAGCAATTTATCAAAGCAATTAGTCATGCAAATCCCCTTCAAGAAGCATAGGTTTGTATTTGATGCATCTACTAAATGAAGAACAAAGTGGAGAGTAGAATTTTTATACCTCTTGATCTAGCTTTTTGAACCAAGGATGGACCACCTCCAAGCTTTCTCTTCTTGGAACTCCTTGAGCCTAGCCTCCTCCTTGCTTGCTCCACCTTGACCAAATGGAACTCCTCTAGGTTCTCCTAGTCCCCAAAATTGAAGACCTCTGAGATCCACACCCACCAAGTGATGGAATGGATGATGGATCACCAAGAGAAAGAGAAAGTGTAGCTCTCTCTCCTTTTGGGTATGGCCGGCTGTGTATGGTGAGGAAGGAGAGATTTTGTTTCTTTGTTGACTCACACACTCACAAAGCCATACAAGTTATGGTGTGAAGTATGGTGTGGAGTGACTTATCTAAGTTTCAATAAACTTTCCACATATATAAAAGAAGTAGGTCAACAATTGACTCCCACTCACTTTCTCTCCTTCATGGCGGCTATAGGGGTGTTGTTTGGGCTTTTGGGCTTTTACAATTTCAAGTCATGCTTATGCTTGAATAAAAGGCCAAAGAGAGTTAAGGCCCATTGGGCCGGATTAACGGACTTATTTCATTAAGCCCAAAGCGTCTTTGTCGCTTCTATGATTTTCTTAGACTTTCTAATTAATCATAACACTCAATTAATCCAAAGGATTATATTTCCATCATCCACGTGTTGATCCTGCTTTGAAGTGTTGGTGTACAATCAGTTTAGGTTCTAATTAGCAAGGCGAGTGGTGATTGGTATCAATCCAATTGATTTATTTTATCCAATCATCTAGTGAATTAAAACTTATTTTAATTCTCTATCTTCTTTGATGATTACTAATTAATCATCTACAAAGATCCCCACAAACCATGAGTGACACACTACACATATATCATGGCTACCCAAGCTAATTAAGTTTGTTCGAACCTATTCAGTGGAGATTACAATGTAATTTGATCCTTCTCTAACACAATGCTCTCAATCACTACTAGGGTATGGATACATAATGTCAAACCTAATGTGATTATATCATGTTATATGATTCAATTGAATTAAATAAAGGAACAATTTCCATCACTACGCTCACTACTTGACCGAAAGATTCCCGAATCATATCTTAGAGTATTCTTCCTCGTAGCAGTTAGAGATCCTTGTTGACCATTCACTTGCCTCCATGGCTACAAGTAGTTTAACTGACTATGCCGTGGACACCTCTGATTGAGATTGCCTTTGACATAATCAAAGATTAAGGACTTAACCACAAGACAACTATGATGTCTCGGAGTCAAAGGATTACTTACATATTCAATCATTGGAGTTACTTGCTTGACATGTGAGTAGACCTCCATGCAAGTACTCCCTTTCGATTAATATTCGGTGAACTCATTCCCTCAATGAGCACCTACATACTTGTCATAAGTGTCGATTACCGCGAATGGTAGAACTTTCCATCATTCAATGTGAAGAAAGTGACATGAATGCGTCTTGGTCTCTGGATTGTCGGTATCCTCGGTGAAATCCCATGACGAGATATTTTGAACATCGTGGTTATGAGAAGAAGGTCTCTGCAGTCTAACATCATTAGATTACTTCTTCCATCAATCCATTGTCCATGGATTCACTATTTATTGGACATATATCAACTATTGAGATTGTCCTAATAAGTGACTTTGCCCTTTCTTGCGTGTTTAGGGTTATCCATATATCTGATAAATGTCACGAAAAGTTTCTTCCAAGATTGACTTTTCAGGGCATATTTCCAACAATGCAATGGTGAGGGAGATATTGCTAATGAACACTTCATAGACAAGACCAAAATTCTTGAATATTTTAGTTGCGTCGATCTTTCATCTTAAGCTAATATTGATCCATGCCTTGCACAAAGCTATATCTTCATCTTTAGACCAATTTGGTAATTTTGTACTCATTTTGGCATCTTGAAATTTTTAGAAGTGGGTAGAAGGAGAATGAAAATTTGGAAGTGGGTAGAAGAGATTGCTAATCTAGAAGTGGGTTTAAAATGATTTAGAGAAGTGGGTAGAAGAAGAAAAATGAAATTTGGATGAGGAAAGGGAAGGAGGAAATTGATTTTGTGTGGATGTATAACCAAATGAATGGGTATTTATAGGGTTTTTTTGGTGAAATTTACGAACAAATATTTTTATTAATTATTTTAGCCGTTGGATGATTTTTTTCTTGGATTGGAATTTGATCTCATTTGATCACGTTAGTTGGATTACAAGTAAAAGTAAAAAAAAAAAAATTGAAATACATTTGTTGGATGATCAACGGTCGAATAATCTTAGGTGATCTCCAACGGATAGTTTCGGTGGCGAGCAAAGGCTGGCCTTGAAGCTGCGCCCGGCAATAACGGCACACCGCGATCGTACAACCCACGCGTGTTCCTCGCGTCGGCGCATCTCGATCTCTCTGGCGTCGTTGCCGCAGCGCCATTGCCCCACTCGCCGGGCGGAGTCCCACTCATTTTGGCCGAGTCAATTCTTTGGCCAATTTGTATCTTTTTGTGTTGAGTTACCTTAGGCCTGTTCTTGCCCACCATTGGAGAACGAGTCCAAGGCATGGCTAAAATGTTGGCCTTTAGCGGAGATGGCCAAGAGCAAAATTTCAAATAAACCACTTTGATAGTAAATTGAATATTCTTAATGAAACCAACCAAGAAAGCTTATTTTGTCAGTTCAAGATACTAACAAAATTCTGCACAAAGCCATCGAGACAAATCAATTTAACTGAATTTGATCTCAATGAATTCTAATTTAATTTAGACAAAGTTCACCATTAATGCCATAATCGAAAACGAACTCCAGAATTGACGATTACACTACTAATTTCAAACGGATCAGTAAACTTTATCTAATTGAACTAGAAGAGATTATACAATTTTTTTATGAAATAATAATAAAAATGGCAGGCAACTAAATTAAGGTTCATACCTTTATACAAGACGAATATTCAGAAGTTGATAAAATTGAGATCAATATCAAGTAATCAACATTAAAGAGTAAACCAACTTCAACCATTGTTCATGATAAAGTTGACGAAATTAGATAAACAAACGTATGTCTGAAAACTAGAGAGAAGAACTTAAAGAACAAGACTTGGGCTGGCGAAAATTCATTAGCCACTCTTTACTATACCTAATTCGTGTGAACACGTGTCGAACTTTTTAATTTTTTAATGAAAACTTGGAGCGTATTATTACCTTGAGTGAAGTATTCGACAAAGAAGGGATTAGTGGATTATTTTAGTTAAAAAACAGGGGAGAGCAAAAAATTCATGCTTTATACCAATAACTAAACGACAACGTTTTAGACTTGAAAAAATTACTTTAGTTAAATAATTGAGTTTAAGATTTAATTGGTGGCTCTGACATGTAGGAATTTTCAATTAAGAGATCCTAAACCAATTAAATACGAGTAATTACAATTAACATCATAATCATCTATAAAGTTGATTTCACAGAAAGTATATCAATATAAGGAATTCATCATTCACCAAGCTAGAGTTAGTCTTCTTCTCTCTTCACACTTGTGTTCAGTTCTCAATAGGACAAACTACTCCAAAATAAACGACAGATTGTGACAGGAGAGAGACCAATCCATATATAACCATCAATTGACAGTTTCCTCTATTAAGGAAAACTGTCGTCACTATCTAAGTGGTTTAAACCACTCCTTAAAAGTTCTATCCCCACTAAAACATAAATAATACTAATGTTTATCTCTAATACATATATAATTCTGTTCCTTATTTAATATAACACTAATAAAATGATGTGATAAACTCACACACATGACAAAAATCTTATAAATACCTTCATTTAGGGCACATCTGCGGTAGCACTTGTCATGTATAGTCTTTGCTTATTCTCACCTTGCTCGAGTCTAATATCGTTACTAACTTGATCATCGGAGAAGTCTTTGAGTCGAGTACCACCGTGACTTGTGAGTAAATGCTTATTGTTTGTTCTCTTATAGGTAACCGAACTTGCATAACTCTCAGTCCGCAGCGATGCACCAAACCCCTCAGTCGAGGAAGTCGAAAGATGAATCGGTCTCGCACATGAGCAATATTAGGCCAAACCTCTCCTGTTTCTTTCTCAGTTATTTTTATATCAAGAACGGGACAATCAACAATTCTTCAATCCTGTAAATCAGTAAGATGCATTCATACCTTCAGGCAATGATATCAATTCAGGCAAATTGGCAATTCGAAGCACCAAAAGTGATGTGAGATCCTTTATCCACTCTGGTAAAGCCACGATATAAGGACAGCTTTCAATGTAAAGCTCTTGTACAGTAAACTAAAGCCCCACTGGAAAAACACCAACTTTTGGACCATTTTCGATGAATAGGCATTAAAAGATTGAATCTCTCCACCATTGGAGCTCCAAGATGCTCATATTTGCATCGCCTTTTAATGATGATGTTGGATGACGAGGTGCAGAATGCATATCCGAGGCCTGAGGTAATGATGTTTATATAAGCCTTAAGCAGCAACAACTTCGTAAAAAGATGTAATATTCACTCTGTAACTTGGAATTCAATTACAAATGAGCTTCAATTGGTGTCATTTTGCTTATCACATGCAGAAGTGTGCCTACTTGTTCTGAGCAGCACTGTCAGCGTGCCCAGACTGCTTGGAAACTTGTTGTTGCTGGGAAGCCCTTTTTGTGAATGGATGCTTTGAACTACAGAATGTTGCTGTTTTGAGAGGTTTGCTTTACTTCTCGAATGATAGAGACAGATATTAGTAGCCCCTGGAGCATTGAAGCTTTAGAAACAGACATCTCTCTGAAATTATGGCTTACTATCGAAATCAAATTGTTGATTTACAGCAGAGAACTTTGAAAACTACTTCTTGAACTCTCCCAGGATTGAAGGTTCTGCTTTCTTTCCAAGTTTGCAGCTTCAGCTTCTGATGTAGCATGATGTTTCCAAACCTGTGTCTTTGAACTTGCACTCCAAGTTGTTTTAACCCAACTCCAGTTCCCTTAACCTGCACTATATGCAATCCTTTGCACCACCATGCAAATCATATTTAGTGTCTGTAAAGAAATCAACTTGGCCTGAACCCATATCATACGAGTCAATTTAACTATCACAAAATTTCAGATGTCTCTTGGCAATAATTTAAGCCCACTGCGGGGTGTGAAAGTTGTAGTAGTGTCCTTGGCCATTATTCCTAGAGATCAAGGTACCTCAAATGCATTAAATTCCCAATGGAATTCCCAGTAGTACTCAATATCTACCTACATTACTCAGATTCCAAAACTAGTAATCGCTGGAATCTGGAATAACCATATCATGACTAACTTGGTCAATTACACCCGTCCAGTCATGGAGTTCCTTGAGGAATCTAAGTTAAAACCTACCATGTTTAAATGACACGTGTTTACCTGCTACCAACTGTTCAAGATCATGAATCAGGCCCCAACTGTTGCAAAAACTTTGGACAAAGGTCGCAATGAAATGAACATCAACTCATCAACTTCCAATTGACAAATTAGGGGTGGTCCGTAGAGAGGTTACAGGAAATTACCAGGTGGAACTGCTTCCTCATTATCTATTCAGTTGTATTAAAAAAGTCGTTCAACATTCGTAATAGAAAACTTTTCCCTACTTTTGCAACTCGTACAAAGTTGGCCAGTATCTGAAACAAAGTGGGGGGAAACTTCATATAAGATTAGTTGAACTCCATATGTAACTTTTCTTAGTCCTCATTTTCCAATGATCAGGTAACGTAGATACACCACTGTCTTTTTAACTTCTACATATTGCGTGACCTTCTTCGGCCTCTAATTACAAATGCAAACTCTATAAACAAAGTATAGTTTGGGTTTCCATCATTAAGTGGAAGACACAGGTAGAATTCAAAGATATAATAAGACAGTTTTGTCCTCCAAATATTATTAGATACACGTACACTTTAAGCACATTTATCCAAATTCCAATTTGGCAAAAATCATAAATCATCATATGATTTTATATCATATATCATCCAAGAGAGAGGGAAAAAAAGGAGGAAAATCTTGGAACTGATGCATTGCCATTCAATGAATCTTTGCTATTGGATAATTGAGATTATTCTTGATGGCACAAATGAATCTTACGTCGTTGTGATGCGTGCGGGTTTGAATGAGTCGCACCATTATTTTATTTGGAAAAAAAAACAAATGTAGAGTTGCTCCTGCCCTACTACCGTATGTATATAGAAAATGGAGACATCCCAGGGGAAAAGTTTCAGTCCTAAGAGTCTAAAGCATCAAATATTTATTGATTCTTTTTCCCAAACACTTTGATAAAAAATAAAAAAGAAATCAATTGAAGATTCCCAATCAGGCATAATTTTGCAGTAAAAAGTTAAACACCACCCGCATCTCAGACGTGGCTGCAACAGAGAAATGGTGAGAAAAGAAATCCCCCAACTCCCAACTCAATCACAATATCACATCATATGTAACAGAAAACTCCATACATGAATTAACACAAATTGCAAAATAAATTCATAAGTTCATCTGTAAATATGTAAACAAGTTGCTGGTGGTTGAAAAGAGGAAGTTACCTGAGTCAAATTCATATTGAAATTGGACGGGAGGAAGTTAATTAGGACTGCTACTGGGCTGGGTGAAGTAGCTGGGAAGAGAGAGAGAGCAGTGGAACGACAAAGAACTCATTAACTAATCCAGATTCCAAAGCACAACTTTTTGGATCAAAGTATTTGATTAGGCTACGGTGCTCACTTGTTAGTATACGATCTCACCGTTAAAAGGAAGGAGGAGGAGAGGGAGGAGGAGAGAGGGGAAGGAGGGTGAGATCGGTGTAAGCATTCAGTAACGCGAGAACGTGGTCAATCCCCAGAAGTATTAAACACTAGACACTATTTTTATTGTTACATTTTAGAGAATCGCTCCTAACAAAAATATCCTCTCACCATTTAGGCTAAACACACTGTTTCATTATAAGAAAAATCACTATACTAAATACGTTAGGTCCAAACCATTAAACAAGTCCATTATAACATGTAGCAATTATAGACTTGAATTCAATCATGATATTACCGTCTTAAGGACAACTATTTGTATAGAATTATGTATATGATAAATTGATAAAAGTAAGAAAAGGGAATTTATAAAAACTATTTGTATTTGGGGTGTGGACATCGACTAGCCGTATCGTTCAAAAGTTCCAGATTGGCCGACCAAATCAGTTGAGTGATTTGGTTTGGTTTCAAAAATGGTTAATATTGAACCGAGAAGCTGAGCAAGCTTTGCAATTAGTTTGGATTGTTTAGCGTTAATTTTGTTGTTGTTAGCACTAGATATAATTTGATTAATTATGACCATTACTATTATATTTCATGCATCACACACATTCATATTCATCTTTAATATAAAATCATATTTGGTAGTTTGTCATTTTGATCGAATAATGAAAGAAGAGAAAAGAGGAGGTGAGTAGAATCGGTGCGGCTGGCGGTTGGAGCCAGGCTAGTCGGCACGTGGCTTGTGCGGCGAAGCTGCTGGAAGGAATGAAACTGGCGCGAGGCCCGGGTTTTAGTGTGTAAGTGGATTGGGGCTATAGGCCCCAGTGCGCAGGAAAGAGAAATATATGCCCTGGAGCCCAACGGCCTAGCGCACAGAATTTGGAGACCAGAGTGTCGTGCAATTTTCATTTTAACTCTTTACATTTTGTTGAACGGCTCTTTAAATTTTCTTGCAACATCTTCTGCAGAATTTCAGTATCGAGATGGTGGATCGCTTGTTGGCAAGAAACGTATTTCAAATCTGCTCATCGGAAGATTGGTATCATGAAGCAATTCAATGACTTTTTACGAATTCCAAGCATGCCCATCGTTTGAGTCCGCCAAACGTGCGGCCCGGACACGTAGTGTTGGAGAACCATGCACCACAAAATCATTGGAAACGGTGGAAGAGCCATTAAGTTTCACAGTTCTACTTTGTGGGTGGGATTTACTTTCTATATGCGCTTGTGCCAAGAAGTTATCTATGCCATGAGATGCAAGCTTGCACGATTATCTCTGAATGTCCCGAGCCATGATGGGATTCATCAACCTTAGAAAATTCTTGATGACACAGAATTAACCATCAATGAGTTAAGTACTTCTTCAAGAGTCATCTTTGGGAAATGTCGGCCAATTGAAAAGCGTACCATAGGTCGCTCAATGCAATGGCGAAGAGACCATGACTAGCCTAAAGGACTGCTGGAGATTAGCATTGGTGGGAATCGGACACTTCACACACAGAACGTCGTCACGAAATTCATTGATGATAAGTGTACTATTTTGTGCCTCTGTCATGCTTAAACTTAAACATGATTTGTCTTAGTTTCAACTTGCTAAGCACGATCTTCTTTCTCAGCTTGTAGAATCACAATTTGGCGAGCTCAGAAAGAGCAATCCTGGCATGGAAGAAGAAAGATGCTGTCAGCGGCCAAGTGGCTTTGCTAAATCTTTGAGTGGCATTGTGGTTATTAGCCTTTGCATAAAGTGGTGGATTGCGTAAGAGGAAGTTGCTAAAAAGGAAGTTATTAACAAGTATCGCTACCATTGTTGAAGTGTTTGCTAATTAAAATTAGAGGAAGAAAAGGCATGCGTCGCTGGTTAAGAATGATTCACGGTGGAAGGAAAAACCAAAGAGTTCCTTCTCTGCTCGTAAGCGCTCTTACTTCTCCCAAAGAAGCTTGTGATTGATTTTCTTATGAAGGAGGGCAAGAAAATGCCGAGAGACACCGCTGTGGTTAAAGAGATGTTGTTGATCTGCCAAAGTCTGTCGCCCGAAAAGAAGTTAAGTCTTTTCTTTTGAGAGGATGCCCAGGGAGCATAAAGGGATCTGTCTTTGCCCTATGTCTACATCCGGGTTCAAGACGAAACTTTGTGTCTAGATTGGATACAAACACAAAAATTGGCTAGCCATGTTAGAAAGGATATTTCTGCTGCAAAAGAAGCCTGAGATTTTATTTCTTTAGTTATTTATTTAATCTAAAGCCATGCAAAAGGAAAAGCCCTTGCAGCGATCGTGAGGGGTGGACTCATGATCCTTGAGGAGTTTGCGAAATCTTGTGCACGTGAGCTTCTTAACTCTTATTTGCTTGTGAATCTTACATTTGCACATGTCAAGCTTGCTTGGAGATATGTTTGGGAAAGGTGGTTGGTGTGGCGTCTTGGCCAATCACAATCCATAGCCAGCGCCAAGAAGGTTGAAGTTGTATAAGCTACAAACTAGCGGTTCCTCTTGCCAAAAATGATTGCAGTTGGAGGCTGCTTGCTAAGTAGAAGTGAAGAGGGAGTCCTCTGTTTGCCCTCACTTGTAAGCGATTTAGAAAGCATATCAAGAGAATGAACTTGCACTTAAGAAAGCAGGTTGGCTACCACTGGATTGGCCGATAGAGATCTTGATTTGAGAAGAATTAAAGTCTTTTAGAGGATCAGTGCGAACTTTGTTACGCTTTACTCACCCCTAAGGCAGAGATCTTAGGAAATATGTTAACGAAAGATTGATTTGTAAGGAAAGAGTGCTAATGAAATTGAGTCCAAAATAAAGACTCCGAGGTTGTCTTTGCTTTCATTGATAAACGTGCATAAAGATTTTGATAGGTTCTGCTTAGTGCTAATGAAAATCTCCTAAGTTGAACAACCCGGCTAAGTGAACTAGGCTATGCGGTCGTCTTAGAGGAAGATCGTTAGACTTGAGGATTCTTGATGAGATTATAAAAAAATTTTATCTCCTTGAAGGATCTGCTAAGTTTTGATCCTCGCCTATATTGATGGAAGCGATGAAGATGAGGCCGCTAATATCTGGAGATGGTGGAAAGATGAAGTAGTTGAAGATGGCGTTGCGAGAGGAAGCGATGAGGCGCGGGTTTTTGCTAATATGTGATTGTTTATTTATTTAGTTGCCGTTGCGCTATAAGCGTTTCAGCGTTTAGCACACCGCTATGCTAGTCGCGATGCTATATTGTGAGCATTTTATTTATTGAGCCGTATTTATGCGATGCCCAGAAGAAGCGATTAATGAGTCACATGTTGTTAGTGCGTTTTGACTTTGTTGCTTGAACAGAATTCGTTTGCCATGGAGATCGTTTGTACAGGCAAGGTTCCATGGGTTTGTCCCAACTAAGTCGTTTACTTTGACACTTTGCATGTGCGTTGCCACAACATGCATTTGTCAAGTTAAATATGCGCTTTGTAAGTCACACACACGAGATCTTGTAAAACTGCGTAGCTAGTAGAGCAACTTATTTTTAAGTTCTGTGCACAAACATAAGTTCATAACCCGCACAAAAAAAAGGCATGTATAATGTGTGGAAATTTATGGGTGGCCGTAGCTACACCTTGACCAGCCTGCTGGTCCACCTCGAAGCGGCGTCTTGAGGATGTTAGGTCCTGTGTAGACACGAGATTCGCTATGCTTAGACACATCGTGCTTGAATTTGTATCAAAATCCGTGGCATGATAATCATGTCTTTGCCTCATACTTTTCCCAATATAGGCACAGGCATCCCGGTTACCTAATGGTGGAAAGCCTAAAGGGTCCTATTGGCTAATTCTGGCGACAGAAGCTCGAGGTTGTTATTGCTTGTTAAAGCTGAAACTACTAACCCATCCCGCGTCTCTGGATATCTGGGTTTTAATATCCTCCTAAGAAGGAGAAAGCCATGTTTGGGCTTTATTTTCCTCCTGGCTTGAAGAGCATGGAAGTTGTTATTGTACATGTAGTCAGACAAAATTTTGAGAAAGTACTTGAGTCCTTATTGAATAGAAAAAGATGGAGATACATAACAAAACTTTGTTGGAAAGGAAGCTGCCCAAAACAATTTAAGATAATCCTCGGCTTGTGAGGTTTTGTTCGATGCTTACTTATGGCGACTTGACGTTGGCAAAATAGAGTGCGAGCGAGATTCGAATATTTGCGGAATGTCAAACATAGTATTTTCTCCAAGTTTGTAGCGTTCCACCTTGCTCGATTTACATTTGTCATGGTGGCTTACTTGGAGGCCTTCCTGCGTCCGATGATGAAGGCTTTTCTCAAGATTAAATTTCCGGGCTCCAAAGCGCGGGTTTCAGCCTTTTATTGTGGCTAGATTTACGTAGTACAGCCTGACTGATGATTCGGGTGATGACTTTCGCGTGGCTCCTCGGCCCGGAAGGAGTCTAGGTTAGTGGCTATCTCGTGTCATTCTTGCTATCTAGTAGTTAGTGCTAATGGTTGGGTACAACGCTGCGCGGCGTTAGGAGGAATGATGACTTTTTAGAATGCCCGATGAGAAAAGAGAGTCTTCTTTGGTAGCTCGTCTTTTAGTTGTGGCAATCGCCCTAAGACTCAAGAGGCTTAATACAGCCCACTTCCCTTTCTTTTCCGGAGAGTTTTCTTGGGGGCAATCCTATATTTGTCTTTTTAGATGTCTCGGCCAGCGTTGCCTGAGGAGTGCCTCCCGAAGTGGACATGTCTTCTTGATGCCATATTTTTGGAAGAACTTTTGCCAAGTCTTTGCCTGGATTGCGAGGCCATTATCAATAGCGATTGAATGTGGGATTCCAAATCAATGGGCGATGTTCTTCCAAATAGAATCTTTCTATATCACGGCCCAGGTATTCGTCGTCATGGGGATTTGGCTTCGGCCCATTTGGTAGAAATAGTGATTCTTTCTTATCATCGTAATATTTACACTTTAGTAGGCTGGCATTGAAGGTCCCCACATTAAGTCAATCGCCCCGTACCTCGGACTTGTTTGCGGATGGCGGCGTTACGGCCTGGGAAAGTAATCTTTGGGGTAGTATATGTAGATTTGGTAGTTGTCTCATCTTCGCGTGAAACCCTTAACATCTTGTTCATGGTTGAAGTGCAGTGTGCTGCTTTGAGTTTTTTTTTCTAGCTAAGGATCCAACCTCATAATAATTACACCACTACAAACAACCTTCATGGATGAGGCTAAAAATGCGAAGGGTCTTTTGATATGGAAGCCGAGGCGGGAGATCGCCAGTTAAAGTCAGCATCTTCAAAAAATTAGCATGTCGTTCCACGTAGTAACATATTTAACCATATGGAGCTTTTGCAACTCCATTATGTATTTGAGGAGCATTCCATTAACTAAATAGTGAATAATGAGTCTTGCCAGCTTTTTGAGTGGTGTTAATTTAAACTATCTCCTTTGCTGGTTTCCTCTCGTCTGCTTGGCTTCTCAAGTATTCAGCAGGATCTCGTTGGGTGGAAGGCTGGTGAAGTCTAAAAGAGCCTAAAAGCTAGCCAAGAGGCGTCGGCATGGGTGTTTTTAAATGAGGTGCTTGAGAGTGTAAGTCAGGGGAATGCACCTAGCAGAAGCTCTTATGCCTTCTCCAAATGTTATTGTGCCATTCTTGGGTGCTTAAGCCTCGTACTCACGAGGCTTGATTGGCGATTAGCTGCCGGAGAATCGGAAGAATGGATTGCAAGCATCTTTACTACTGGAGTCATTTTTGCTAGACAGAGCTGACCGGTAGGGTCTACCGTGTGGCCTGCGTTGTTGGATGCCGGAAGCTTAAGAAGAAGTATTAGACTATTAGAGATTTAACCATCACAAATGAAAAAAAGAATTGAAAGCTTGCCTGCTCACACGATTGTTTTTGAGGCTCCATCGACATGTAAATGCCAAAAGTTCTTAGCCTACCTAGTGAGGGCGTAGCTTCCTGCCTGCCTGCCATCATTCGAAGCTGTTAAAATGCATACATCTGCGTTGTTGCCGAATTGTATGAGGCGATTTACTCGTCCACTAGGGTAAGGTAAGCCATAATGGCTCCAATGCTTAGGCTTTGATCATCATGTGGGGTTGGTAGATAAGCCATACTGGCCAAGTTCAAGCGTCCATTTCATCACTCATTGGCTTATATGGTTTTGTCGCAGGGAAGCTTTACTCTGATGGGTACTCGGTTTGGAAACCTTAATGGCCGTGTGCCTAAAAAATAAGGCATAAGCTTGATCTTGCTACGATTAGCACCAAGATCAATTTTTCAATTTTTAGTGTCTGGTTCCCCATGTCGATAAGAGCTTTAGAAGTATAGAATATACTTGATTAGGCTGACTTTTCGTTTGAAAGCAAAGCTTCTGCAACTTTAGATACCACCAAATAGATTAATAGATCTCATTGCCTCGGGTTTTGGCTAGTAAGCGGTGGAGAAGTCAAGTACTTCTTTAGATCTTGGAATGTCTTCTCACACTCTTCGTCTCCTTTGGTTGTTCTGCGACTCTTCGTCTGCCTCGAAGAAAGGCTTGCATCGGTCGGTTGCTCTCTAAAGGAGACACAGTTAATACTGTTGCTTTTCGGTCGGTTTTGGATCTTCTTAATTGTGGTTGAGACCATTTCCAAAATGGCTTTGATCACGCTTGGACGTTCCTTCTTTGCTGTGCCGCACCTAAGTTAGTGATGTGGTGCAATGGCTGGCACCATGCTCTGCATGATATCGTCGTATAAGCCTCCATTGTCTTGTCGATTTGCAATTTGAACATCATATTGACTAGTTCTTGCAATGCTGCAAGTAGCTCGCCTTGCTCGTTCTTGAGGGGCCAAAAGCATAGCTCGTACTTGCGATAAGTGCATCGCTCAATAGCGAGCGTCATTTGTCATGTCCAGGCTCAAACATTGAATTTGATTTATGCTTAGGAGTGTGTCTATGTGGTGAGCAGCTGATTTTCGGTTGAATCACGATTAAGTCGATTCTAGGAGCTGGATAGTTGTCTTTAGGAAACGCCTTGTTCGGTGGTGTAGTCCCCTGCGATGCTCGCCATTGCCCTTTTCCTTTTTCATGACTTCCCAACAAGAAATTAAAGCCTGTTCAATAGACTCGACTTCTAGCAACATCGATCTTCACCTCGATGAAGCTACTCGTTCGGGAGTGCAATGGCGCCTTTTACGACCACGAAGTTGGGTGTGGGATGAGAGAGAGCGTGGCTACGGGGAAGCGATCAAGGGATCGATACTGTCATGTCTAGGAGTAAGCATCCAAACATCTCGGTTCTCCACGCCCAAAAAAGTTGGTGAGTTATTTTCTTCAAGCTCAATCGCTGATCTGATTCTAGAGGAGTCTTCTCTAGCTGATTGGGATCAAGAACATAATGTATTGCAGTCCTCATCGGGTTCCCATCACTGCGCCGTCTATCAGGAAGCCAATCCGAACTCCATCTTCGATCAAATGCTCTTTATTAATTTCTATTTGGTGGAGGAAGAATCTTCCTTTTGGACTTCAACAACTATGGCTAGGTTGAAGGAGCTTCTTCTTGACTCCTTGGAGAATTTGTATGGTGCATCGTCAAGACCTTGGCTTGATCAAACTTAATTTCATTAATTCCCCACGGGATACGAAATCGGAGTCTTTTAGTACTCAATAGATGTCATTGCTCCTATTTTCATGAGTCAAAGTTGACCTAGGAAGATCCCATTACAATAAGGAGACAAATCATCTGGCGATCTATCTTGGCTTACGTCTGCGAAAGAGAGGCTTGGCAAGAAAGAAATAAATCGTAAAGTATAGTTGTCGATGGCAGATGAGTGAAACTGTTGAATCTAGTAGAACCTCTGTACGGCGTTTAATTGTGCTTTTTCCAAGCCTATCCTCTAAATTATTGATGGTTGGAAGTCTTGATAACACAATGTTTATACATTTATATTTGCCCATATTTCCTAAGTTTTATGCTATGTTTTTCTTGTGAAATTGGTTGTTTGATGTGATTAATTATATTTTGTAGATAATGGACCGTGGAAGACTTTGGAGTCTTTTGGTGAATTGAAGACTAAAAGGATCAAAACTGAGAAGAATTGAAGTCAAGAAGTATTCCAACAGTCATCAAATGATAAAGTGTTCCAATCCACAATTTAATGGCTGCTGTTTGGAAGTTATGACCTGGAGCTGGAAGGTGCTGTACAGAACTGTCATTTTGTTGGGACGTAAAAAATTCATCAGGACGAACTGGGTGTGGTGCAACATATTTATGGAATGCTCTGGATGTCTAGTTTCGACAGAATTTTACAGATCGTGATTCGGACGCTTCTAGAAGAAGTTATATACCTGTTTAGTGCGGGGGAAAGGTCAGTTCAGGAATTCTACGCGGAAGTGGAGTCAATTTGGATCCAGAAACCGAAGTCTGATAATGTTAGGATTCTGTTTGGGCTGGGATTCGATAATTGCGGAAAAGCAAAGCCCCTAACCTAAACCTAACTATATGTTCCTAGGAACGTGAAAAGCAGGAGGAGCAACGTAGAAAGAAGCGCACTTCACCCATACTGCTGGAGGATGACCAAGAGAAGACTCCAACGCCAAAGGGATTCTCCATTGTTTTCTTTTACATCTTGTCAGACTTGTGATCATGATTGTGATGGAGTATGTCTTATTATTATAATTTGATGGTCATGATGAACTAATCCTTTATTAGGATCCGATGTGGCCTTCATGATAATTCTATATCTTAGTTAACCCGCTTCATTCTTTTATCAATTCAAGGTTTCCTAGTTTCATTCATTGTGCTTAAATAATTCTATGTTCATGTTATTGATTAGCTACTGTAATATGAATTTTTAGATGTATGAGACAAGGTTACATAGTAGACGCCCATGTGCTTAGCCTTGGGAATAGCTCTCTTGGATAGATAAATTGTTGTTGATCTACGGACGCCATGCTAATACCTTTTTGGTTTTCTTTGTTCTTCTTACACTTAATGGATTTTGATTATTTATTGACTTAGACTAGAAGGCATGCATGGTTAAGTTGATGATTAAGAATACTTGAACCAGTGCCCTAACGGATAATCATAATAAAAGAAAACTGAACCTAGAACTGAATTAGATTGTTCTTACTAAGTTATCTGACATAAAGGTGGATTGATATGGTGAAGTCGGATATAGATGTTTCCAACTATTGTTTTCAGAAAATTATTTCATAATTCTTTAATTTTATTGCACTTAAGATTACTTGATCAACTTCTCTTTTTGAAGTTTAATTATGCGAGATTAATAGTTTAGTTGTTTAGTTATTTTTATTCTCTTTACAGGAACTACAAAATTGGATTTAGTTAGGTGACTTTACAAATCATACAGCCAGTCGACACTCGTATTTGCTTGCTATACTATCATATCGATTAGTACTTGCGAGAAATATAATTTGTTCATCGGAATGTTTGCTGCGCTTTCGTTTGTCACCATCATCTTGAAAATGTGCCCTAAACCCAATCATGAGATGATGCTTAGACATTTTAGATTTTTAAACTAATGTAGTTTTAATCTTGAGGGCATATATTATTGCAGGTCATCTCTCTCTCTCTCTGAAGGGGCGTTTCAGAAAAACCAAGTTTATTTAGGCAACATCTATAGCATGCAATTAACAATTAAAGGCGGAATCATGCTTGTATGCACTCCAAAAACAAAACTTTACCCAAGAAATTCAAAGCCCTAGTAGATATGGTAGACAAGACTCAATTCAAGAACCATTTGAGTTGAGAAATCATATCACCTTTATTGATTCCTCTTTTATAGCAAAGGCTAATCACCAAGGAGAGGGGCCTTCATTCCTTGCTTGGATGAGGATGGTTGAAGAGAGGTTTCTCCAAGTTCCCAAAAAATTGAGAACCTCAAAGATTTTTCCCACAAGGAGAGCCTTGATGAGAGATGGGTGCCTAGAGGAGTGAGATTATAGCCTATTTTCCTCTAGGGTAGCGGCCTCTTTGAGAGAAGAGAACTTTCATTCTCATCAATTCTCCCAAAAAGAAAACCATAATGTTAAAATGTTATAAAGTTGCCTTTATAGCATCTCACAATGTAGTGGCAAACTTGCCAATTAAGCAAGTTCACTACATTGCACTAAATGGCGGCCATTTGGGTTCAATGGGCTGTTTGGGCCCTTATGTTTCCATTAGTCATTAGAAAGTTGTCATAGCTTAAGTCAATGGAAGCCAATTTAAAGCCCATTGGCGCTGAGCCCAAAAGCAACAAGGAGTCTTTATGAAACTTATTCGTTTGATTAATTAACATATTAATTAATCCTTGCCTGTAAATAATTAAACCATTTAATTATCCTTACTCATCTCCATTATTTCATCAATCTACTGCCTTACGATTATACGATCCATTAGGTTCCTTTTGGCGGTGGTGGAGGATTAGAACTCTTTCAAATCTGGTGTGAATTGAAACATACTTTCAATTCTCCCGCTGAGATTATATACGCTTTTTAGGGCACTGGCGCTTCGCCCAGAGTGACCTGCACTGCGATATCGCTGCTGCAAGCTAATGTCACGAGAAGGTGGAGAACCTGTCGATTTAGGATTGCAATGCAAATACGGTCTTTCTCCTAATACAATACTCTACGATCACATTGTTTGGTTTGATAGTTTATTTCATGTCTACTATCCCAATGTGATTCCATTAGTTATATGATTACATTGAATATGATTTAGACGACTTCCTCATTCTCATTTCACATAATACTCTGAGGAATTCTTAATCATATCATAGGAAATATTCTCCCTCCAAACGGTTTGAGTTAAAGATCATTATTTACTTCTTGCCTCCATAGCTGGTAATAACCCCAACTATCTGGTATTAAACACCTCGGATGGGGTGACTTTGACCACAGTCAAGATCAAGTACCTAACCACAAGACAACTATGATGCCTCTCGGGTCAAGGACTACTTTGCATCATCCCAACTATAAGGATTCTCATGACATGAGTATAGAGAACTCCTCGCGTTGATCGTGTTGATGGACTCATTCTATATTGAGCACCTACGCTTATCTTGGTGTCGATTACTTAGCTATTTCGAGACTAGTCACTCCCTGAGAGAAGATACTGTACATCTTGATCTTAGCAGTTGTCAATGCCCAATTGGCAATCCTATGATCGAGAACGTTTTAGGATATGTCTCATGAATGAGAATGGTCTCATAGACCTAACTTGTTTAGATTACATTCTAGTAAGCACATATTCCTTGGACTTATTGTTTAAGCATATAACATTTATATGAGACAAATTTAAACAATAACGTTTGCCGCTTTATATTAAACTAAATTAGTTTTAATAGTTGAAGAATATGGAAAAAGTATCATCATATGATTGGTTTAGGGCACATTTCCCAACAATCTCATTACATGGTATATGCCTTTACAATAACTCTAAGGAGATATATACTCGAGGATGCTGAGTGTAATCTAAATAAGTTAGGTTTGAGACCTTTCTCTCATACACATATATCCTAAATATTTCTGATCATAAGTTGCCGGTTGGGCGGTTGACCAGCAAGGTCGGTACATACTATGTCTCTTCTGGGGTGACTAGTATCAGTCATTAATGCGATATCAGCATCAGGCGAATTATTAATAGGAAATTGCTTCCTAGAAGTGAGTGTATAAAGCATGATTGCGAAGTGAGATCTCATACTAATGTCTTGTGAGAACTCACAAGTTGAGATAATGCAAGTGCGTGATTGATTATGTTAGAAGCCACTCTGGTTTAGTGTCACTTTACATAGTTGGGGTTATGTTGCTAATCACGGAGATAGATGTATGTATAACGGATCTTTAGCAGCCATATCGTTGAGAGGTGAATATGTGATATGATTATAAATCTTTGGCGAGTATAAATGAATTTAGGAAATCTTCAAATCACATTCACATAAATCATATAGTCGATGATCACATTTGATAGTAGACATAGACAAACTATCATCCAAACAATGTGATTAAGAGAGTATTTGTTTAAAGAATGATTGTATTCCATTGAACTCTATTCTCCTCGAGCTAAGCTTGGATAGCCATGGGACACTATTGAGTGTCATTCATGGCTAATATGAAAGCTTTGAAGATTATTAATCATTAATATTGCTAAAGGAGGAATAAAATGTAGTTTCAATTCACAATGGAAACAGCCCACTACCTATTCTGAAACCTGATGATCGTACACCTTCAAAGGAAAGATTGAAGACTTCCTATGAAGTTGGTAGAGAATTAAATGGTTTTAATAATTATAGGCTATGATTATTTAAATGTTAATTGTCATGCGAAAAATGTTTCATTTAAGACCTCACCACGGTTGTAGTTTGAATAAGAGAAAGAGCAATGGGCTTGTATAGATAGTTCAAGCCCATTAACATGAGTTGGATGACAGCAATGTGTGAAACAACAAAACCCCAAAAAGCCCATAAGAAATAGGCTTGGCCAAAATTCCTAGAGAAGGAAGAAGTGTGGATTTCAAAGTGAAATCAATAAAGCTTTATGACAAATTGGCTTTAAAAGTTTGGAATGGGATCATTATTCATATAAGTTGAAAAACGAGTTTTTATCACCCTTCTCTCCTCTTGGCCCAGGTATAGGAGTGAAGACACTATTCATATTTCTTCATCCTTTCACTCAAATTCTTCAATTTCGCAAAGAGCTATGAAAGGTTTGATCTTCGGCCCAGGAGGCCGAGAAGTCGCGGGCAACATGATTGATTCAAAGTTCAACCCCAAGTTGTCCAAGCAAAGGTGTTAATCCATGGGTGAGGATTCTACAAGGGTAAGGAAATCACTCCTTTACTTTGTGAGTTATGTTGAGTCTTGATTCGTATTACTAAGTTTTAAGGTCATAGGAAAAGTTTTGATTTGAGTATATGCTAGCTAGAGCCTTTAATTTGTTAATAACAGTGCATAAGTGTTGCTCAAATGAACTAACAATTTTACTATTTTTCCTTCACATTATTTTGTCACTATAGCATGAGCTAGCTGGATGAGATTACTAGGGCATCTCATCATGGGAAAGTCTACTCCTTACGCGTCTTTCGGTAAAGCCAATGATCGGTTGAAGCCGTCATGTAACTTGGACTTGTGGAAACTAACTTCACTGTTGGATCTTTCTACATATGCATTGGAATTATTTGGTTTGCCCTGAACACTACTGATTCGGCAGAAAGATGCTGCCATTGATGAATCATCTTATTGAAGGTTCGATTTGACCTTGGTGTTAGTTTTGGATGCACTCTTGGAAGGCTTGAAATTAGAAGATATATAGAATGGTTCAAAACTTCCAAATCCACGATTTACGCAAAGGCATGATCATATGATTTTATTGAACACACCCACCACCAAAAAAAGAAGTAGCACACGACCAAAACCCCATTCGTTTGCACAAAGATAAAATTACGTCACTTAAACATTTAGGCGGCGAAGAAAAATGCTCGATTTTACAGCACAAGTATGTCGCTGACGAATTTTGCAATTAGGAAAAGCAGCTGCAGAGCCATGCGTCTCTTTAAAACTACGGCAAAATGCTTCATCGCGCACAAATGGCGATGAAAGGTTTTTTTTTCGTGGAAGAAAAATTAAGCGACATGACTTCATTGCCCCTAGAGTTTGGCGGCAGCCCAATTATTCATTGCCCTAAGTTTAGGTGTGAAATGCATAATATTATTATTAATGTTGTTGATCTTAGAGTTTTTGTTTATTTTATTATTTATAAATAAGTAGTGAAGCTCTATCTTTGAAGCAACACTCTAAATTGTACTAAGCTATAAGTTTTGGGTGACGATATAATTTAGGTAGCAGCAAGCCATTTTTTATTTTTTATAATTAATTAATAATTAATTTTATTAAATTAGACATTTTAATTAATTTGATGATTTAAGTATTTTAAAACACAAAAAAAATATAATAAAATGTACCAAAAGCTATTTATATTATATATAGAAATGTACGTACCAAACAATAAAAAAATATAATACTATCTAATACAAATTGACTATGGAGAAAGCGGTGGAAATCTGCGAGTGGGGCGGTTTGGGGCAGTGTTTGGAATCGGATATGGCATGCAGCAATGTAATGGACAACTTGAGGAGCACATGGAATTTGGCTGTCACCATTTTGCCTGAGGCTGCGAGTGCGGCCGGGTTCAAAACTTAGCCTTGACAAGTTGACGTCTCCCAAGTGTTTCGAAAGATGAGGCACAGTATCGATGAATCGGACGTTCCCCGTCCCCGTGCAGCCTACTAGGCCTACGACTAAGGGTCCAATCCCCAACATCTCAATCAATATTTGAAGACCCACATCCTCGTCCCGGAGTCACACTGCTCGATAGGGTCTTTGGGGGAAAGGCTTTGTGATGCCGCTTGAGAAGAGCATTTCTAATGCTCTTCTCACCATCTTAGCCTACAATAATAAGAAAATACGTATTAATATTTTAATAATTATAAATGAAAAGAAAAGCAACGATTGAAAACTACATGGAGCTACTCGGCCCGTCTCATCCGGATGAACATAAACTTCGCTTGAACATACGATCTTTGGAAACTTAGAACCATCCTAAAAAAATGTTCAAGAAATAATCAAAGAATTTTTAAAATTTATATTTTATATTAACATTTATATTAAAATTTAAAAAATAAAAATGCTCTTTTACCTCTCTCGTCCTTCTCAATCTATAGGAGAAGGGTTTTCGGAGAACAGTGGTGGAGAAGTTTTATTTTTGGGCCTATTAATCTTATTTACTCAAGAAAGGATCTCTTATATTAAACCCAAAATTTATTATGAGTACATATATTGGAATAAAATTATAAAATATTATTATACTTGCAAACTTGGAAGCACGAAAATGACCCCAACCACTCCCAATCATCGCGTTCCATGTCAATTCCTTAAGGCATCCTTCGGTGTTAGGTAGGCGTGTAATCTGATCGACGACACACCGTGCGACATTCGCGAGTTGGGTTAATGCAAGGCCCTTAAGTCTTTTTCTTTCTGCCAAAAAAAAAAAAAAAAAAAAGCATTCATGGATTTAAAACTACCTTACAACTCTCTTTGAAAAATCGTGAGACCTGCAACCAAAAGTATAACTTATTGTCCATAACCTCCAAACAATAATACAACACATATTAACCAGCATTTTCAACAACTATATATTCATATATTATCTCAAACCAATGTTTATGACATGCAATCAATTATGAACATTAGCAAATATTTTAATATGCATTTTAAACGAGAAAAATAAATAAAATAAGGGTGGAAAATTTTGCTTATTACTTGTATATGGAACATCTCCTTCGACTATGGGTCCTTGAAGTTTAGAGATCATTTGATGCGTGCGCACGATGTCGTCGGTGAGCTCGTGACGAGCACTCACTAGCGATGTCACTGACGGAAAAGAGAGAGAGAGGTGGATAGCGGCGCCTCGGAAGTAACCGGGCTTGCGGCCAATGCTTGAGTAGGCTCTACTCAGGTGGAGCTTTACCGGGTGTATGGGCTATACGGGAGGTGCACCTAACCATGCGTGGTGATGGTGCGTAGAAATCCTAACATGACATGCAGCCAAATTAAAACCAAAGATTACAAACATATTAAAAAACAAAAATAAAAAATTAAACAAAACATACAAATTAAACAAAAATCCTATATTCCTACAACCCTCGAACCACCCCACACCCCCACTTCGCCCCTAAACCTCTCGAACCATCGGCCATGCATCTAAAACCCCTCGAACCACCCCACCCCCTTTTTATACCCTACCCCACTAAACTCTAATTTACCCCAACATACGAATTGGCAAATTAATTGAAGAAAAAAATTAAAATTGGGTGAAGAAATTACCTTAATTTTTCGAGGAGCATGATAGATGGTGGTAAGAGGTATGGCGATTCGGTAGTTTGGATTGGAGGAGAGTGGCTTGATGAAGAGGGACGGGAAGAAGTGAAGAGGACGGAGAGTAGAAGTGAGTGTCGAGAGAGATAAGTGAGAGGCGGAGAGGGAGAGTGAGAGCTGAGAGTTGTAGAAATTGGAAGAAGAAAAAAAAAGAAGAAAAGGGAGTTCGGATTTTTTTTTGATTTTAGACGAGAGACTTGGGCGACGAGAATTTTTAAGGATTTCGTCGGGCAAGATGAATTAAGAATTTAAACCCGGCCCAAAATTTTGTAAACATAAAAATTTTAGGTTTATGCAATGAAATTTAAATTTTTTTTCGTCACTCAAAATCTAAAAAAGTTAAAACCTGCTTAGAAATTTTTGCTTGGTGTGGAGATTTTTTAGATTTTCTTGCTTGACGGGGAAATTTTTAAGCTTTGTCATGAAAAATCTAAAAAATAAAACCCAACCCGACCAAAATTTTCAACATTTGTGTGAAGAACACGCATAAATTCACCATGCTAAAAAAATTTAGGTGACAAATAATGTGTTCGTCACCTAAACATACTGCTTGTTTGTTGCGCAAGCAGTAACATTGTCGCCTAAGTATGAGGAAATTAATTCTAAGCCGTTCTTCTTTTGGTACTAAAAAGAATGACTTATTCATTTCTAAATGAAGTAATTTTTCAATGATGACCTTGAAGAAGAGCTCTTATATATTGAGTGATTCAAATATTAAAATAATTATTAGCTAGGTATGTTTACACATTAACATTTGTAGAAAAAAATCCTTATAGTTAAAAATTCATAATAATTAATGCACAAATTATGAAACAATGTAAAAAATAAATACAAAAGCGCTACGTAATGAGAAGGTCTACAACATTTGTTAACAAGTCAACTCCAAAAGTTTGGACACCAAAAACCATGAACCTAGATTTGTTTTAACTATCAATTGTCGTTCGTTTATGCTACGTTATTCTAGCTTGATTTCTTCACTAGACTTTACCAAACCACACAATCTTACCTAAAATTAAAATAGCAGTTAATTGTTGACATCATGTCTCGATATTTACAATTTCATGAAAAATATGTCAATGTTATATAGTTTCTACAAACTTTATGAACTACGAGTTATATTTTCACAAACTATATAATTATCGGGACATGATATCAGCGATTTGAACCATTCAACTTTTGAAATTAATAAAAGATCGTAATGTTATCGATTCAGAAAAATAATAGTATTTTATTCGGAAGTGTGAATTAAGCGAAAAATGTCCTTGGTTGACCTTTTGGTTGACTTTGGCGTTGTAACTGCGTGCGACCCTTTCCTTTGTATTTCTTGTCGTGCTTGTAGATTCTGACAGCGTGGAGCGATAGCGGGGCGTCGTTGAGAGTCGAACAAATATTTTACGAGCGTTGGATTCTTAGACGTTTTCCGTGCTTTTATTTTAGGACAGTTTGGTAGTTGGGTTGGGGCCCTGACTTTCTGTTGGCCCCATGTGGCCTTGTCCCCTGTCTCATTGACTCTCTGTCCTCTCTCTCTCTCCGTGCCTTCTCTGTCTGCAAACAAAAACAAACCTCACACTTTTCTCTCAACACAGAGCTCCCCTCTCCCTCTCCTTTGAGCCATTCTTTGGCCAGAAGTGAGATTAGCAGCCAAACCTGCATTTTCATGAGCCCCAAATGATACTGCGGACCTGCAGAGCGAGAAACCGAGAAACTGACTTCGAGAAAATCCCCGACGGGCTTTCGAATTTCTTGTCTCGGCCATTTCTCGGTGGCTTAGAGTTATTACCTCCAAACTCATCACCAGCGAGTTCTGGAAGTCGAGGACCTCGCTCAAGCCTTGGGTGGCGGCGTTTGGCGAGAATCGTCAGCCAAGATTGGCCGGTTTTGCCAGGTGGACTTTCTCATTTCGAGCCACCTGCGGCCAGATTTTGGCCCCCAAAATGGTAAATTCTTCTTCTCCTCACTTCTAGCTTCATTTTTGGTAGCAGATCGTGTAATTTGGCCTTGAAATGAAGAAGTTATGAAGCTTTGAAAATTTCCCAGAAATTACGACCAATTTTCGAATTAAGCGTACGGCAGGAAAAAGGGCTGAGATGGCGTCGACAAGCGGAACCGGACGGTCTGGCGGCGTCGACAAGCCCGGTTGAGGAGCGGTGATAGCGTCGGCAATCCCGAGCCGGCGCGTGGCGGTGCATGGCGCGTGTGACCTCACGGCCGCACGTGCGGCCGCGTGCGGCGCACGGCGGCCGGCGGTTTTGGGTTTCGGAGCCCGTGGCACTCCGTTCGGGTTTCGACGTCGTTTTCTTTGTATTTTGAATACTTTATTAATTATGGAGTGTTCTACAATAGGTTGGCGACAGAGTGGAGAATGCGAGCGTACAATTAGGCTACTTCGGCATCATTATATGTAGTGGGCCCTTTCCTTATTAAATTGATTATTTTTGTGCTTGGGAAATTATATTTAGCCTATGCCTACACTTTTAATTGGTATTTATCTTGTTTGAATTAAGTAAACTTTAGTATTATATTGTTATGCTTGGTTTTACTAGTGTGACTTGACTATATTTTATGGGTCTTGGACATTGTGCTATATTATATTGCCTATGCTTTAATTGTGGTTTATACCTATGCCTAGTGATTTTGGGATTTATATTTATGCTTGGCGAACCTTGATTTATGCACTTGGCGAGCCTAGGGCTATATTTTTGGTGAACAGCGAGTTTGATGTCTACATGTTGTTTTGGTTCACTTGTATATTATTAAATTGGTATTTGTACCTTAGTACCCTTGTGGTTTTATACTTGGCCTAATATTTTAAGTATTTTGGTATATACTTGGTATTCAGTGCGGCATCGTGAATACCTAATTATATGTTTACTTTTTGAGGTTTATTCGAGAAAATTACCCCACCTTATTTTATTAGAAATTTTCCGTGGTATGTTTTTGCACGGCTCAATTAGGAATGCTTACGCGATTATTCGACAGTGTCGGGGCGAGGACCGGCTTCACGTGGTTGTTCACCCGCTTGCTGCGGCTCACTTTGGATCCATCGTAGGTGCCCGGCTGTTCTAGGTTGCCTTGGTATTTCGAACTTCGTTGTGATGCGGCACGCGCCCGGCTAACTTGTATGTAGTACATGAGTGTAGCATTATTTATACACCCGGCTGTTCATGACGAATACCTCTGTATGAATTTCGTGTGTCTACGTCATACCTATCGTATACCTGCTTGTTTATATTGTGATCTTCTTATCGGATTTCGCGTGCCCGCGGAGGCTTCTCTTTGTTTGCGAGTTTCCGTACTATCTTATTTTATACGGTTTTTGTAGTAAGTATTTTTACTAAATTTGTGGCTTTCTGCTGTTTGATTGTAAGTACATTTCCATACTTACAGCGATTTTCCACCTACTGCGTAGTATGTTTTCGAAAAGTTTAGAAACTATTACTTGTTTTGACGGCAAGGGTTATTACTTTCGAAAGGAAAGGTTTTACAAAATAATTATTTATGGCCCACTCACCATACGTTTTTGCGCCCCTCGGATAAGTGGCTTGGAGGCGTCGCGTCGAGGCAACATTGGTATGAGCAAATGTAGATTTCTTGGTACTTGTAATTATTTAGTGACCATTGCCTTGTACAACGAGTTTTTATTTTATTAATTCTTTCGCTTGCACTTTCGTGCACTGCGATCTTTTATTCATTCGATTTGTTCAAATTATCCTTATTTCTTCAAAATGGCTTTCGTCACCCCGCGTGAGGTGTGAAGCGACACACTCGACTTTAGGTGTCCTGTACATCGAATTAGGGGATGTGTCATCATGTTTTCAAAAAGCGAGCCGTCTGAAAAAACAAAAAAAATTGGGCGAGTGTAGGAAGAGAGAATTAAAGCAGGCAAGCTTAAAGATTTTGGGTTTTCTTTGTCTACATATTTTGAGCAGCGAGCATATTTTTGTCACCAAATGTTTCTTGAAGCGACGAAACTATCTTCGTCTCCCAACATTTTTCCTCTTTTATTTTTTAATTATATTTTATTAATTTAATTTTTTATTATTATAGTTCTAAAACAAATTATTTAAGAGCATATACAATATTATTTTAATTCGGATACAAATTAAACAAATTAGAGTAGTTTTTATATATTTAAAGCGTACATACAAACCAAATAAAAGATTATTACATTAATCCAAATAGCGACTACTACGGTGGTGGTGCCTAGGCAACTGATCGACCTCATGCCGTCTTCTAGTAACACATCTTGAAGATGTTATCAATCTATTTGATCTTGTCGATATTGACACATCGTCACGACACGCAGTGTCGGAAGAATCTTGTAGACACGTGTTAAGTAGCGAAAGCCAATTATGCATGTATATGTGAAAAAAGTGAGTAGATTTAGAAGTTGGAAGCGAAGTAAGAGTGCATTGATAGGTAAAACTCATTAATTACGGTGCATAGCAGTCGAGCATAGTAAATAGTGCAGGAATAAAAACATTCATCCTCGTGAGGATGGATAAGTAAGTTAACTAAAAGTAGGAGCAATACTATCCCCTCATTTGGAAAACATGTATGGTTTTGAAAAAATGCGTCATACTCCCCGTGTGATCCTCGAAATGCTATAATAGTAATGCGAATTGCTCCTCGAAAATCAGCGAACTACTGAAACAGTACTCTAAAATTATTGACATGGGGAACATGCTAGGTGTATATGACTAATAAACAGTACTGTGACGTGAGTCTAGCAGCTAATCGTTGTGCACAAAGTGCGTTACACAAAGAGTCGAGTTACCTAGTGCAACCTAGAAACGAGGCTAGTACACAATGGATTCAAAGTTGCATAGCGGTGGCAGTGACATCTCCCGAAACGTCAAAAGCTAGTCGGCCATAGGGTAAGTATTAACTACACGAAGTGTTCTACATCTCTTGATGAGCAACATTATGGAAAAATGTATGGCAAATATAATACGAATGTTCTACACTCCAACAATCGCATATGATATGAGTCATGCTAACCATTTAAGCGATGAAAACCATACATAATAATATATTTATAAAACAAAGACCCACTCACTCTGTAAATGGCGATGCGTAGCCCATATCCTGGAAGTAGCCGTAGTCCTCACGGATAAGTCTCACCTATATGAGATATCACTATAGTAATGATTAAACTTCGTAAGGTTACTAATTAAACTAGTGCGACACTTGTCCCTTGTTTGCTCAACATGGAGGTCCAAGCTCACAAAGTAAAATACCATACGTCTTTGCCTCTAGGTAATGCAGCGCCAGATCACAGTCGCACGTGCCTCACGGTACGCGATCATCTCTTTGCCAACTCACAGCGGCTCCGGCCGTGAGGGTCCCAGCACCAGTCAAGCTGACGGCGTTAGATCTGCGAATATTCGGCATCTCTGTTAAATCTAGCGAGAATATTTCTAATGGCGTTAAAGGAATATTTACCGGTTTAGACCATTTGCTAATGTCGCCAGTGTCGCTGGATGGTCTAGGCCAGAGTCCCAGCCGATTAGCCTAAGCCTTAAGCTGTCGCCATCAGCAGGAATTTTGGCCCCGAGTTTTGGAGAGAATTTTCAAATCTCCATTATAGCCCCAGCTTCCCATTTCTTGGCCATTCACGTTCTTTATGTCCAAAATGAAGCTAGAGATGGGCATTAGAATAGCGGTGTACCTTTGGTTTTGGCCGTACAAGCTCGGAAAATGGCTGTAATTGCCTTGAAAGGCCACTGACATAGCTTTGTCGATCTCGTCAAAACTCCAACCAACTCAAGCAAGCGACATATGAAAATTCATCTACTCATGAAAAGGGCAATGGTGGTAGTAAGAAACCTCACCTTGGTCTAGAATGACGGGAAAATTGCGAGGAAGGTCGGTTCTTAAAGTGAGCTTTTCTTGTTAAGCGGTCGAGAGTTTGGACAAGCGGTTTGCAGATTGAGTCTGGGGCGTTGAGACAAAGATGGTGAGTGATTTTTAGTTCGCCTCGGTTCGACGGAGTTTTTAAATGAAGCGTGCCTTGTGCACATATGGTGAGGAGAGAGAGAGAAATGAAAATGAGGAAAATGAGAGGAAAAAGTGGCGGGGGAATAAGAGAGGGGAAAAAGAGATATTTTTGGGTTTTGAGGGTATTGTGCACCCACAAAATAGTAAAATTACCTGCGGTCTCGTGTACAAAATATCTCGAGGAAATTATTTTATAACAAATTTTACCCGGGATGTTATAGATGTCGATCTTATCAACATCAAAGTCCATCTAACCAATTATCAAAATTATGAAAATATTTAAAATAATAATAATATTATTAATTAAAAAATAATATTATTATTAATTAAAAATAACTATAAAATTTCTAATTGACATTTGATAGCTCTTTGGAAACGACTTCTTCCTCTCATCGGCACTTTTTCTAAGACGACCACTCCATAGGCAATGGGTCCACACTATGGCCCTTATGATGTGTGCACCCGGCAGCGTGCACCTCCGGTCCTGAGCGTACCTAGCATGGGATCATATTGATAATGCATCGCGTATTTTCCCTCATGCGTGCGATACTTGTGAGACCCTGCATTTTTCTTGTGAAAAAAACAAATTTATTCAAAACCAAACATAAAATTCTACTAAACATTGACATAACCTCCCCTCAAAATATAACATTCCATAACATGCAAACATTCATATTCATCTAATGTCCACCTCAACCAAGATTTGCAACAACTAACCAAGTATAATAACAACAATATATTTATTTTAATTATGCAATTAAACACGAACCAAAAACAATCGTAAAATTTGGGGTATTGCACATGCGTGATCCTTCTCCTCACACGTCACAATCGGTGCAATCGAATGAATTTTCCAAACTCGACATCTACAAAATTATAATTTTAGTTATTTTAATTAGCTAGAAAACCATGCAACCGTCCCCTTACCCCGCTAACAAAGGCCATAGATTCCATGTTACATCCGTCCTAAAAATATTGTATTTTATTCGTATGTAAATTGACGAAAATGCCCTTAGTGGTACGTGTTTCTGTGTGAAAATTTATTCTTCTTGACTTAAATTCGTACTTTTTTGAGTAGTACTTTTTACCACGAACCCGTAGGCACGCCAAGCGGGATAATTTACCGGACTTATAGCAGGACAGAGATTACGATTATTTTTCGGGTAAAATACGTGCGGTATTTTTTATTTTTCGGTAGGCTGCGAGTGGTTTCAACAAAGCGGGTGCTCTGCACCCTTATGCTTGTTCGACTGCACTTGTTGCATGCATTTTGGTGTATGTTCATCGGTTGAACTTTCTTCGCGTTAAATGGAAGCATTGCGTTGTGATTTTCCATCACGTGCGGCTACCACTCCAGTAATCTCTCTTTTTTGTCCCCCTGTTTTTCCCCCAGTGGGTAAAGTGATTTGTGGTTGCTTGTCGAGAGTCACACACATTCATTCCCCTTTCCTTTGTTACGCAAACTTGAACTCAAAACCGTGGCCTTTCTTCTGCTTTATCACCATCAACAAGAACTTGAACCTTGTTCAAACCATAAATCAAACTTTGGTATCCGGGCGTGGGTACTTGAGAAGCCCGAACCCCGGAGTGAGAAAAACAAAATTTACTCCAAGCCACCACAGTGGCTTTTGTCCAGCTCTTCTTTTACGTTTTCTTCGTGCAAACCTCACTCATTTGTCATCCTTATTTGTAACCGAGTCAGGGTATTTTGGAACCGAAGCACAGAAGGAAAGCCGAGAATTTACGGAAAACCTTCATTGAAGTTGAAAATTTCCCCACTTGAACTTTGACGTTTTTGGAGCTCAAATCTACCCAAAATCATCACCAAACATCTTCGGAGACCTTGGGAGACAGCAAGCTTTGGAAGTGGAGAAATCGGCGAGGCGGAGGAGTTGGTTTTGGCCGGTTCTTCGAGACATTTTTAGGCCAGCCGGAGCCACCTTTTGAGGTGTTGGTAAGCATTTTGAACTCTACTCGTCTCTGGCTTCATTTTGATATGTAGATCGTAAAATTTGGCTTAAGAAATGAAGTAGTTAGGAAGCTTTGAAAAAAAAAACCCAAATCCAGCTGACAGTAGCGGCGCGAAAGGAGTGGAGAAAGATGGCCGACAGCGGCGTCAGCGATGACATCGGCGATAACGTCAGCGATAGCGTCAACAAACGATTCGGACGGCTGTTGGCGTGTCGGCAAGTTGAGCCGGCCAGGCGGCGTTAGCGATGGCTTTGTCGGCAAGCGATTACGACCCGGCATTGGCGACGTCGGCGTTGACTTTAACGATTTTAATAGCCGTGTTCAGCGAGCTCGCCCCTTCCGGCCCGAGCGTGAGCCACCATTTCGGCAGCCGTCTTCGCGAGGCGACTCGTGGCTTGGCAGTACTACGAGGTGAGTGCGTATGGTAATTTTTGGTGTTTTTAGACACTCCAATTTAAGCAAGCAGTGGAGAATTCTGTCTTTCCTTAATTACTTTGGATTAGACTTGGTTAATGATTAGTATAGTAACTTTCCATATAGGTGAGACCTATCCCAGAGGAACTCAGTGGTCGAGGCTAAGGTACAATGACTACGACCAGAAGCGACATGCAGTGGTAGGCCCTTTCTTATTAAAATATTATTATTTCTCAAATGTGTTCAATTATGGTTTTATGAACTTGTATAGCATGCCATGATTTGTAAGCTTCGATAAATGCTTTACTTATGATATTATGATGTATTCATCATGCTTTTTAGCGTATTTTGGTTAAATGTTGGCATGTCTATGCGTATTTGAATTCTTTACTTGTCACGCATATTGCACGCGGTGTTAGCTGTGCGAGGGTAGACCAACTTCACGTGTATGTTCACACGCTTTACCAACACGCTCACTTTGGATCCATCGTAGGTGCCGGCTTGTTCTAGTGCGCCTTGGCGACTCGAACTCGTTGTGATGCGCTTAGCGCCCGGCTTCACGTGTATGTAGTGCTAGAGCGTTTATTTGTGAAACACGGCACTGTCATGTAGCTACTTTACGCATGACTTGTGTGCTATGTTTATGCGATAATGTGCTGTTGTTTTTCTTCTTTGTTGATTTATATCTCACCGTATCCTTGTGGCGGCTTTGTCCCCAGTATTGATAATTGTTGTTTATTGCTATTAAACTTATATATATTTTGGCAAATTACGAGGTTTCTGGCCCGAGGGGTTACTTCCACGCTTTTTGAAAAAGATTTTATAAAAGCGTACTTGGCCCACTCACCTTTGTTTTTCGCCCCTCCCGAGGTCTTAGATTTTTAGTTGGCGGACGGTTGGTGGGCGTCGATATTACCATTTTACCCTCCGTGGATGTATGTATTTGTACTTGAGTTGTGTTTATATCTTTCCTACGAGAATGAAGATATTCTCTTAATTTCCTTTGCATCCTAGCTGATATTTGTGTAATAATGGAGTCTTAACCCACACTACGCACTTCAGCACACTTTTATTCAAATTATCTCAAAATTCATTTATTCCACTATTTAAATTCTCAATTATTATTTCATCATGACTTTGTCATCCTCACGGGATAAGCCCGGTCGAATACGCCTCGATATCAGTGTCCACGGATATTGGTCGAGTGGCATATCATTCACATCCTTCACGCCCGTAAATCGCAAACCCACAAAATTTGAGATACAATTGAACATTCAAAATGTAAATATCATAACAAAAAAAATGTTCATAATTGGGAGAAAGATCTGAACTTAACTTGGATACCTTCGATCATCGGCAGTGAGTGAAAAAATGAAGTTTTGGAGTTTAGGAGAGAAAGAAAGAATTTGGAATTTAGGGGAGAAAGAAGATGAGAAAATGAAGTTTTGGGAAGAAAGAAAGAAAAGAAATTTGGGAAGAAATGAGATGAGGAGATAAATGAGGAAAATGAGAGAGCGAGGATTGAGGAAAACAAGAGGAAGAGAGGATTGAAATTGAGGAGAGAGAAATGCGAAGCTGAAATTTTTAACGAAATCCCCATGAACTCTTGCGATGAAGATAGTCGTCGCCTAAAGTCCCTTAATTCGTTTGCCCAATATACCCCTGCCATGTTGGGAAATGTGCCCTAAATCCAATCATATGATGATACTTTACGGACATTTCAAATGTTAAACTAATTTAGTTTGATATAAAGGGCAATGATTATTGTTTAAAGAAGTCTCGTATAAATGTTATATGCTTAAACAATAAGTCAGGGAATATGTGTAGTAGAATGTAATCTAAACAAGTTAGGTTCATGAGACCATTCGATCATAGACATATCCTAAAGCGTTCGATGAATAGGATTGTCAATTGGGCATTGTGGTCCGTTAAGATAAGTACATGTTATATCTTCTCTCACGAGGAGAGTGGCTAGTCTCGAGTCATTGGTGTAAGTGACATCAAGATAAGCATGTAGGTGCTCAATAGGAATGAGTTCAGGCGATCAACGATGAGTTTTCATGATCATGTCACATGAGAACTCATAGTTGGGATAATGCACAAGTAGTCTATGTGAAGGGGAAAATTGCGGATGCTTAGGGATTCATTAAGCAACATCATTAAGCATGCATTTAACAATTAAAGGAAACATGCTTCTATGCACTTAAAAAACGAGGAAACTTAACCCAAGAGGAAATTCAAAGCCTAGTAGATATGGTGAACCAGAATAAAACTCAAGCACAATTTGAGTTGTGAAATCTTATACCTTTGTAGATTCACTCTTTGCCTAAGCAAAGGCTAATCACCCATGGAGAGGGCCTTCATTCCTTGTGCTTTGCTCCATGAACAATTCGAAGGATGATCAAGAGATTAGTTTCTCCAAGTTCCCAAAGTAGGGAACCTCTGAAGTTTCTTCACCAAGGAGAGTCTTGATGAAGATGAGTGTCTAGAGAAATAGATTGCTAAGCTAAATTCCTCTAGAGGAGCTAACCTCTTTGAGAGAAGAGAGCATTTTCATGCTCAATCATTCTCTGTGTAATCTTGAAAATTCTATAAAGTTTCCTTTATAGCTTTTCCCACAATGTAGTGGCAAACTTGCAATTAAAGCAAGTTTGCTATACATTCCCTTATAGCCGGCCATATTGGGTTCTTTGAGCTGTTGGGCCCTAATCTGTGTGAGCCATTAAGTTGTCATACAACTTAAGTCAATGTCTTGACGTTCGAAGCCCATTGGGCCTTGAAGCCCAAAACAGCAGTCTTTAACGAACTTATTCGTTTGATTAATTAACATATTAACTAATCCTTGCCATAAATAATTAAACCATGTAATTATTCTTACTCATCTCCATTCTTTGCATCAAACTCTACCTTACACGGTGTGCGATCCATTAGGTTCCTTTGCTTGAAGCGATGGAGGATTAGAACTCTTTCCAAATCAATTCGAATTGAAACATACTTCAATTCTTCCCTTAAGTGATTATACACTTATAGGGCATCGCATGAAAACCATGGTGACACCTAGCGATATGTCATGGCTACCCAAGCTAATCGAAGGAGTGGAGAAACCTGTTCGATTAGGATTGCAATGCAATGCGGTCCTTCTCCTAATACAATACTCTCGACCATTGTTTGGTTTGATAGTTTATTCATGTCTACTATCCAATGTGATTCCTTTACTTATATGATTACCTTGAATATGATTTAGAGCGACTTCTAAATCTTATTCATACTCTGTGAAGTGCCCAATCATATCTTAGAGTATTCTCCCTCAAGCGGTTTGAAGGTTAGAAGATCCCTTGTTTGCGCATTCACTTGCCTGCATGGCTAGTAGCTTAACCCCAACTATCTTGCGTGGACACCTCGGATGGGGTGCCTTGACATAATCAAAAGATTAAGGACCTCACCACAAGACAAGCTGTGATGCCTGGTCATAGGACTAATTTGCATTATCCCAACTATGAGTTCTCATGTGACATGATCATGAAAACTCATCGTTGATCGCGTTGATGAACTTCATTCCTATTGAGCACCTGTGTGCTTATCTTGATGTCACTTACCAATGACTGAGACTAGCCACTCTCCTGAGAGAAGATATAACATGCTCTTGATCTTAGCATTGTCAATGCCCAATTGGCAATCCTGATCAGACGTTTAGGATATGTCAATAAAGCGAGAATGGTCTCATGAACCTAACTTGTTTAGATTACATTCTCATAAGACATATTCCTTGGACTTATTGTTTAAGCATATAACAATTATATGAGACAACTTTAAACAATAATATATGCCCTTTATATTAAACTAAATTAGTTTAACATTTGAAATGTCCGTAAAGTATCATCATATGATTGGTTTTAGGGCACATTTCCAACAATCTCCCACTTGCACTAGAGCCAATCAGCTTGGTCATCAGTGATGATGCCTCTTCTGAATTCATTTCATAAATGGCTGAGTAGTAGGCCTAGGTAGTGGATATCTATATGTTATCCACAGAAGCAAACTTGAGATTAACGACTTCACCATTATACATGATTCTCAATCATGTGGTTAAGTCTCTCATTTGAGTTCGGATCTTGATGAGACCTTGATTCCCTTGGCTTGAGCTATCGCCCCATTAGTGTCAAAGTGTCGGCACACTAAAGACACTTTCTGGTTGGAACCGAATAGAAAATTCATAACTTTCCCATCCAAACAACAACGTTGTAAGCTTCTATATGGCTATATATTTTGCATGTGCGATGAAACACACTAAAGTCATTACTTTTAATGTTTTCACCTAAATATCTCTTTAGTCAAAATAAAGAGACATTCGATGATGGATTAGATTCATAATCTAATACATACACGCTTCCATTGCGTTACTCTAATTCTTCCTCATTCTTGAGGAATCCATCCCTTAGTATTTCTTAAATACTTAAGGATTCACTTGACAGTTGCCATGGTTCTGATCCTGGGCTTGCATTGATATTGTCTTGTACCGTTCTAGGTACAACTCATATCAACGTTTTTCATACAATATGAAATACATAAATCACCCTTTTGCTTATGCATAAAGGATTCTATTTACGCATTATTTCTTTGGGAGTCAAAAGGGTACGTTTCCTTTGAGAAAAGCAATCTCCTAGTCTTACTAGAGTTGTCCTTCCATTTGAAGATTATCATCATATGAGAAACTTCCTAGCATCTTTCGTCTATCATTAGGGATTGATATAATCCAATTATATCTTGAAATCTATCTTTATAGATTTCCATCCCATGTTTATAGACTATGTCTCCCATATAATTTTGTTTAAAGTCATAACTTTAACGAAGAAGAATTTCTTTCATTTCCAAAATTAATATATATCATATATATATGTTCAAATTTAGAAATATAATTAACTCCCACTAATCTTTTGTAAACCTTGTAGACAAAAGATTAATCTACATCTTTATGAGAAATCAAACGATTTGATATCTCTCATAAAATTGCTTATAGCTCCCATATGTGTCGTATACACACTCAATGTAATCATAAGGATTTTCGTTCTTAATTCTTTCGAATTAAGAGGTGTAACTCTATGACAAAGTCATAAAGTTCAAACCATTCAACTGAGACGGTTTACAAATCCTTCTTGACTACCTTGGAGCTATAGGTGTTGGAACTAGGTTGTTATATTTGTTGATTATCATCTTGTCTCTCAAAGAACCTATTCTTTGAATTCTATTTCTCGTTCATTTGCTCTATCTTAGGCAAATCCTAGTGTAGGATTACAATGAACTACCCAACAAACAACATTTGTTAGTTGGTTAATAGAAGTGATATCCAAAGGTTTATTTAAGGATATCCCACAAGATAATTCTCAAACAATATTGCTCATTAGCACACAACCCCAAATCTTAACATGCTTAAGACTTGTCTTTCTTTCCAATCTACATCTTATGAAGTCATGAAAACTTTGGAAGATATTCTAATTGACAATCGTATTGTCTTAGAAGTATATATATCCTATATATGGGTATGTTGATAACATCCAACGAACCAAATCTTATTCGAGTTCGTTCTTCTCCTAATGGAGAAAACTATTATCTTATGATGCTTATTTTCCTTGATATCTTTCAAGGAAACTCTTCTAAAGTGTTATATTTCCTTAGATCAAATTTAAGGAGGTAAATACTTTAGACATCTTACTCATCAACTTACATTCTTGAATTCTTTGAAACCTTTTGCAAAGTATTCGGACTTGTGTTTATTCAAAATACACGATAGTCCAACCGAGAGCGATCTTCGGTGAATGTCACATAACATGAGTAGTATTATGTTGTGGTAATGTGCCACTAACATCTAAGTGAATTAACCTCAACAACGTTGTGATTCTTTATTCTTTCCAAAAGAATAAAGATTTGAACATTTCGCCTCTATACAATTTTAACAAGAAGGTATTGGATCCGGATCTAACGATCCAAAGCATCCATCTATGACCAACTCGTAATTTATGCTTTTAGAGGTGTCACAATTTAGTTGGGATTAGTCACTACTTTATAACCTTTTGGGTTTTAAGCATCGTTACATTCTAAACAGTTAACACCACCAAATCATCTCTACTATAGAGACAATCTATTAGATTACATTAATCCAATCATTCATTAATAAAGAACAATGTTTTGTCAAACAAAACATTCATTCATCTCATTATTAATAGGTAAAGACAATCTTTACTTTAATTTGGTAGTTCATATGAGGAAGTAAGTACTATCTGCTTTCGCAGATATCTACATTTGATTCACGTTCCGAATGTGAAGTACTTTCTCTTCTCTCATTAATCTTCTACTTCTTATTTGCCACACTTTTACAACGATTGTAAAACATAGTCACAAATACAGAATCAAGCATTCAAGTAGAAGAACCAACTGTCTTGAATTATTCAAGAACATATACAACACCTTCGAAAGATGTGTTCTTGACACTTGCAAGTCATTACTTGCAAATACCCCTTCCAATGTCCATCCTTTCATAAAGAAAGTTTGTTCCCTTGGAGTTAATTTGCCTTCTTCATTTGACTTCTCCATTGACTACACTAGTCATGGTCCCTAAACTCCCACTATCTCTCTTGAAACTTATTTCAATTGTGTTATACACATCAAACGATTTTGGAGAGAGTGTAGTTATTGTTCACTACATAGTTTACAATAAACTTAGTGAACCATATGGATAGAGACTCAAAGGTGAAGTCCTTGCCTTGTTTCCGTCTCCTTAATTGGTTTAACACTTTAACATTTAATGATTCAAAATCATCATAAGTCCATCTTTATGGACTATTTTTGTCAAACAACCATTATGTTCCAAACATAACGTCCAACTATCTAACATGTTCTTCCAATGATACGTTATCAAAGGAAGATTGTGAGAATGAGACTACTTAGGTACATATACAATCCATTCAAGACAATCATGGGATTGTGGTACCAGAATCTAGGAAACTTAGGCCTTCGGCTTTTTCTTTGTCAAGTTTAGGATAGCGTTTAAATATATCATTAAATAAATACATACTTGAATATAAATTGATTGATTTTAAGCCATTTGATCGAGGTCTTTAAATCAAATAGCATCACCCACTATTTTGGCAAATTCCATATCCCTCATCGAATTCGAGAGTTTTGGAGGAAACTCTTGGTAGGGTATGGGAAGGCTCACTATTATCAAGCCCTTGCTGTGATATGATCTTGGCTAGCAACAATAATAATGAGAGAGTACACTCATTTTACATCTAATGTAAGTACCCATCTTATTTGGCCTCACAGAGAATGATTGCCTCACAATGATATGATATTGGCATTGTTACAACCCGTCCCAAAATTTATGTGAAATGACCACAAAATACCCCTAGGGTCAATGTTGACTTTGTTGACTTTTAAATGACGACTTCTAAAAATTTATTTCTTTTACATATTCTCAAGTCTCAAATTCGTCTGAGCGCGTGGGCATAAGCGGAACTCAGGTCGGAGTTAGCAGGCGTTTCACGAAGCTTTAAAAGTGTAGGGGCATTTTGGTAATTTGTCACTCCGTGTATGGGAATTAGGGTTTTGGAATTTTGGCTGATTGCGGCGATAGCCCTACCGAAATTCTTGCGTTCTCTCCCTCTCTTTCTCTCCCGACCTGCTCTCGGCAAAATGCGTGCGAGAGCCACCACCTTGAGCGAATCACAAAACCACCAAACCAACGGCAAAATCATACACCAGGAAGGGTTCCTCGTCATTGTGGGGCCGAGTGTGTTTAGTTTCGTCAAATTCGACCCCAATTATTCAAGCTTAGACGTCGAGCGGACAGACGAACGTCAATTTCCTGTGCAATTCAGGCCAAGGTAAAGCCTCCCGAGACCATTACCATTGGTTTGTTGGATTAGTAGGTTCAATTTCATATAAAAATGCGTCGATTTTGATGCGTGTCGAAGGAGAGCGAATTAGGGTTTCCCAGCTTTCCGGCCAATTTCAGGCCATCTCCGGCCACTTTTCCGGCCTCAAATAGGTATAAAAATATTCTACTCCTCAATACCTTCAATTTGATATATATGTACGTCAATTTTGGACAAAAGAATAGAAGAAGATCACAATTTTGAAGTTTTGGGACATAATCGGTATTTAATTTCCGGTTTAGGCCGGGCCGGGGCCGGCGGCGACAGCGGGCTCGGCGACCACGGCAAGAGGGGAAGGGGACGACGGAATATTCCGTTACGTGAGTATATTAGTTAACTTTAGCAGTCTTGGCTTGTCCCGGCGGCCGAGCGCGTGGGCGCGTGGGCGGCGTCGGCTTGTGCCTGAGGCGGCGTGACAAGGCGCGTGGGCGCGTGGCGCGTGGGGAGACACCGCGCGGCGTGGGACCGCGTGCCGGCCAGCGTGGCGACCGCGTGCGGTAGCTGGGGCCACGTGCGGCGCGTGAAGCCACTACGCCCGGCGCGTGGATTGTTTCCGGCGCGTGTGAGCGCGTCCGGGTTTCCGGCGCGTCTTGGCGCGTGGGGAGGCCGGCGCGCGTGGAGGAGTTTTCGGCCGTTTCCGGCGCGTGGCGGCCCCGCGTGCGGCAGCCGGCGGCGGTGGACCCCGACGGCGGTAGGGTTTTCGGGCAGAATTCATTTCGAGCAGTTTTCGCTAAATATTTATATATTTTGAGGGGATCTTCCCAAACCTATTTTTAATTATTTTGGGAGTTCCCTAATTTATCCCTAACTTTAAATGGTAATCGCCATTTCACTTGCACATCCAGGAGGGGGCAACACTTAGGGAATTCCTCCCAGATACTGTGAGTGGACATTTACTTACATAAAATGGTTTCTATGATTATGAATGATTATGTTTATGATTATATATGGTTTTAAAATGACTTTTAAGCATGTTTACTTATATATATTTATTTATAAATATATATACTTAATGAATATGATTTGTGCTACCTAAGTGATTTATTTATGGTAAATTTATATTTGATAAATGGATTATTTTGGTAGTTGAGATAATTGCTCCCCACATGATTATATAGTATAAAATGGTTTATACTATGATATTTCTCTTGCATAAAATGCAATTGATATTTTATTATATGGTTTTGGGAGAATGATTATTTATGCAATATTTGATATATGGGATTTATAAATGGGATTTTGGTTCCTATTTACATATGAGTATGTATATATGTTTTCAAACACACTAGGTATGCTTTCACTCGTTGTAGTACCGTTCTCATGGCCATTAGGGCCGGTTCTCACATGTATGGGTCACCACGCAGCACATGCTCGGTATTGTCCAGGTAAATACCTTAGTGCAAGCTGTCTTCACGTTTATTGTTGTTGTTTATGGGGAAAAGGCCCCCTTCTTGTAATGACTCGGGTGTGTGGCTGGCTGAGGACTTACATGTGTGTGGTACTAGGAGTACAAATTATTGATTAGCATTGGACTTATGCGGTGATTGAGAGAATTTGTTCCTCAACCCGTGCATGTGTGATTGCGCATATACCACTGTGTTGGTTTTAGTACTTTATTATTGATATACGAGGAAAGGACTATTGGAAATATGTTTTGCTATCTCTACGGATATTGTATATTGACATACGTTTTCGAAATAATACCTATAAAAATGCGTTTTGGATACATATTATGATAGTATGATTTTTACTATTATCTTGGATTTTCAAGCAGGGGTTAGTACTTTGAAAAGAGAGAGAAAGGTTTTGCGAAAACTTTTTATTTTTGTCCACTCACACCTTTTTGTTTTGCGCCCCCTTGGTCATAGTGAGGCGTTTTGCAAGAGGTCGAGGATACGTGTGGCTACGATCGGATATCCCAACCATGTGAGTTTATCTTTACATTCAGTTTCTATAATAATATCCATCCCTGTTATGGATAGAGATTTTAGGAACTTGACTCACTATTATTTTTCCGCTGTTTCAAATTAGTACGCTCTGAACCATATGCATATTGACATTGAATTCCGCAACGTTTATTACAATTTAATTTCATTTTCACAAGTGTTGTCATGCATTTAATGGCTTCGTCACTTTCGAGTGTCGGCCAGCACGCTCGCACTCGGTATCCACGTGGGTATCGAGGGTGGGGTGTGTCAGGCATCATTGCACTTAGTTAAGTCATTCCCACCATGCTAGTTCGTGTAGGGTTTCAAGAATAGCCTCACAATGATATGATCTTTGGCCATGTGCGAGTTGCCTTACCTTACAACATCATGTATGTTTAAATGGACTCCTCCTTTAGGCAAGCACATACATAGAACTCCCCCATGATAGGGTGAAGCCGGTGTATGAGTCACAAACGCTCGGAGTCCACCATGGTGGAAGGCCTACGAAAGAGTGTTCAAAGCACTCCCACGCTTATCAACTTAATATTTTAGTTGAGGGTTTTTAGGTCTCATCACATATAATTATCATTTTAATCAAATTAAAACAATTTGGTCCTATTGCAACTATTGGTCCTATTGATTGATTTAGTAGTATATAATACTCCACTAAGCTTATAAAACGGTTTTTAAAGCAAGAGTATATGGTACTACTAACATAAGGTTTGCATTCGTTTAAGGACTATATAGTTGCCTTAGGGCCTTAGGATGACTATGAACCTTTGATTTGATCCAACACGAGCCTAGTGTTGGATCACGGACTAGGGACGGTGATTGATTTTAGTTATACGTTTAATCTCATTAACGTGTGTTGTCTTATTGGGCGTTGGACCCCAACTACTCCAATTTCATGCATATCAAATAAAACAAGAAAGGAGTACAATCAAATTAAAGAAGAGCTTATGCTCTTTTACAACATTTGATCAAATCAAATTACAACCAAAATCTAATCTACACATTCCCATGGTTCAAACAATTTTGAAACGGCCTTTCACATAGCTCAATTATCGTAGGCTTAGGTTCATAATCACCCTTTAATTAATTAACACTTTAACTAATTAAACAAGAATGCAACATTTTCATTTGGTTTTTGTATCCATAGAATTGATTTTATATGGAGCTAAATGAAATGAAAATCCAATTCTCATTTAAAGAGACAAAACAATTTTGTTCTCTTCCAATTTGGGCCAAAATGCAATAACCTCAACTATTGGGCCATATTGCAAAAACATAAACTTTTGGGGTCACTTTGTAATAACACATAAGTCCAATACTTTATGTTATTACAACTAGAACCCAAAAATTTCAACATTTACAAAAACTTCATTAAAGGAACAAAACAATTTGCCCTTTTGTGATTTTGGGCCTATACGTAAAAACGTAAACTTTCGGGTCAAAGTGCAAATACACAAAAGTATCAAAACTTTATGTAATTGCATAAAAGCCCCCAAAAGCACTCCCACTTAGGAGTAGCCGGTTTTGGAAGGGAAAATGTTAGTGGAAGACAAGGTATGGTGTGAATAGTAAAAGGAATGGTTTGAAGGTTTGATTGGCATGGCTTGTAAGTGATTGGTATGGGTTGAAAATTCTTTTTCAATCACACAAAATCAGCCAACAACAATCAAATAACAAACCAAAACTTTTTGAAAAACAACAAACAATTTGAATCAAACCACAAAACTTTTTGTCTTTGCCAAGAACATTTCAAGAACAATGAAGAACATCCATGAACATCCATAAGAACTCCATGAACATTTTTCATCCAAAAACACTTCCAAAATAAGTCAAACTTTGGGGAAATAACATATTACCATAATAGGGCACTTAGGGGTTCCAATTGTCACATTAAAACCATTTTAACAAGTCAAACAAGAACCCAAAAATCCAACCTTTGGATTTGGCCGAATTTCCCAAAATTCATGGCACCAAATTTTAGTTCCAAAATTCATGCTCATATGAACTACATCTACAACATTTGAGATGGCAAATTTTCCAATAAAATTTACATTCAAAGAAGCAAGAATAAATCTTGTAACAATTACAACATTTAAATCACAAGCTATGAAATCACAAAACCCAAAAGGATTCACCAATCTACTAGACCTAGGCTCTGATACCACTTGAAGGGAAAATTGCGGATTAACCGAGTTCATTAAGCAACATCATTAAGCATGCATTTAACAATTAAAGGCGGAAACATGCTTCTATGCACTTAAAACGAAACTTAACCCAAGAAATTCAAAGCCTAGTAGATATGGTGAACCAAGAATAAAACTCAAGCACAATTTGAGTTGTGAAATCATATACCTTTGTAGATTCCTCTTTGCATAAGCAAAGGCTAATCACCCATGGAGAGGGTCTTCATTCCAAGCTTCTTTGCTCCATGAACATTTTCGAAGGATGATCAAAGAATTGGTTTCTCCAAGTACCCAAAGTAGGGGACCTCTAAGTCTCTTCACCAAGGAGAGCCTTGATGAGAAGATGAGTGTCCTAGAGGAAGAAGAATGCTAGCAATTCTCCTCTAGGGAGCCGGCCTCCTTGAGAGAAGAGAGCATTTTCATGCTCAACCATTCTCCCAAAAGAAAACCACTAAGTTGAAATGTTATCAAATTGGCATTATAACATCTCACAATGTAGTGGCAAACTTGTAATTAAAACAAGTCCACTACATTGCTATCAATGGCCGGCCATGTTGGGTCCTTTTGGGCCTTTTGGGCCTAATCTATTATTAGTCATTAAGTTGTCATACAACTTAAGTCAATGGGCTTGACGTTCGAAGCCCATTGGGCCTTGAAGCCCAAAACTAACCCGAGGTCTATAACGAACTTATTCGTTTGATTAATTAACATATTAATTAATCCTTGCCATAAATAATTAAACCATTTAATTATTCTTACTCATCTCCATTCTTTGCATCAAACTCTACCTTACACGGTGTGCGATCCATTAGGTTCCTTTTAGCGAGGCAGTGAAGGATTAGAACTCTTTCAAATCAATTCCGAATTGAAACATACTTTCAATTCTTCCCTTAAGTGATTATACACTTATAGGGCATCCACAAACCATGAGTGACACCTAGCAGTATATCATGGCTACCCAAGCTAATCAGAAGAGGTGGAGAAACCTATTCAGTTAGGATTGCAATGCAATACGGTCTTTCTCTAATACAATACTCTCGGCCACATTGTTTGGTTTGATAGTTTATTCATGTCTACTATCCAATGTGATTCCATTACTTATATGATTACATTGAATATGATTTGGAACGACTTCCAAAACCTTATTCATACTCTGGCCAGAGATTCTTAATCATATCTTAGAGTATTCTCCTTCAAACGGTTTGAAGGTTAGAGATCCCTTGTTGCGCATTCACTTGCCTCCATGGCTAAGTAGCTTAACCCCAAC